>JAFBJW010000176.1:323818-493818 GCA_016785235.1 Pseudorhombus dupliciocellatus
TGAACGCACCCCCCCCCCCCCCCCGCCGTATCTCCTCTCACTCAGCCACCATCTATTTTGTCTCGTTGCCTCAGGAACACTCCATACCCCTGTCTCCTCGCTGACCTCTCTCTCTCCTCGCTCCCCATCTCAGCTCCCGCCCGTCTCCTCAATCTCAACAGTACACTTTCTCTGTTACAGTCCTCCACCACACACACACCCTCTCTCTCCCCTCTTCTTCTCCTCGTTGGACGTGGATAAATTCTTCCCAGAGTTCTCCTTGACAAAGAGGCCCTCAGTCAGTGACACCGCCTGCTTGGGGAACCACTGTGCTCCTGAGACACTGTCACATCCGAGCATGTCACGCCTAAACATACAGAGCAAAACACACAGATGGGCAGTGGCGCTGCACTCACACACACACGCACACACACTCTTGAGGAAGGTTCAGGGAACACTGTGTGTGTGTGTGTGTACATGCTCGACGCCAGAGCATGTCTGTGTGCTGTTTGTTTGTACACGCCAGCAGTGAGTTTGCATCTCAGCCTTTCGTACCCCCTGCTGATCAGATCAGAGCGTGTGTGTGTGTGCGTGTGTGTGTGTGTGTGTGCTGGATGAGGAGGAGGAGGGGGTGAAGCGCAGAGCAGCGCTCTCCCCAGGAGTTGTTTAAAAAAGACGTGCTGTTCGGTGTCACTCGCTGTCGACGCAGGCCCCACTTGTTGCAGCTGCGGCTTACATAAGCGCAGCAGTTTAATCACAATTAGGAAGCTCTCCTTGAACTCTCTCGCCCCCTGGCTTGTTTGGAGAGCTCAGATTTGCATGCGGAACAAAGCCTTGGAAAGAGTGATATTATTACACGCGGCGCTGCGAAGAGAACAGTGTCTGGGCGCGAACAGAGCGCTGTCAGCTGAGATCAGCGTTAGCCATCAGACGCACGTCACAGAGGATTTGCGCTTTCATCTCAGATGGCCTGTTTTCTTGCAGGATTTTGGACAACAACATGGTACAGACTTAAGTGCTTGACCTATTGTAATGCCACTGTCTGACTGTAAATCCCCTGTGTTTGGAATTTTTACGAACTGTTACAATTTCCTGCCCATTCTTAGTAGTTCAGCTCCTTCACACACTTGTGCTGCTGCAGAGCAGCCAGCCGAGGAGCAGGAGCAGGAGCAGGAGGAGGAGGAGGAGGAGGAGGAGGAGGGAGGGTGTCTTTTTGAATTGCCTCTCCTGAGACTACTTACTTTTTTCTTTTTGCATATGTGATTCAAGGTTTTGAGAGCGCGTGTGAATAGTATTTTCTCTCTCTCGTCTTCTTATACCAGTGGTGTGAGCCTGTTAAGCCCACTGAGATGAAGCGAGACGTTTGGGTGCCGCGCTGGTCTTCGCAGATCACCCTGACGCGATTTGACGAGGCGTCAGGACGTCACGTTAGCGCAGAACCCTCCCGACACGTTTGGGCTGACGACCGGCACGGAGGAACGGTGTTGCATGATGAAAGCATCTCAGAGTCAGAAGTTCTTTCAATCAGCCGCAGCACAAAGGCTGAACGCCGCAGACGCCTCGTGAATCTCTGCAGCTTGAAAGTAGCTGGATATGGACAGCGCCAGCGTGTACAGCTGGACAGACAGATGCAGAGAGCTCTGTGATGAACCGATGAACCGACTCCACGCAGCTCTCCCACCTACACACACACACACACACACACACACCCTACAGAGACATAGAGATCCACGCAAACATGCCCAATATATTCACCTCCATGTCCGCACACACACAGCCAAACAAGGGTTGTGGATGAAATGACTCAGATGGCATTTGTTCTGTCTCTCTGTCTCTCTCTCACTCTCCCTCTCTCATTGTCAGGTTTTGCTGCCGTGGCAACAGAGTCGGAGCTGAGAGGAGGAGGGAGTGGGAAGAGGGGAGTGTGAGGGAGATGGAGAGAGAGAGAGGGAGCTGGTGATGGAACAGGTAAATGAGAGATCGGGGAGTCAGAGCCCGCTGGTCATGTGAGGCGGGGCTCCGTTGCTGCTGCAGTGTGTTTTTCACACCGAGCTCCAGCAGAAACGGAAAGAATGTGTTTTTTGCTACGTGACTGGGAACCAGCGTGTGTGTGTGTGTGTGTGCACTGTATGACTCGGACGTGCTGTGTGTCCACTCACGTCGTTGTATAATTCTGTCACCCACGACTGCGTCTAAAACTGGTCATCTGAAATCAGGGCGAGCATCAGACTATGAGAGAGGACAGAGGAGGACAGATCAAGGGGCAGTGGAGGGCTGTGCGAGGGCTCTCGTGTTTCAAGTTTAACCCGCATGTAGCATTTGTGCCTCGTGTTGTCGTCTGGACTAATTTGCTTTGCACAAAGCAGCCTGCTCAAATTTGTTTCTTTGTTTTTCTTGTTGTTGCTGTTGTTTTGTTTTTTCGGTTGCCCGGGGCATGAGACAAATTCTCTGTGACTGCACTCCTCAGATTCACTTCAACATCTGAGATGGATTCATTTGCAACTATGCAAACTAAGTACGCCAAGACCAAAATATGTAGGGCACGCTGCTGCTCTCATTCAGGAGATGGATGGCGGCGACTCTCCTGCAGAGGTAAACTGTGAGCATTCATGAAGAGAACCAGGGTTAAAATCCTGCTCCAAGGAAAAAAAAAAACCCTGTTCAGAGGAATTCACAATGAGCTCTGCAACACTTGTTTTTCCTTCTTCTTCACAGGACATGTGCACAGATGTGTTGGAAATGAAACAAGAGCCAAATCATCTCTAAGTTGGGGGGATTTTCATGATCACTGCAGGTATTATAAAAAGCTTCCAGTCTCTCAGTGAACAGACGTGCAACTGCACAGTCTTAGTATCCAACCATGTTCACCACGCATCACCCCACAGCCTGGACCGGTCACCATCAGTCACCATCAGTCACCATCACCACCAAACCAGTGCTCCCATTCCCACAGCAACAGTGTTTCACTACGGCCCAGATCCAACCACCTCTTCCCACCCCTTCTTTCTTCATCTGTTCCTGAAACACATTTACATTTCAGGCAATGAATTTTTTTTTAAAAAAAGAAGCCAAATTTAATGAATACAAATGCAGTAATTATCTTGTTTACTTCATGTTTCTTCATCTGACATAGTTTCCTGCTAGCGTTAAGGGGATTGTGCCTCGGGATAAACGCATGAAAAATACAATTTACTATTGAAGCAGCTGCTAAAATAGATGAGAACTTTGCATTAGTGCCAGATGGTAAATATAAGCCATGAATAACACCATGAGACTCCAGCGCCAATCTGTGTTGACTCAGTGACAATCTGAAGTCTGTGTCTTCGGAGATAATACTGACTTTGGCCTCGGTGCTACTATAATGGGAAAATCCGACTGTCACAGAGAAAAACTAATTCTCAATCCACAAAAGAAAAAATAACAGAAGCCACTGGAGGTAAGTTCATTCCCTCTCCCTGAGCGCGAGGGCGAGTGGGCAGAGGGACGCAGGCCATCCTGGTGGCCGCACGGGACAGAATGATTGATCTAATTATTTATGAGCAATTCCATTAAAACAGAAACAAACCAGCAGCATCCATATTGAAAAGGTCATAAAAGGGATCGGATAACGATTAAACCCTGAGGGATGGTTTTTTTTTTACTGCGTCTCATGTCGACAACAACACGGGTACGAATGCAGCTCGTGACCTTGGTGGATGTCACTCCCTCTCTGCCGCGCTGTCTTTCATTCTGCCGTATCCAGCCTACCGGAAATGCCACCAAACGTAAATATTTTTTAATAATCATAATGTCCCTCTCCAGGTAGAGGGGCAGCTGACACATAGCTGGAGGACGCGGACACGTAATGACTCTGCAGTAAACGCATCGTGACATGAATGATCATTCAATCATCAAGTGTGATATTAAAGTGTACAGAGGATATTCAATTCAGTACCTTTATTTAAATTAAATGCTGTCTCATCTCATGTTATTTTATTTTTTTATACCAATCAGGTATGTGTCCATTTATCCTACCCTGGCTTCATTTTATTATGATGAAATTATATAATATTTGTTTTATTTCAATACTATAATTGTCCATGTATTATAGGTATTTGTGTTAAGAACACATATGTCAGACAGTTTGTCCAGTCCTAACTGTCCTTTTCATCCTGTTCAACCAGCCATGATACGTATGAGTCCCAACTAATTAGCCTCATAATGACCTTATTAGATCTGTGGTCGATGTGTATCATACATCACGATAGAGTCGGCCTAAACATGTTATGCGCCTCCTCCACAACTTGAATAATTCTGTCACACATGACTGAGTCTGGTCATCTCCGCTCATGCCGAGGCGTCGCCCTGTCAGACCTGATGGGGAGTGACTGGGGGGGGGATTCAGCAAGATACAAAACGGTGGAGCGACGGGCCACCTTCAAAACACGGCCCTGCGTCGGTTTGGCATGAAGGGCTTTTTATTGGCGGGTCCATCTGTGGTAAATGATTTGCCTACAACAGCATTCTGAAATCGTCTCTGGATGCCCCGGACATGCGTCACTTTCTCCTTTTTCTTTTGCCTCTCAGGCACAGTTAAAAAACAGGAAAGGATCTGGAGCCACTTTTGGAGGATTCAACCACTTAATATGATTAATGAAGACAAGTTTTGCTGCAGTGTTTTGGGGATACGGATGCTTTTGACTATAGTTGATGAGCGCATCACTTTCCTTCAGCGTGATGCGACAAACGTGCAAAGCTCACGCTGTCCAGAGTGACGGTTTCCTTTGAACAACCCACCGCACATTGCTGCACTTTATACTACTCCCAGTTTTATTACATAGAAAAGGGAGGGATTAAAGAAATATAACATGATAAAGTCTTATTTCAATAAAGACTTTGTTCCAGCAGTAATCACAAAAGTAGGCTTTTCACATAAAACGCATTAAGCAAACACAACTGCCTTCTGTCAACAGTTACGAATAAAGCATGTTTTGTTACGAGTGGATCTAAAATGTATTCTCCAGACGTAGCAGATGAGTGGATAATCAGTGCCTCGGCTGCTCCGATCGCTCAGATTTAAGAAGAAAGCTCTTAAGTTCAGTATATACTTCATCTTCACATGGGTAAGATGGGATTCAGTCCATGGTCAGCAGCCGAGCACTGGAGGCCAGAGGTCTGAGGCAATAACAAGGACCGGGATGATCAAAAAACATCGCGTCTGACAAATGATGAATAATTTCATGCCGTTTGGGCCTTGATTCTATCTGTAAGTCAATATTTAATGTCCCTCACCAGCAGGACAGATTGGCCCGTCCCGATTTTGAGGGCTTTGCGTGCGCACGTCCCTGCGCGTGGAGTCGGCGTGAACCGAGGGGGTGACCTTCACAAGGTCAGTCAAACGACAGGCTGTGTCAGTCAGTGGTCAAACCCTGCTGCACGTCGTCCTTCTTATGCTCAACTGCTGGCTCTGGCTCTATGCTAATAGATGGTAGCATATGCTAAGAGCATGCAACAGCACCATGTTTAATGCTGGATTAGCATTTGTTTGCTCCATTGTTGAGTAAATCAGAACCAAGCACTGGTGAATAAATGCATAATGCATCTAGTTAGCCCAGTGGAGCATTAGCATTAGAAGTTCCACAACTTACTACAGAATTATGAATACCCACATTCATTTTTCATTCTGCTCAGTGCTGGCATCTCAAATTAGAATCCCTCATTCATGATACTTGATCTAGGTCAGGTTTAACTTAATTATGGATGAGAAATGTGTGTTTGTTCAATTGCTTATTTGTTTGATTACCATTTGTAGGGTACTCGTGTTGTTTTGGTGCCCAGGGGCTTTATTATTCCACTTTTGTACACAGAATGAATGCACTACAATATGTATTCACACAAAGGGATTTCATGTGTACAGGCGTGTATTGATGTTCTGTATGTGCCCCTCATTACGACAGCAGGAAGGATGATAACACGCGTGTGCTCGCCGCTGGTGGTGGCTATGGAGACGGGGTAATTAGGCCGCTGGCGTGCAGCAGATGCACTGGAATTAGCCTTATATACGTACGGTGTTTGTAATGCAGCCGACCTGAACCCAGATGTCACGGGCTCAGCCTGTCGGATTAGCACCATGGAACAAAAGCTGTTGTGGCGTCAAAAGAAGCTGCTGCATCAAGCTCGGCAATCATCGCGTCCGCAAACTGCCTGAGAGAAGAGACACCAACTCTAATCCGCAACACGCTGGACACCAATCAGCGTTATGGTCGATGGTAAAGTCATAGATTTAATTGAATTGCCGGTATTAGCATTTTAACTGCGACGCATTTCTTACAGTGAGCTGCTGTCCATGCTGCAGTGGCGATTATTGAGGAGCGCCGCTCGGGATTTGGCAGCGGCAAACCCCGAAAAACAGTGTTTTGATTTCCTGCATGTCTGAGATAAATGTAAAACAATATAATATGACGGCGAGGGAGCCCAGCGACTGCAGCTGCTGAATTCACTCGTCCGTTTTATTGCCACTGTTTTCACATGGTGTGGCCGGTCAAAAATGACTTCCCCCGGGGACGGAATGGGGTGTGATTTGAAAGTTGCCCTACATTTGGCTCTGCCGCTTTCAAATGCAGCCTGTCAAGTTGCGCCTCGCTCTCACTCGCCGCCCGCCCACCTGCCCGGTGGCCGTATGCTTGGTCAGGTGAGTTATTGCCAAGACTGTTGCTTAAACACTCAACCCACCCCCCACCCCTGCACCACACATATGCACAGATACGCAAAACGCGCACACACACTCAAAGTCGTCCATTACCGGGCCTGTCAACCAAGCATGCAATCAATACTCCCCCCCCCGACGACGTGCACACATGTGATGGAAGGCAAAGAAGGGAGGAGAGGGGGAGGACGGCAAGGGTAAAGAGGGGATGTTGTAGGGTGAACGTGGGGGGGGGGGCGAGATGTGTCAGAGATGGGGAGCGCGAGGCTCGGGGGCAGCGGGTGATGGAACAGGGGAAAAAAGAGAGATGACAAGAAAAATGTCCAGAGAGCGGAGACAAACAACAGAGAGCAGTAATATATAACAAAACACAGAGATGGAGTGAGTGTGGGAGTGGGAGATGGAGGACAGAGATGAGGAGTGGCAGAGGCAGAGGAGAGATGGAAAACAAAGGGAGGGAGAGCAAAATGGAGAGAGGCTGTGGGTGGATGAGGAGAATGCTATATATAATGGCATGAGGTTCAGGAATAGACCAGAGTGATTGTGTTTTGTGATTACCTAACGCACACATCTTCAAACCAGCGGCAGCCACCAGCTGACATCAAAGACCACACACACACACACACGCAGGGATGCTCTCGACAAAGTGATGCTGGCACGCGCGGGCCGGCAAACCTCATCTTCATGCTAAACTGAACTAACTCTCCACTAAAGGGCTTCTGTCGTCTGGCCTGGCTTGATAACGGAAGCAAACACTGCCCACTCACAAACTCACATGCAAACACACTCCCTACAGCCGCGTCTCACATGCATAAGAAAACAACTCATTCTCACATAGAAACACGTGCGCGCGGCTGCATCGCTAACAATCGCTAGCAATCGTTGCCACACGCAGCGCACGGCGCCGCGGCCAGAGCCTTAGAGGAGGGATAAGAAGGGGACATTCTGCTAATCTTCCTGTGTTACCTGGTTCTCAGCAGAGGGGCCACATGCACAACACTCATCTTTCTAATAATCTGTCTGCAGATTTGGATCCGCTTCACACTTGGCATGAGCGTTGCCTGATTCCGTGCAGCTCGGCTCATTATTCATGAGCTGTGAGTCCACAGGCGACCAACGCCATCGACGTTTGCCACGTGTAATAAACAGCATCATTGTGCAGCTTCATGGTTCCACGCTCGGTATTTACTTTTCCTCGTTCACTCCCACAGTTCACCACAGGCCGAGCAAACAGACGAGTAATGTTTCCGGACAAAGCCAAACCTTGACATGGTGTTATTATGATAAAACAAGATCCATTCCTGCAGCAGCTTTGCTCCATTTATTTCTTTTAGAAATGGCAGATTACAGTTGAGCTGCGTGGCAAAAGACTTTTTATAAAACGAGTGGGGAAGGAACGAGGGAACAAAATGTGTATAACAGGTGGCTTAATGAGACGTGCCGGCCTCGATGCTTAAATCAGAGTGAAACATATTCAGCCAGTGGAGCGATGAGAGCAGAGCACAGCGGAAATGTTACAACTAAATGTCCATGAACAATGCTCCTACGTCTCAAACAACCACAGCTACGTTTCCAGAATGGCTGCGCCGCACAAAGCAAAAGCCACAGGTCAGCACACACTCCCACAGTCCGACACTCGGCCGCGTTCGAACAGGCTCAAACAGCCGACTCATGCTTCTGCACAGTTTTCCACCTCAAAGGCAAAGAGATGGAAAGAGTTCAGAATAGAAGCAATAACATTTGATCAATTATTATTTGCAGCACTGTAAACTGCACTTAAATCACACACTCTGCCAATCCCAGCTGTCACTGGGCAAGAGGCGGGCACGCCGCAGGCCGGACACACACACACACACACACACACTCAACCATTCATTCCTACAGGCGACTGAGATTGACCAGTGAACCTGACATGCATGTCTTTGGACTGTGGGAGGGAACCAGAGGACCCGGGGGAAACCCACGCGAGCACTGGGACAACATGCAAACTCCTGCTGCCTCGGCACGGGATTCAAACCCACGACCTTCCTATTGTGAGGCAGCAGTGCAAACCACTGCAGCACCACTGACGTCATATAAAAGAGAGACTTTAAAAGCAGTGGAACGTGCACAACACGTGTGAGCGGAGGCATCTGTATGTCTGTTTGCGTTGGCGTGCGTGGGCTATAGAACGCTGTACCCAGCGTTGCCTGGTGTGTGTGTGAGAGATAATGCTACAGCCAGGAGGGGCGCAGGAGGGGCCTCCCTCCTCTCCACTTTGACTCCGACCCTGTGAGTCCAGGAATGGCTGAGTGAGGAGATGGCTAATGCAGGTTCTCCAGTTTCATGGCTGCGTAGAGCGGCCAAGGTGATCCCTGCCAGCCATTTTACCCGGCATTTAGTATTAATTTTCCAGGCGATCAAACCTGCTGCCAGGAGGTGGAGGGTGCGAGCGTGCACGTGTGACTGGGCGAGCATTAACACGCTGCCGCAAATTGCGAGCAGAGAGCGCACGTGCATTCACAGGAATGGGCGAGCAGGTGCAGACACAACCATTTTGTCCAATAAAGCGCACGTTTCTCAACCACAGCGAGGTGATCGTCACACTGCAGGTCACATTCACCCATTCACACCGATGCTGTTCCAATTAGCACACAACCCGCACTACACGCCGGGCCAAGTGTGCGTGTGCACGTATGTTGATGAGCGTGCAAGCCTCTGTGACTCACAGGGCTGATTGAAAAAACGGGGATGGAGCCAGAACAGGCCAGGGGCCAGCAGACCTGGGTCCCAGGGCGCGGTCGGTGGAGCAAAAACCTGAATGCGCACAGCTTCCTGCTGGGGAAGGATAAGGGAGAAAAGGGGCGAAGGCAGGAAGTCAAGAGAAGGGAAAGAACAAAGGAAGCGGTTAAGATGGGTGAACCGGGGAGGAGGAGGAGGATGAGCGGAGGAAGCACGTTTTGGGGAGAATAGAGTAACAGGATGAGCAGAAAGAGGACGAGGGGGAAAGAAGTGATAAGGGGCAATGAGAGAGAGAGAGAGAGAGAGAGAGAGATTGCGAGGGGGAGGAAACAGAAGACGGGGGGTACGCAACAAGAGGAGAGGAGCTGAGCAGCAGTGCCCTGGCAGCGTGCAGCCATCTTGCCTGCAGGGGACAGAGCACCCGGCCAAATATGGTCATCAGGACCCAGCTCTGTCCTACTTTCTCTAATGGGCTAAACCAGAGCCTGGATGATGCAGGAGAAACCATATATGGGCAGCGGGCAGCAGCGTTGGGTCCTGTCTCTCCGATGTGTTGTGCGAGCATGAGTGATCCAGGACTCGGGCCTAACATACAAACACAGCCCTATAGCACGCCGCTAATGCACTTATGCCCTCCACGGCCTTTATTCAACAGCGGGCGAGTTGACACGCCGACCCGGTGCAGAAACCGCCGCGGGGCGATGCTTCTGGCCCGTGTGAGGGCGACCGCGAACACACTGCACCTGTCCATCTGGGTTTGTGTGCGAACGTGCGACCTCGCGTCACGCAAGTGTGCCGGCTCGCTTAAAGGCGTCTGTGTCACACCACCCGGGGGCGGGGGCGGGGGCAGGGGGGGGCGGGGGCGGCTCCAGAGAGTTTTTGTGGACTCTCATCAATCCACGAAGGCTAACCTCTGGTTTCACCGCGGGCTGCGGCGTAATAGAGCGGAGACGAGCACCATACGCGCACCATGTGGCCAGGTCAACAACCTTCAGCTGCAACATCTGTGCCCGTGGCCGGCGTTCAGGAATGTACATTACACGGCTCAATCAAGGGCATCGCTGCAATTCAACTCGTGTTTCGCGGCGCCCTCTCTCCTTTGTTTACCGCTTCAGATGCGGACGCCAGGCTCCCAGACAAAAAAAAAGATTTATCTCGGTACTTTAGCAGATATATTTTTCATTTCAATTATTCCAGCTCCTAATTAGATTCTTTTGTCCACAGTGTTTTTCTTGGCAGTGTCCTCGGGCCCAGGATGCCGGGACAAACTGACAAACGCTGATCACGGAGCCGTTGTCATGGCCAGCAGATGTAGTGAGCCAACACTGCCGCTCGTCTCATCTGCTGTCCTGTTGCTAGGCGAGTTGCTATGATTGACCCTTGGGCCTCGCATCCATACACACAGCTCATTCCGTCCCTGCCTGAATTAAGCCATTATATGAGCGGCGGCGTCCCGGCAGGCGCCGTCTTCGCCGCCGCTCCGCCGCCGCAGGAGCTGCAGAAAACGACGGCAACTTAAACAACTCATCGAACTCGGCGGAAGGATCGGTCACGCGGCACGACGTGCCTTCAAAGGACGGCTCTTCTGGCTGAGATGGCCCGAAATGTGACAAAGTGAACTGCTCCACGTACAGACGCATAAAGGGAGGTGTCACTCTCAGTATCACTGAGCCAAATAAGTCTTAAATGATCCAAGCACGAGGCCCCGCCGACTAAAACAACAGCAGCGCAGGAAGTAGCGTGAGGATTTAAAGGATTGCAGATTCATAGGAGTGAGACTCAAACAAACGCCCACGAGGAGGAAGAAACGTTGCTTATAGGACGGACGCAAAGCAACACTTCAGCATCGAGGCATATGCACAGCGCGTCCGCAGCGCTCTCCCTCCACACGGGGAATATTTTCAACAACGAATCTGGAATTTGCCCAAAATGTTCAAATGTCACCAGTGACCTTCTGCGAGGCGCCATTATTTTCATCAGCCGCTGATCTGGTGTGTGTTTATAACAGGCCCCAGCGTGGAGCTTAGTTTCTGTTCGTCCTGACAGTTACACTGACAATGAGGCCTGTTGGCATTAAAGTATTGGTTAACATTCAGCTACAATGCTTAACAACTCCACTGTGGCTGCTAAGCCCCGTATTAAAGCACAGATAGCGCGCCAAAATGGTTCTCTGCATGCACCTTAGACAGGCGTGCTTTCATTTAGAGTCCCACTGAGCAGGGGGAAATTCAGACTTCCTGAAAAAACACAAAACACTAATTTCAAGTAAGCAATTATGTGTCCGGTGTATCCTGGCAACTGTCTCATAAATCTGAAGCAAGAAAAAAACGTGTGGCTTTTCTCCATTAAAAATTCAACAGTGGTCAGGTGTAAGAGAAGAACTAGATAAGGAGGAGAGACAGAAACAAGTAATGTGTCAATGTTAAGTGGGTCTACGTCAACTTCAGATGAGTTTAAGTGCTGTGCTAAAGACTCTGCCTCAGGATGGATGGGGTTAGAGAGGGAGGGAGGGAGGGAGGAAGACGGCGCCCTGCTCCTGTCAGGTGAGCTGACACACGCCGCCACGGGTTCTGACAGTGTTTTATTATGAGTTTGCATAACGTGGACACTCGCCGATGGCCGGCGGGAGAACTGACGGAGCAGGAAGAGCTTGCGTGTGAGCACGTGAGACACGCGTGTCCCGTGTTTGTCTGCAACGTATGTGCCCTGGTGAAGGTGTGTCTCTGACGGCTGTGGATGACACTTCCCGTTGACAGCGGCTCAGAGCGGGGACGCTAGTCATAACACAACAGCAGGAAGGTGGGAGGACATTACCTCCAAGTACACACACACACACACTATGACACAGTGTTAAAGTCATATCAAGGTCCTTATTTAGATTGGCTATCATCTCTGACCTCCCTCTCTATCCTCATTAGTCGGACCAGACAGCCTCTGCAGGCCTGACGCTGCTGCAGGCCCACACACAGGATGTCACACAGCTTCATCAGCGGCGCAGTAACCGATGCACGCAGCACGCGGGCTCCATGCTGCTCGCGGATGACTTGCTGAGCCATAACCGGCTGTTTGATTGACGTTCCCATGATAGCCTTTTTGCTAATCTGGAACCAGGTTCCAAATAAGCTCATCAGCCTCGCTCTCGAAGAACGCATTTATCTCCGGTGAGCGCGAGATCTTTGTCGCAGATCCGAAACCGACGACAGCCAGTGCAACGCTGCACCGAGGCTGTGAAATGACTGCGGAGGCTTCCGTTGTCATTGGAGAAATAGTTAGAGGTGCAGGATGACGGGAGAGGAGGACATGAAGTCTGGCCCAGCTCCAGCACTGACACCAGGGCCAGGAATGGGTTCAAATCAGGCCTGTGTCACATTTCAGCCCTAATGTACTATCCACCCCCGAAAAACCTCATAAAATGCCAAAGTGAAGTCTACTGGCCACTGTTTTAAATGTCACATGTCAAGAAGTCAAATGCCCCTGGAGTATGACCTCCAACTCAAAACGAAGGTTGAGGCGAGCATCATCTGAGGACGCCATCCGACTTCACCTTGAGGCCCCATCCAGCCCGCCTGGACTTTAATTATTAATGTTGGCATGGGCAACAGAAAAAGAAGCGGCAGAACTCGGAGATCTGTACCTTGGTGAGTCTCTACCTGGAGGACAGGAACCTTTCATTATCTCTGCCTTCCCTTCTTCCACTTGGTCTTTGTTCCTAATTCCACTTCTCTCTCTGTTTTTTTTTTACTTCTCCTCCTCCTTTCTCTGCATGTCTCAAGTCAATTCAGTTCAGTTCAAAGGGTCTTTATTAGCGTGACCGGCCCTGTGGCGAAGAGCCAGCGCAGTGAGAGGGAACGCTGGAATGGAACATCAGCGACGCTCCGAGATCTCAGAGCCGCGACGCTAACGCTCAACAGGTGAAGGAACACTGAGACGAGAGCCTGGACTCAGACTGTTGGACGCCGTGTGTGTGTGTGTGTGTGTGTGTGTGCCAGTGCTTACTCTTGTATCAAATGACTGGTTTATGTGTATTTAGCAGATTAAATTGTTTTATTCAGCTCATACAAAAGGTAAATATGAAGAACGCCGACGCCCACACACGTCTTGCTCATATTGACCGACAGTTCCATTGTGTGTTCCAGGCATTAGTCATGTCTGCAAGGAGGACGTGTACACAGCATCCCAAGTAGCTACGGCGGGGATGAGGGAGAGAGACAGAGAGACAGAGAGAGCGAGCAAGAGAGAGAGAGATTTTCTCTGCAGCCTCATAAAACGGTGTCTGATTTTAAACCCTGTGGTTTTATCGTTTGCTGCCATCAGACACCAAAGACAGAAATTAAATATTTCGGCACTGGCGCAGCACCAGGAGGTTTGGAGGTGAGATGGTTCAATCAAGCAGCAACCCCCACAGTTGAGTTGCTTAATAACAGAGATGCTGCTTCCATCCATGAAAAATAATTACACTTGTCTCAACAAGAATTATCAAAAAAGGAAAAGGAAAAAGGCGTAATAACCCGTGGAGACCTCGCATGCGCTGCACTGCCTCGTTGTTTATGAAACACAGGAAGTGGAAGGTTTTCCTGTTGAAGTGCTGATGTGACATAAAGGCTCACTAATGTTCTTCTAACCTCAGGAAATCAATGCAATCCATCACTGAAAGTCTCAGTAAAACGTGCTCTTTATGTTCACTCCCCACAAGCAAAGATAAATGAGAATCTGCTCTCGTTCCTAGAATTACAACCTTTCACTTTAAAGTCAAACATTTTTTTCATTGTCATAATTCTTTCTTCCTGCTGGATGGAAGATTGAGAAGCCGATGAGTTCACCCAACGAGCCTCAGATGGAAAAGCTGGTAACCCTTAAATGGAATGTTTTGGTAAGTGACGTGGGATCTAGACACAGTGAATGTTGGTGTCAACAAGCAGGACACCAGTGGTTGAGTTCTAGAAACATCTTTCTCACCGGCAGCTCTCAGGTCTTTCCAAACCTTCATTGGCATGTATAACATGGTACCTCTTTATCATCCTGAGATATCGCATTCTTCCAGGCTTACGGCCGCACAAAAAGCCCCTCAGGGAAATTTGAGGAAAATGTCCAGGATCCAGTGCGTGACTGTAAGAGCATTTTGTAAAAATCGAAACTATTCCTTCTGGGTGGTGGGAATCAGAATGGCGGAATCATTTCAGGACCATAAAGCAGGTTGTTGTTGTTGTTGTTGTTGTTTTAATCACCACCACGTCTTCAAAAGCGAGCGAACTGCACGACTGAAGCAGGGCTGGATTTTCAATGAAGTTGCAAAGGAATGAGAATTTTTCACCGGGTTCGACTCGGTGTCCAATGTCCCAGGAGCCGGCAGAGAATGTAAGATGTTTCTACGTAAATAATGTTCTACCTTTGTGCTCAGTCTCTTCCTCACTGACGTTATGTTCAGGTCTACGATGAGCACATCCTCACAGCAGCCAGATGAACACAACCCTCACACACACACACACACACAATGCTGTCAGTATGCCACAGAACACATGTGAACACACACCGACCCAGGTGGTCCCGTACTCCTGTGTGTCTGCACCCATTAGCAAACCAATCATGGTGTGCACCTGGGCTCAGGGCAGACACACACACACCGGGCCTGTATGTCGTTCTACGAAAATCACGACAGAAGCCAAATGATCTGAATATGAGTTTGCATCAGGCAGATCTGTGTCTGTGTCTCTTAGGGTGCTAGTTCGGAGCTGGTGCTGGTGCTTAGCTGGATCTAATCATGTAGCATCAGCACCAGCACCAGCTCGGTGGAAAAGCCCTCGGTGTGTTTCCAGAGCAAGAGAAAGAAAGTAGGAGGGTTAAATCATGCAGAGAGTGAGTACACACACTGATCCAGAGTCAAACTAGTGAATGATAAGGAGGTCACTGAAGGTCAGAGCGGTAAAAATAGAGAGGAGGAGAACAGGAGATAAGTCAGACAAACAGCGGGGTCAACACAGCGACTTCACAGCATTATGTAACCCGGTGCAACAGCTCTGCAACAACCACATCCTGTGAATGAATACTTTCTTGGCGTCGAGACAACAGAACAGTGTGAACTCACAAAGATACTGCAGTTTTGGAGGTATTAGTATGATGTGCCATGTGCCAGCCAGCTCAAGTTCCAGGTAACAATAACCGACTCCTCCAGAAAGCCATTGCTTAGCATTCAGCCTGAGAACAGACCTGCGTTAAAATCTGCAGGGGGCTGCGAGCGGTTTACAACACCGGGAGCCAGGATTTCTCTGCTCCGCAAAGTTATCACTGCAGCACTCTGATATTTGTGACTGCAATGATGGCATCCAAGGTACATGATGTCCACAGAGCAAAGCACTTCATCAGGGAACGTGCGCTGGAATGTTGGTGACTGGCCGACACCTTGCAGCGTCACGCTGCCGGACTGCAGCAAAAACATGAAAACGCTCATTCAGACTCATTCAGATGGATGAGGGGGGCTGGGTGTTTTCAACCAGGGCTGCTGTTTGACAAAGTTGAGCGTGAGATATCCCAAAATAGCCTCCGAAATAAAGATAAACTGCTTATGTAACAATACGACCTTTCCTGTGACGCCGGCACTTGGCCAGAAGAAAACTTTGTGTTTGGAATATTTATCAATATCTATCGTGCTGCAGCGTGAGCGTGAGCATCGCAGACGTTTATACTTCATCATCAAGGATTTGTCATTAATTTAAGCTTCAAACTGAATTTAAATGAGAGAAAGTGTCAACTCGAATATATATTCAGGGTACAGTAACAGGTCGGTCCCTATTTAGAAAGTGTTGTGTGGTTACTCTGAGAGATCGTTTATGAACCCAGAGCGACGTCACGAGCCGCGTCGGAGAATCATGAAAGAAAGTCGTGTTAAACACCGGAGGAGTTTTTACAGACTGAACAGACGTTAGCCCGTCTCTGCGGAGCCACGATCAGACACTCGCGTGTCATTTGCCGAAATTAATTAAAACAAATTTTGCGCTTGTTCCCATTTGCACGAGCGTTTCTCTTTAACGATAAACCTTTTACATACTAATTGGACTCTGCGTGATCCCGCCGTCATACTACATCGGATTCATAGTTAGAGTACAAGCGCTCGCTTTACTTTTTCGTCCTAAAAGGATGTGGATGTGATGCAACGTGGGAGCAACGCCTCCATTTCCTTTGTGCATTGCGTTGTCGGACAACAGCCCGCTCTTCAATATGCATGGTGAACATTTGAAAGGTACACATCGTCTCTACTATGAACTGGGCAGCAGCAGAAATGAACAGAAATGACAACTTCACTTGGTCAAGTCAAGATGAATCCAAACACGCGACATGTAATTAAGACTGTCCGTGTGCTCTGCCACACTGTGATGGCCGGCTGCCGCCTCTCATTATCCCGGACTGTAAATATTGTATCATTCCACAATGAGCAGAAAATTACACAGGGCTAACACATCCGGCACTAAATACTGCAGATAAAAGATGACACACACTGACAGCTGCATCCCCGCACATCACCTTTCACCTGTCTTTCAACCATCATCATCAGCATCACACACACACACACACACACAGCATCCTGCATAATCACTTTCACACCACAGAGGGACAGAGGGAGGAGAGAGAGAGAAACAAGGCAGAGTGATTATCTTGACATCACAGAAAATCAGGGTGTGAGCGAGCAGCCGAGAGAAGAGAGGAACAGGTGAGAGCCGGGGAACGAGAACAAAGCTAATAAGACAGTGAGATACAGCCAGTCACAGAAGAGAAGCATCGAAAGGCGAGAGGAAGAAAAGAGACAGGCAGCCGGTGGAGACGAAAAAGAAAGAAAAAAACACCTCACAGAGATGGGATGTGGAAACGTGGCGAAGGCAGACAATGAAAATCAACACCATTTCATTTTTATTTAAAAGACAGAGGCGAAAGAGAGAAGAATTCCTTCATGGCCGAGGAAATAAGAGCGATAGAGAGAACATGCCTGGAGGATATCACTATATTTATAGTCTACTGTGCCATTATTTATTTCTTTCTCTCCCTCTCCCCTGCTCCCTTGCTGCCTTTGATGGCTCCAATTTTTAATAACATGCATATCTTTGTTCTCCTCCTTGATTAAGAGATGGAGATGGGGAGGACAGTGCCGCAGGGGCCAGTGAGGACCACACTCCTGCTGGATGGAGGACAAATCCCCCTCGCTTCCTACCTTCCAACAATCCCTCCGGCCGCTTCCCCGCCCCTTCGCCACACGCCTCCGACGCCCACACGCAGCCACCGCCCCGCCCACTGCATCTTCAGCCTATCATCAACATCCCTTCCTGCATTGCCAGTCCTGACTCCCGTCCCCTCCCTCATCCTCACAATGATGGAAACAAAAAATCACGTTGGAATAAAAACAAACCGACCTGTCAGAATCCAGGAAAGGTGGAAACCACGGGCTGGAGGAGGCCAGCCTCTCATTCCTGTGCTTTTCTTTATTGTCACTCCTACAGCAAAAGCCCAACTACACCTCAAGGTTAAGTCAAGGTGGAGTCTATAAACAGAATGTTCATGTGAATTCTGCAGAACCTTTTGGCGGAGGACAGCAGCGTTGGCGCTGGAAGCCTCCTGGTCTCAGTTCCTAGTTTGACCACGTTGAGCAGGTTCTGCTGCCGGAAGCTAAACGCTCCATGTGGAGAGAAGAAGAGGTGGAACACATTCACCAAACAACACATCTGCTATCAGCTTTTTAATTTACCTGCGTTTATATGCAGAGAGTTTTTAATAGAGCATAGACAAAATGTCATCTGGACAAAAACACAGCGCCGTGGGCTGCTGCCCCCCGGGGCTAATTTACCGTCACACGATGACGCATTATCACGTTAGCATGCTACATTTCATTAAAACAGCCCCCCCCCCCCCCCCCCCCCCCCCCCCCCCCCCGTCCTCTGACTCGTCAATGGCTGCCAATGGATTTTTTTTTTGCATGAAACATGTCATTTTTGGACTCAAACAACCGATGCAGTTAATGACAAGAACAAGAGTTTTTCTCTGCATTTGCTGCTGCATTTTCCTTTGGAAATGTGACAAAAGAGACTCAACCCTCCAAACTGTTCAACACCAGAGTGCCCCACAACGTGAAGGCTGGTAAACAACAATATTGAATCATTCCTCTGCCCTGTGTAGTATTTATCCTGCGACTGTATGATGATTTACTCAGCCCCAAATACTTTACGAAGACAAATCCAAGGCTTTCTGCGCACTTCATCATTATGCTGGAGTAGATGTCACTTGCCGAAAAAAAGATCTGTATAAATGATTTAAGAATGAGCGTTTTCTGTTTCCCCTCACACACACACACACACACACTACCTCCGTCCTGTCTGTGCAGGCCGCCAGCCGCCCTGGCGTATTAACACGACAGCCGTCAGCACCTCGCTGCAGCGCGGCCTTTGCGCCGGGAGTCTGCAGATGTGTGGATGGGTGTGTACGTGTCAAAATGTGTCATGCGTGGTTCATTTAAGTGTGCGGAAGTTGTGAGTGTGAGTATCCGGCACATGCGTGAATACTTGTGTGTGTGTTTGACTGAGCTTCCTTTCCTCCGCGCTTCATTTTTACTCTAATTATTTAATTGATGGATTGAAATTTCAATCTTAAACCTGTCGGTTTATAATCATCTATTCTTTTTGCAACATTGAGGAATGAATTAAGCTGCTATTTTCCTATTAATGCTAATTGTTGAAGAATAGAATTGTGTATTGTTACCACCTGAAAGGAGCCATCCTGCAAACGGAGAGCAATTACTCTCTGTACATTTTCATAAGAACAAAACAGTTCATGCAAACAAAATGTTTAAAAAGTGAACGTCTTAGTTCTTCTGGAATATATTACCCAAATATTTCACAGGGTCTAGAATAGACAGTCGAGCTGATCTGGATGTGCACCAACCTGCACCCACTCATCCGTATCAGGCCACAGATTTATATCACTGAGATTTGTTTTATCCAACAAATCCTGGTCGACGCAGGCGGGGGTGCGCGGCGTGTACGCTGCTTATTAAAAACACATAGGTCTGATCCCACATGCAGTAAATCTGTTTATCCTGCAGAGAAGCTCTCTCTCTCTCTCTCTCTCTCTCTCACCTGCAGAACCCGCTGATAATGGGAAAGGCCCAGGTGGCTTGAAAGAGAACGGGAGAGTGTGATTGGTTCATTGTCCGAACACGTCCGTGGCTTAAGCGTGACGGTTTTTGCAGCGCGAGCCTGGTGATGCAACCTTTTTACTCACTGTTACACGAGAACGATTGGATTTGAAACACTTTCCCCGCCGGGTGCCTGCGACTATTAGCTTATAGATTGTTACAACCGAGCTGTTTGTGCGTCGACAACAGCCACATCTGTGGGTCATATCAGATGTAACGCACTGCTTCACTCGCCACCCCGTGTTGCATATTTCTTGCCACCGTCGCGCGCTCTGCCTCTGTCTATCTCAGACTATCACGCCTTTCGCTTTGCCATTTCGTCCTATCTGTTTCCATGTGACGCATTTTTCTCTCGTCTCTCTTCAGCCTTTAATACATGCCTGCCCCCCCCCCCCCCCCCCCATGCCTGCCCCCCCCCCCCCACCCCAACACACACACACACACACACACACACACACTCATACGGATTGCAGATATGCTGACACAAAGATATTCTTCCTCCCGCATGAGGCTTCTCCTCTAAGCTCCGGGTCAGGACAGAGAACATATCATCCACATACCAGTAGCAGCTTAAACACTGGATCTCACTCTCCACACTTGACAAAAACACAAACACAAGCGTGAGGAATCGCCGGTACACACGTGCACAGTAATGAATGTATGGGATTTATTCTTCATTATCCTTCACCTTCCCTAGAAACCTGCGTTTTCCCCCACAGCTCTTTGCTAATAGTCATCCTTCCCTCCCTCGGTCCCTCCTGAAACAAAGGTGAAGGGCACAGGAAAGAGCAGATGCAGGAGGTAAAGAGAAGGAGACTCTAATGGTGATGTTTTTCAATTGGGTTGATTTATGGCTGGCTGTTACCATTATTTTGCCATTTACTCCGGCAGACTGGAGGAACCGTGGCTGGACAGCTCAACCCGGAGGTGGGGGGGTGTTGAAAGTGATGGCAGACACCACAGCCACAGGAAAGGCATGGCAGGTACGGGGAGGAAGATGGGACTCAATGGGAGGAAGATGCAGCCATGCTTTCAAATTGAAGACAAGCGCGGCAGAGAATAGAGGAATGAAAGGTGCGAGTGGGAGAGAGATAACGAGAGGAAGAGGAGCGAGCAGAAGGGGCTTAATGAATGTAAGGCAATAACAATGAGGTGAGGTAAATTGTCCATTAACTCAAGGGTTTCTCATGCGTGTGTGTTGCCTGACCATAACGTTCCAATTTAGCAGGTTACACTCGGATGCTTCCTGACCAGAGACATGCAGAAACGTCTTTAGGGCTCTTTAGGGGGGCTGGTCTGAAGTGAGACAGAAGCGGGGAGATTGAGATGGACCGATAAGAGGCACAAGTAAACTGTGACAGAGGGAGGAATGGCGGAGGCAGGAGAGTAAGACGGAGAGGGAGGTGGAGGAAATGTAGTGGTGAAGGAGAGGAGGGGGGGAGGAACTGTAGGGAGGAAATAGCGAAAGTTGAGAAAGCGAGCAGGAGGAGGAGAATGGATAATTCAACTGGAGAGGAAGAAATTCACTGGGGGACGGAGATAGCATCAGTTCCTCAGATGCGGAGGGAGATGGGCACAGCACAGGGACAGGATCGAGATTTCAATACAGCCCCGAAAAGAACAGAGAGCGGCGCATTATCACACAGCAAGAAACACAATTATTACTTTCGACAGCCCCTGAGAGAGTGGAAGGGAAAACAAAGAGTGAGCCCGGGCAGCCGCAAATGACACAACAATTTGGTGGCAGAAGAGGGGCTGCGCTTGGATGGGAGGTTAATCCATTTTAATTGGCCGGTGCAATCACAGGGTGCGATGAGGGAGATAATGATAGAAAGGACAAAACGACTTCCAACTCCGACGCTGCCTCACCGGCCAAATTGACTCTGTCACATCAACGTCATTGGAGTGATTCAGAGATGGATACCAAATGTCACATATCAATTCATTTTTAATGAGCTGAACAAACGCACAGCAGGAGATAACGCACCTCGTGCTATGTGGAATATTTGATGATGGCGGCGTTAGCGGATAGCGACGGCGGGCGTTTGCCGACGTTTTCCCAGCGGCGACCCAAACGCGATGGGACACCTGTCATTAGCGCTTATAATGAGTCCGTTTGCTTTCTAACTAGCTTGTGGTGCCGTGACAGGAGGACACACACACACTGCGCTTCGGCACCTTCAGCCCACAGCATGACGTACAGAGCTACACTTCCTGCCCCAGTCTTGGCAGAGGAGGAAACATTTATTTGGCTTCGGTGGCCTGAGCAGTTTTGACAGATGTCAAGTTGAAATGATGAAACATCTCAAGAAATTATCAACAGTTCAAAGACTCGACATGGGTTCAGCCAAAAACCAACAAGGACGAGTGTTTCCATACAGTCGGGTTTATGCTCTGAGTGTTTCTGAATGTGTCAGTGCCCATGAGTGTGTGCACCTACGTGTGTGTGTGTTTGGATGATGCCAGTGTGTTGGAAAGGGAAGACACACGCACACACACACACACGCACACACGCGCACTGTATAAAAAGGATTAGCTCACTATTATGGAGAAGCTGTCAGATGCCTATAAGACCAAAACACATTTTCCCTCCCTTCTCCCTTTAACCGATGTTGTTTAATCTTTAAGCCAATCCGCCTCAGAAAGACTTAGAGGCTGTTACTGATTCCTCTAATGCTTTCAGATCAACCCTGTGCTCTGACATGTATTCACTGCACTGGAAAAAAAAATTCTGAAAGTTCAACCCCCCCCACCCCACCACACACACACACAAACAAAACACATTTTGAAAGGCAGCGTGTCTTCCGCCCAGACGGATGCGTGCGATGCAATAAGGTTATTCCTAACCAGCAGCCTGCCTCACTGGAGGCAATCAAACTGCTGCAAGTACATTAGCAGTTCACCAGACACACTTTCTAATCAACCGGCGCTGCACCGGGCTGCACCGGCTGAGACACGGCTGCTTCATGTTCTCCGCCTGGGGGGGGGGCGCTATAGATGAGTTATGATTGGAAGAGGAAGAGCTCGGAGAGCTACGTAATTTGCACTATCGTTATCAGCAGTAATAACACTTTATCGCCCGTTGGTTTCCGGCATGTGACGGAACGTGAGACCTTTCCCTTCAAAATGGCATCGCAGTCTGGAGATAATGTTTTTTATTTTTTTTTCTCAGAAATGCTGTGACAAAATAGTGTCATTAGTTAGCTGACAAGATAATTGGTAGGTAACTTTGAAATACTGTGCAGCGCATGAGCTCATGTTTTGCCCCGTTGATGGTTGATGGTGGAATGCTGCGGGATAATAACCCCGGTCGTTCCTCCCCGTCGCCATGAGCAGACGAGCACGAGGGTCAAAATGATAATTACCGGCAGGTGAACTCGCAGGAAAAGATCGCGGATGTTTTATCAGCATCGCCTCTCAGGCTCTAATGAGCCTCACACCTTCAGCCGCGCTTTGCTTGAAAGCAAATATTTCTCATGTTTATTCAACATATGCCAATACAGGCCACTTCAAAAGATTGTCCGGTTGGCGCTTTCAGGACGCTTGCTCTCCTCCGGGGCCAGCCTGCTGCACCTGTCTCGCTGCCAAGACTCCAGCTTTATTTACCGTAAAGCTTTCATACGGATAAACACGGCAACTCAGCAGCTGCAGTGCACGTACACTTCGTGCACTCTCACACTCACATTTTGGCTTATGATCAGAGCGAAACAAAACACGCTCGCCTGCTGTGGGCTCGCCTGTTTGTTTGATTCTCGTCTTTTTTTTTTGTCGATTGCTCTCGCTCAACACCTTCGCCCGTCTCCTCACCTCGCTCTCGTCTGCTCACCGCCCAACCTCCATCTTCCTCCTCGCCGGGGGCCCACGCGCTCCCGTGAGAAAGCAGAAGCCGGCGCTCGAGGAGGTGGAGGCTCAGGCTAAGGATACGCCCCCCCCCCCCCCCCCCCCCCCCCCTCCTTCTCCCTCCCTCCCCCCCTCTTCTTGATGGCTAATCGATGTGTTTGGGTTTCCCCCTGTGGCTGTGGCCCAGGAGGCCTCAAAGCTGAGCCCCAAAAGAGCTCCACCACTTCCTCCACAGGGGCACAGAGAAAACCAGCCACACTAAGCCTGGTAGATTAGCAAACCACCGCAGGGTTTTACACCTTTCTGCTGAGCTATCGCTTCCCATCTCCTCTCCCCCCTAGCCCCCAGCCCCCCGCCGCCAACATCCCCCCACAGGAGCAGCCTTGGAGGATGTGGTTACACACTCTGCCTTTTCTCTGTATTAGCATATTTCTGAATTTGGGTGGATCAGTGTTTTAATGTCAAAGCCACGTCATAGAAAACAGCTGAACTCCTTTTAGAGTTGATTCGGGAGCTGCTCGACCCTCCGCCTGTATCCTGCTGCACCCACAGTTCTTTGCTGGTGGAAACAGAAAGAACCGGTCCTAACCCTAGGCACTACCCCAGAACTAGCACTAGGACTAGCACTAGCACTAGCGCGGTGGAAAAGGTTCCTGTCCTAATGGTGCGGCCTCTCAACACTGAGTGAGACGGATACAGAGATGATGGCCCACAGGTAAGCATTCAGATGAAATACACACACACACACACACACACACATTACAACTGTCCAAACGATAGTATTGATCCCGCGGCAGCGTGGCCCGACAGCCCTTATTGCCAAATGAAAACAAAGGCTGCATGTACAGTGCTGACACACATCATCAGTCACACACGGCCTGCAGTCACAATGATTACATGCTGTATGTAAATCCATCGAGCAATAAGGCCGCTTCTCCCCTTTGGAGGCCCCGTCGTTATTAACGCAGACAGGATACGTGCCACGGGCCAACTGCTCCCCACTGATTATGTCCCATTGAGGGAAGTTGGCGAAATTGGAAAACGGCGATATCAGGAGGTGAGGCCACGTAAAAAAAACTCCAGGCAGCGCGTTTGTTTAGTCCTCATTAGCTGCTGCAGCCAAAGGTCTGACACCGTCAGGTAAACAATACATCTTCACCGGGGACACGGCACATTTCTGTTAATTAGCTCCCAGGTTCGGTTCTGGATTTCGCTCAGATTGCGAGGCCAGAGTCTTATTTTCTGATGCATTGTTCAGCTCGTTCCCATCTTTATTGTTATGGCTGCGGCGCCTAATGTGGCCGGGTTCGTTTGTGGTTCCGACACTGAGAATGAACTCCCAACTGCAGATCCCCGCAGCACAGAACAGTGCTTTCCCATCTTTCAGCTCATTGTCTTGGCTTTACTGTTGATTCACTCTCATCGCTTTCAGCACACAGCTGTTTACAGCTAAAAAGCATTAAAACCCCAGTGCACACTACCTGCCTGGCATTAAACAGACAAAGTTAGTGACAAGCTGGTGAACACAGCGGACCATTTAGCAGCTAAAAGGCTGGATACTTCCCCCAGGAGCCGGCGGAGAAAAAGAGCAGGTCTGCAAGAGAGTGAACGTAGGTCTTTTATTCATCATTCCACCAGATGGCTCTGAATGGATGATACCGTCGCTCTGTTGCTATACTGTGGAATTAACTATGCAGCCGTGTGATTACATGTTCGCTGTGTAAACTTGGCGGGGCGACGATGCGGCAGCCTCGTATCCGGAGCCTCGCCGCCCCGCATGGCGAGACAGTCTGTCAATTCAAAGTTAAAATCCCATTCAATAAAATAAAAGTCAACACAACACGTCTGTGGCATTACACCAACAATATAACCCTAATCCCATCCCACTAATGCCCGATGCTTCGCAGCACGACTCCAGCAGCTGAGACCCACAGCGCGTTGCGTCCCAAACCACCCCGCCGACTTTCTTACATTATCATCAGCCGGCGACTTCTATCATCTCATTCAGCGGCGGCAGACGGCGCGGCCGAGGCCGGCCGCAGGTGCTAATAGACTGGCAGTGCCTGTGTGAATCAGAGGAGTTTGTTCTCTCAGCCTGAAATCCTCCGTGCCTCTCAGCACGACCACAGCTCCGCCTGTGTGAAATACATTGATTCTGGCAAGCGCCACACACCGGCCCGCGCGCCTCCATCCATGACATCGAGGAATGCGTAGATGAAACCAATCCCCACCCCCACCCCCGCTCCCAGCCATACCCCGGGGGGGGGGGGGGCTTCAGCTCAGGTAGAACACACAACGGGAGCCACGTGTGATCTTGACAGATCTCGCCCACGCAACAATTACATCACACGTAACAAGCACTGTACGTGCATCAGCATGGCACAGGCGTGCACATGAACACGCACATGCTGCGTCAGATGTTCATGTATAAACAGCAGACACGCACAATAAGCTCACATATGCTAACGGCCCGTCAATATTTGCAGTCTGAACCCGGTTCATCACGTGCCCACGTGGCATATGGCGTTTGAGGAGAAGTCAGTGCGGCGCTCGTAGATTCACGGAAAGGCACGAGAGGAATTACTCGAGCTTTACGCTTTGATTCCTCGGCAAGCGGATGTGGCTGAGGAGGCGCTGGAATAAACACTGGTCAAACAGCTCGGTGGAATAAATCAAGTATCACAGAACCAGAAACAAAACAATATGTTTCTCGTTCGACTGAGCCTCTTGGATGATGCGCTGCTCGCTCAGCTTAAGCGGAGAAGAAAACTAACGCCCCCAGGAAGGTGTTAAACCGTTTAAAGAGTTGCCTTTCTTTGGTGAGGAATTCTTACTTTGTGTCACACTCACCTCCGTACGAGCTTAAGTGCAGTCAACACTCCCCTCCCTGGGCGTCTGCTGTTGTTCTAAAGCTGAGTGAAACCTCAAGACAAGGCCACGATGCAAATAATACGCTGCTATTTCATGACACGTCTGTGAATGTGGGTGCAGCAGGGGGGCCCAGGAGGAGGGGGGGGGGGCTGACATCACAGCCAAGTTTTGACTCAGCAGAAGAAGAAGAAAAAAAAACGCTGCCATACTTTGCATATATTGTACAATTGTGAGATTCTAAAGTCCATAAAGCCACAAATGAGTTCATTAATCACATCTGCTGTGTTTTTTTCAATTTGGTTATAATGACATGATATGAGAAGCATTTGGAGCCCTGAGTCAATTAAATATTCAGCAGTGTAAAACGAGGCTGTAGCCTGTAATCAACGGCTGCATCACCGTTGGAACCGCGGCGGCCGAGCCAGAAATGACTCACGTGTTGACACCGACGGGCGGAATCAATCGCAATCACAAACGCTCAGAGCAAAATAGCTCAACGTGCGGTTACACTGCGTTGTGCTGCGTCACAACCCAGCGTCCAGTGCCAGTGGTTCGGTCTGTGGAGCCGCTAACACACGAGAGAAAAACTGTGCTGGAGACAGATTAATGATCCGTTGAAAGGTAACAGGCTTCTTTACAAGTGAACCCACCTGTTCTCACGATCCTTAAAGAGGGCTTGATGTATCTGCTGCTGACATGACAAAGTTTAATTTAAATGGAACATTTTGTCCCCACATTTCAGAATCTTTATTTCCTATGAATAATTCATTTTCTGTTTTAAAGAATAGATTGCGCTGCAATAATCATAACTAATGTTTCCTTCTGTGTAAGGCAAGACGAGACTATTGGCAACTGGCACCAACTTTAATTATGAACAAAATGTCTCGTGAAAAAACGACCACACTGTGGAAGAGGAATGTCACCGAGAGCGAAAGAGCACGGTTATCTGAAGGTAGATTCTCATTAGCTGCAGATGTGAGCGTGTTGCATCATGTCCTAGATAAGGAAGAGATCTATTTTTGATAGGATTCACGTCGGGTGGCGCCGTGGTTGGAACTGTGTTCTCACAACAAGGAGGTTCGTGCCCAAAGGCTCACAGGACTGGGGTTTGGTCAACTGGAGACTCTTAACTGACCGTGTATGTGGATTTTGGATAACGGATGAACAGAGGACGATTCTACGTTTGGAAAGATGATATTTCATGATGGATTATCTGTGTAGAAACTGGGAGATGAGACGATTATCACTGTGGAGCAGCAAAATTTAGGAAAATAACAAAACTATGAGCGAGCAGAGCCTTCAGCCTTCAGCCATGACGCGGAGCAGACAAAGAGCGCGATCAAGTCGAAACGATATCTGACATCCGAGTCCAGTGTCTTGTAATGACCTCCACAGAGAGAGAAACGGCACCTGTACAAATCATGACAAGTACCATTAGTACAGTGTGATTTTAAGTGCTGCTCAGGAGGAGCTGCGCTGGAACACTGAAAGGTAAAACAGACTCACCAGACCAAGGCTGACAAAGCTGATCCCTGAACCACTTGTGATCAGTTTGTAGAATTGTAACAGAGCGGTTGAACAATGCGAGGCGGCTCCCAGGCTTTAACCCGGTACTGACGTCAAACCGTTCCGCTCGGTTTAAAAACATCTCCAGCGAAAGGGCTCCCCAGAAAGATCCACGTATCATTTCAATACACTGTAGTGTATAATTTATACCAGGATGACCGACAATAATTGAATTTCTGATCAGCACAGTCACCCCCGAAACGCGTCCTCGCAATTCTATATCGCAAGTGAAATAAATTAAAGCAGAGGCCATTTCCAAGGCCAACGACGATTTCTCAGACAGCGCAAACTTGCAATTTGATGATTACCTGAAAGAGAAATACCAGAAAAGTTATTAACTTCGGTCTTCCTGCCTGAGCCCTGCAAGCTGCACACGCATGTGATAAGAGCAGAGCAATTCATCTCTCTCTATGTTATCATATGCATTCTATTCTAAACGTATCAGTCAAGCCGGGCAGTGGAATCCCTCTGTGCCAGGTTGGGAAAACAGATGTGAATTGTAAAGTCAGACTGTATTTGGCCTAATTAGAAAGTGTTTTAATAAGTCTATCACGTGATTTGACGTTAATTCTGCCCACAGGAGTCGGCTTTGTGTGTGTCTCACTGAGTACAACAAGTGAGCGAGGCGACCGCAGCTGAAGCTGAAAACACGATGAGCACGGTGACATAAGCAAACCCTCTGGTAAGAATCAAGAAATTGACAGGCTTAATGAGCAGTCATTCCACCATGAAAACAACACGCAACACTACCCAGAATGCCTTTCGCCCGGCCTTGCCATATTCTCTTGGGGAAACGTCCTGAAGTGACCTGGGATCAGCCTCATCAGCCTCTGTCACTTACGCCCTGACACAAGGCCGTGGCGACCCAGCGGCGAGGACGGGCCGGGTCTGATCACCTGAGCCTGCGACCGTGTTTCAATTACACTGACGGAGTGGAGACCTTTTCTGCTAATGCTAATGCGGAGGAGGCTCGCCGCCGTCTTCCGTGCTATCCTGGGTCTGGCCGGCAAATACACGAAAGCTGTTTCAGTAACTGTACGTGTATACAAACAATCACACTTCCGCCCGGTTCACACACATTATACACATTGCTTTTATCTTCTTGCAATCCGATCTTAATGACTCCATTAACTGAGAGGCCATTAGCGGCATTCACTTTATGGGCAGCCAAACAGCCCAGCCGGGAACACATTACGGAAAGGGCATGTGTGTCCTAATGTCCACTTCTTGTCACCGTCCTTGCACGCGCGCTCGGGCACACGCTCATACTCTCGCTCAATCTTTCCCCCAAGGCCAGCTAGCCTGCAGCGAGCAGGAGTGGACGAGCGGCTAAGCAAACAGGGAGATTTTCCGTGCTCCATTAGGCAATGAGGAGCAAAGGTTTAGTGCGGCGGCAGAGTCTCGAGCTGGTGGTCAAGCGGTTGAAGGCAGAGGCAGCTGAAGTGCCGTGTTCAAAGAGATCTCGTATCCCAAATTAGCCCGGCCCGCTTTGGCGCAGAAGCTGCCCGAGACACTTGAGGGGTGAACCGTCATGTGAGAGGCATCGCGGGGCAGAAGAGCAGCAGCCAGTCACAGCAGTGATGATGGATGCAGCGTCCATGACCGTCTGACGATTACCCGCTGTAACCGTACGCGACGATCCTTTCCCGGAGGGTTAAACATCGCCCGCTACATTAAAGCACAGTTCTCATAAAACAGCTGCTGACCACCTCTGACGCTAGAACAAATGCTGCCACCAAAGAACTGGAAAATGATTAATGATGCAAACGCTGTGACATTGTGCATTTGTCAAAACAATAACACGAGAGCGGAGCCATTATGGAACAATAATGTCAGGCGCCAGAAGAAGGGGGAAATAAAAATCTGTCCAGCAATTAGTAAAGCGACCCCTGAGGGGCGATGCGAGCGCTGATCTGAAAGGACCCAACTGGTACGAACAGAGCAACGGGAAGCTCGATTATGAGCCACGCGCCTTCCCGCCCCAGTGTGGACGCCGTGCACTGACCCGACGCCGCTGTGAAAAGAATTTTAAAGAGTCAACTGATAATGTGACCCATCTTCTCCATATCGCCGCTGCGTCTCTGCATGTCTGGACCCACCGAGCGGACGGCGCTGCCTTTCAACATGGATGCCTTCTGACTGGAGCTGTACGGGTTCCTCGCCGTGACTCAGTTACTTTGTGGCCGCGGGCGCTCGGCCCGGGAGCGCCCGGGATCAGAGTTCATTCCATGTCACCGCAGCAAATGCTCTTCATGACATGAACATGGAACCTCCAGTGGATGACAAATGTGCGGCGCTGGAACGGGAACGGAAATGAACGGCTGCCAACGCCGAGTGGTTTCAGGCTGTTTGAAGTTTGTGCTGTGTGTCATTCATTGATTTCGTTTCCGTGCCCTCAGCTCTGCTTTGTTATTTGTTACCATCGTGCTAAACGCATCTTCTCCGTTCCCTGCTCCAAGCTCATCTTTAGCTCGACGGGCAAGCGGCTGCACCTGCTGAGAGCAAAATGGAGATACTTCAAATCGAATGGTTTGAACCAAGACCTGCACTGATATTACTGCACTTGGTTTCAGACAGTTGTTCTTTACTTCCGCTGAGCAGCACTGGACGGTTACTGCTGCCACCTGCTTGTTTTTACCCCCTCTCTCTCTCTCTCTCTCTCAAAGGGGAGGGAGACCATTTATCAACGACCAGAAGAACACGTATCGATGTGTTACATAGCCTGGGAATTCGGCTTTTATTACACTTTAAACTGCAAGGTCAACTTGGCAGGAATCTGTGTCAAAGCTGTCAAGCGCAAAAAACATGAAACAAATCGCCCACCCAGAGGACTCGGAGTAAAACATTGAGATAAGGGGCGAGACCGTGGTTTATGTTTACACGTGTGATATCGAGTAATATAGGGGGAGGTGTCCCTGCTCACTAGGCCCCATGGAGCTGACAGGGCAAAAGATAAGACGAGGAAATGTGTAGCACATTACTGATCATCCATAGGAGAAGAGAAAATCTGGACCAGATAATGCTCCGCGGCTCTTTCTCTCGCTGAGCGACGAGCGGGGGAAACCATGTTGCGGAGCGCGGCCTCTCGTGACACTGTAATGTAGTCAGTGCTGTCGAGCCTTTGATGCCATCATATGCCGCTGCTCCGCCTCTCTGACAGTGACAAAGGGGATCGGCAGCAGCGTGTTATCAGTGTGCAGCTGCAGTAATCGTATTATTTAGTAATCTTAATTCTGAGTGGCTGACCAACAGTGTGAACAAAGCGGGGCCTTGCTAAGCCCATCAGAGTGCTCCCATGGAGCAGAGGTCTTTTCCTGCTCCACGGCCCCTCTAGACCCACAAGCTCCCGCTCCTCTCTCTGTTTCTCACCCTCCCTCCCCTACGCGTCCTCCTCTCTGTTGCTTTTCTGTCTCACACTCACTCCCTCCCCCCTCCTCCTCCTCTTCTTCCTATATCTCCAGAATGTCAGTGTCTGTCCCTCGCTTTCCCTCTTTCCGTCCTTTTCCCCTCCCTCCCCTCCACTCTCCCCATCCTTCCGTCTCCGTAACGCCCTGAGCTGGGAGTTTGTGTAATGGCGTTATTCACAGTTCATTGGTCTGTTTGAAGGGACTATCTTGATTGAGCGTCTCCCGGTGCAGGGGCCTGGTGACTGTGGGAGTCTATAAAGATGTGGATGTGTCCGCCGAGATAGATGGCCTGAGCAATATGCAGGACATTGCAGAGGCGAGCTCGCCATAGAGGATAGTATTCAAGGAAACAAGGGAGATTAAAACAAACAGCAGAGGCTGAAGGAATATGCAGCGGGGGCATAATGCTCAGGGCATTAGATGTGAAATGGAGGCAACAAAGAACTAGTCCGAGAATCAGAGTCATTCTCATTAGCTGGTTCACCCTTTCCAGTTTCAGACCCCCATCCCCTCTCCATCTCACCCTAATGAATGCACGTACACTGACACAGAACCAAAAACTGCTCTGAGAAGCAAAAATACTCACCACTAATTAGTTCAAATTAACCTCAGGACCAATATGAAGGCTTGTGCACACACACACACACACACACAGAGAGAAAGGCACCTCCCTTCCCTCCTTCTGACACCACTCTGATGCTGTTGTAAGCTTGGCTGGAAGATCAAAATCTCTTTCTTTGGCGGAAATACACACACACACACACACACACACACACACACACACACACAAATTGCCTGGAGCAGAGGAAAGCAAATCTGCTGCAAAGACACCATAAAACCAACACTTGTGAAAAACGGACCACATCTGTGTTCCGGCATGCGTGAGGTGAATGCAGGGTAATGACATATACTGAACATGTGAATACACACACACACACACACACTCATAAAAAGGAGAGAGAGTCCTACTTACGGAATGAATCAGATGGTATCAGAAGCTCTGTGCCATATTATTGCTGTAGTGGTGAGTCAACACAGGCGTTGAGATCCGAGGCCACAGGGTTTCAGCACGTTTAGCCGAGCAGGGGCTGCTGCTGGGGTGGGGGGGGTGGGGTGGGGGGTGGGGGGTGGGGGGGGCGTCAGTGGGGCTGTATAGATGGAGGAAACCTGGAGGACTCCAGTGTGTATGTTCAGATGGAGGAAATTAATCCTTTTAAGATCAAGGCAGGAAAAATCAAGATTTGAGGAAAAGAGAGGTTCAGTGACGGACCGACTGGGCCAGTGTTCTTCTCCCCTCTGTCTGTTTTAAAGTCCAACAAAAACAAAAAAGCCAAGGGAAATAGAAGGAGTCCGTCTCGGCAGAAACAAAAAAAGGGAAGGGGTGAAAAATTAGTCAATCAAAGTAGGGGTCCACTTTTCCTTTTGCGCTGTCTCTGTCTGCCCACCTCTTGTTTTCCTCAGGACTGCGCAGGGGCCTGCGAGCAGAGGAACACCGGCATCAGAAAAACCAATCACCTCGCCAGACGACGACACAACATAAAGGAGTAAATGACAAGCAGATGAGGGGGAGGATTTTCAACACCTGCTCTCTCTCTCTCTCTCTCTCTCTCTCCAACCTGTATTTCCTCCCTAGTAGCAGCCCCCTCCCTCCCCACCTGTTTTTTTAGAGCACGGGGTTGCCACAGCAGACACTGGAGTGGATGCAGAGGAAGTGAGATTCTCCAGCAACTACAAACACGGGGACGCTCCTCTTCTTCCTCTCCGTCTTCCTCGCCTTTCTCTCTGCCTGTTCCTCACGCGCTGCGTGGAATGACAATGAATCTCGCGCTGTCGACGGTGCCGCCGCTGGATGTCTGCCTGGCTCTCTGCCTGACACTTGGAATCCGCTGCGTCTTCCTGTCTGTCTGTCTAACTGGCCTCAGCGCCTGTCTGTCATCGGCAGTAGCTGTCTGTTTACCGGGCCATCCCTCAGTCAGACCAGGCAGGTGCAGGGGGTCATAACCCGACTGGGCTGCTCAAGTGCCCCCCCGGTGTAAATTCTGACCCCTCCCCTACCCGTCGCGCTAACTAGCCTCCGACACGACGCAGACGAATTAGAGATGCGAAGTCTGGTGGAAGGTTTCCAACAATAGCACTAATTCTGCCGTTGCCTCTTTCTCGCTACCTGCTTCACTCTATTCTTCCGCTCTTTCTTTCTCCTCGATGCCGTTGCTCGTTATCTATTCCGGACAGCGTGTCCCTCCTCGCTCTCCGTCAGAGAGGGATGAAGGAGAAGAATGGAGCTGCTTTAAAACGTGTTTTTCCACAATGTGTGAGAACATGGTGAAGAGAAGTTGTTTTCTTAATTGTTTGTTTGGAAAAACAAAAAGTACAAGCTCTCCTCTCTGACAGTAATTTAGAACCGAACGCCTCTGGAGAGGGGATTTTTTTTTTCAGTTACTCGCTTTTGCCCAAAAGCCAATCTGGCAAAGTTGCCCAGCTCTGAGGTGTGCACGAGCGTGGCGTGATCTCAAAAGGATATCCGGTCGATAAATCCGGACGAGTCTGAAAGCTCCGTACCATTGCTCAAGCATCACTGCAGTCCTGTCTCATTTCTTGAGAAGAGGCTCATTTGTTTGTCGTCACCGTCGGCTTTTCTCTACTTCCTGTCGGCACCTCAACTCTGCAGGCTGAGCCCCCGCTGGGACGGTTGGGAGTCGGCGGAGGGGGTTAGGTGTGGAAAGCTAGTCGCTGGAGGGTGCACGTTGGCTTCCATGTTGCCCATTTGGTGTCCATCTCTGCAAGTCCTGCGATCTGGAAGGAGAGGTAGAGCAGAGTAGAGGGGAGAGAGAGAGGGGAGAGTGCGTGAAAGGTTAGCATGGTGACATTTGTGTCACTCTGCCTTATCGCATACGTCATTCTCCTCCTTGTCACTCTCCGCCCTGCCTGTCGTCCCGCTGTCTATTCCGTCCTTGTCACTCTTCCTCCTGACTTTGCTGCTTGTTTGCTCCTTCCTCCTCTCGCTGGCTCTATCATTTTGATCCTTCCTCACCCCCCCAACGAGCTCACCTCCAAACGCCGCCCCATCTCTCCCCTGTTCCCTCCATTCAGTTTTACATTTGCACCTTTCATCCGCTCATTTCTGCTGTCTTCTTCCATCCCAAAGTCATCCGTCCGTCACGCAGCACTGTATCCAAGACGCGGTGCACGTGAGGGAGCGCGGTGAAGAGCAGCGAGAGGCCTGAGGCCGGTGGACGACTGCAGTCCAGGTTCATAGGTACAGGACACACACATGACTGATGTCCACCAGGGCTGTCACTTCCATTCCAGATTCAAACGGCTATTTGAACCTGGAAGTAAGTTTAATATTTCGTGATCTGATCTGATTTAAAGTGACTCGAGGAGAAATAGGTGTCTGTCTGAACTCATGGTCTACTGCCCTCAGTTGTTGTTTCCTTTACTGGAGCAAAGAGGAGCAAACTCGTGAGCCATGCTGACTGGATAATTAGGACACCAAAACATGAGACGCATGGGGAGTAGGCTACCTTCCTCTAATATTCAAGTGAGGCAGCACAAATGAACAGAGCAGAGTTAATTCCGACTAATTTCCACATCAGACTGTATAGGCTGCACTCCCAACAAATGCTGCTTGTTAAACTGAATGTTTTGAATGGACACTGACTTTGTCTCAGATGGATTGAGAAAATGCATAACGCAGGGATTACAGTTACAGTTTTTAATTAAATCTGAATTATTATAAACTCACTGCTGGGGATGTGTTATTTAAACGAAGCATGCGTGTCTCTTATTTGTTCAGTTACTTAATTCCTTATTTGTTGGTCCATTGTTCCAGGGATACAGCAACAAATTCAGTTTTCTAATGACAGAATAAGGAGCTATAGGGTTCAAAAAATGCTCATATAAATACAGAATTTAGAAGAGCACTGAATGTGCTCTCATCTATTTCATCTATGTTTACAAATGTACCTTTTAGGAGTCAGAACTGATCTGATTCACTTCTTACTTTGATCAAATTTTCAGCTTCGCAGCACATTTTGTCACAATTATGTTTCCTTCTATTTTGTGCCAAGACATCCCTTGAAAGGAGCGACGCTCCAGACAGACAGTGATGCCTGCAGATGACAGATGGCAAAGCCAATTTTTACCTGAGCTAAGACAGATCCCTGTCGCGGTTCCTCTTTTTTCCTCTCCATTTCTTAATATCTGACGCCTCCTTTACTCGAGCGGCTCTCTGCAATCTAAAGATAGCGACAGGAAGTCCAATCTTAGCGATCCAACAGGTAGCCTCACCTCTGTTACTATGCAACAGTTTGCACCTGTTGAATATGGAAGGGATCTGAGTCATTATTTCTGAATTCTTGCTCACAGCTCGCCGCTGAGTGATGAATGCCGTCTTAATTTAGAGGAGCGGGGACAAAGCGCCGGGTTCTTAAAAGTAGTCATTATTATCTCTTTTAAGGGAACAGAACAAAATCATTAAATCGGTTTGGTGGCTCCTTGCTGTTTCCCAGAGTGTGCCGTTTCAAATGAAACATTAGAGGCCATTCAGTGTATCAGCTCCAATCAATGGCTGTGTGGATAGATATGACCTTCCTGTGACACCCATATCCTCCTGGGACCAGTTAGGATGAGGCCATGTGTGTGTTTGGCTCAATGGGTTAGGTCAGTGCTCAGCATCCGCCAGTGTGTGTGTGTGTGTGAGTAAGCGTGTGTGAATGCACGGGCATAGCCTTTGTTGGCACCATTAGCACACTATTGTGTCGCAGGTGTGAAGAGACGTAGGTGGGTGTGAATTAGTGTGCAGAAGGTATGTCAACGAGCGATGGAGGGACGGTGGTGAGTTCTAAATGAATGCCGTGTGTGTGTGTGTTTGCATGTACGTATGTGTCACAGCTGTCACGCCTGAAGCAATTAAACACACTGATCAACAACGCAACGGTACGTTCCACCAATCTGACACACTGAGGCTGAGCACACACCTCTGCCCCCCCCCCGCATTGTGTCATAGTCGTGCACATAAAACGCTAAAAAAGAGAATGATTGACACACACACACACACACATGCACGGCATCTCCAGTCATTGCCCTTGTCAGGCAGGAGACTGAGAACGTCTTCGCTGTGTCTGAATTCAAACAGAATATAGAGAGGAGATCGAAGAGACCAATAGCAGGATGGAGGCGAGGAAAGGGGGGGAGGGGTGACACAGCCAAAGTGGGCAAGGGAGAGAGGGAGCCAAAGAAGGAGAGAGGGGAGAAGGGGGAGAGAGAGAGAGGAGAGAGATGCAACAAATTGAAGTGAGGCATTCAGATTCCATCCAAATCCATCAAAGCGGACAGGCCTGTTTATGTCTGGATGTGGTGATGTGGTGGTGGTGGTGGTGTGGGGGGGGGATGCTGCATGAAAAGAGGGTGGAAGGAGGGATGGAGGGAAACAGGTGGAGGAGTGGTGGGGAAGGTGGACTGGACAGAATGAACGGCTGAAACGAAGGGAGAGTCCATCAGAGGTGAACACGATGCGAACGCCACTGCGGGTTGTGGAGGAAAGGGAGGCAGACAAAAAGACAGGAGGAACAAGAGCAGGAAAGATGAAAGAGGACGGAGGGAGGCGAAAAAGGGAGAAGGAAGGACACTCACCCATTTCAGCGGGCTCTCCACAGGCAAGCACAATCCCTGCTCTGTGATCCCATCCTGGGGAAAGGCGCAGCGAGATCCTGGAGCTCCCTCCACTGAATACCAATGGGGCTGCTATTATCAGCTCACACACACACACACACACACCGGCACTGAGGAGGAGAAGGCACAAACACACAGAGTCAAGTCTGGGGTTAGTTGTTTCAATAAGAAGCTGTCCAGTGATGCAGACAGAAAACCACAATAGGAGACACATTGCAGCACAAGTCCATTTGCATTCCCCTCTTCCATCTTCTCCCTTTTCTCTTTCTCCACGAGAAAAAACCCATCAGAGGCTGAGCACGAACCAGAGGCACCAATCCACACACACACACACTGGCGTTTGCAGCCTATGTAAATACTTACTGAGCATATATTCAATCCCAGCGACTGTTCTGACTCACAGCTCCTCGGCTGTGCGAGGGTGTTGGAGAGAAACGAGTTGTCCGCTGCTCTCCGCGCGCTCCCAGTGGGCTCCTCTCAGCGGCGAGTGATGCGGAGATGAAGGGATGTGGAGGCAGACCCCTGGTCCTCCCCGATGCCCCCCTCACGTGCGGCGTACATCCAGTTCTCCTGTATCCATTTGTTGATTCAGGTCCAAGCCGTGCATGCGCCTCTGCCCGTGGACTTCACTGTGATTCACCGACACGCGACGAGCAGCGTTCACTTAGTCCCCCTCCCCTCGGTGTCTCTCCGGCTCTGTCTCCCCCCCCCTCCTCTCGCTCACTGGTACACCCATACATCTCCTTGGCTTTCTCCAATCTAATCAGAGCTCTCTCTCTCTCTCTCTCTTACTGCACCCTCCCATTCTCCCCTCCCTCCCTCCCTCCCTCCCTCCTCCTTCCCAACACCCACTCCCTTACTCTCTCTCTCTCTTCCTCCTAGGTATTTTTCTCAAAGATGAATATCAACCCACACCCCCTCACACCCCCTTTCCTTCTGTCAGTCTCTGAGATAAGCATTTGAAATAAGGGGAAAGGCAAAAAAAAGGAAAACTGGCCATGAAGAAAACACACACACGCACACACACACACTATCTGAAAGAGAAACAGGGGGAGAGAGTAATCATAGGGATGTGTTACAGTCCTGGCCAAGCTAAACCACCCTGACAGAATTTGACATGGCTACACGCTCTGGGTGACAAACACTATCACACCACCACACAAATCGCCCCATACCGCGATGACACACATCACGCACTGTCACACACGTGGACATATATACATAGCAACACACACACAAACTCGCAGGGGGCAGAATCACATGGAAACACATTGGGGCTGGCGCTCGGAGCCACTCACAGGTAAACACACACATAAAGGTGTGTGTGTGTGTGTGTGTGTGTGTGAGATCATGTGCTGCAAACAGCTCTGTCTCGTTTCCAAGCACATTCAGTACAGAACAGTATTTTTATACCTGACATACTCTCGGGTATTTGCAGACGCCTCGCACGCCGAGCCCTCAGAGGGTGTGTGTCTGTCAGGACCGTCCCTTTGCAACAGCTGGTTTTATCAACAAGGTCAGAGCCCCCCCAACTGACACCGACCCCCGCTCATGAACATTACGCATCACATGACCGCACTCACTCCCACCTGCACATCCTCTGCCACACAATCTGTCACGTTCACTACACTTTCATTCTGACCATGTTTTCACTGCACATCGTCTTTCTCCACATACGTACAGTATTTGTCTAATCTTTCTACTTGTTTGTTTCCCTGTACGTGCACGTGTCGAACGACAGATATTTACGGTTCTATTCTCTTCAATGCTGCATCATTTCAAAGGGAGCTGTGCATTTCACACCGGGACATTTATTTGGCAGAGATAATTACTGGTTAATTTGCAGATTTTGGACATTTTACGGCTCGGCTGGACAGCCGCGCGCAGATAACAGGGAATTAGGTGATGCCCGTGCTCGGCCGAGAGCCAGACCCATTGCAGTTGATGGTCGACCAGCAAAGTGTGAGCTTCCTAAAAGACGTTAAGGATTTTTGAGATTTAGCTCACAACAACATTTTCAAAAGCATCTCAACACGCATGACTGGGGAACAAAAGTTTTGTTCTATAATTACTGATACTTCTTCCACGACTGGGGGGACAAATGCACACATACTGTACCCGCACACGTTCCTGAAAATCGTCTCACCAGAGCACCCTGACGCTTCATGTGGGACTCCCTTGAATGGAGCTGACACCCCCCTCACTATTCATAATGTTCACTCATATAAGGCACAACGCCACAGCAGCGTGAGCCCACTGCAAGCAGACAGCCATCTCCAGAGGACGCTGCTCGCACTATATGATGTCACCGCCCAACTCCCATATCCTACTTCTATCACACTACGCTGTCTCACCCCCCCCCCCACCCAACGAGACTGGGACGCTGACCTTATGATGCCTTTGTTCCTCCCCGGTGCTCCGGTCAGCCCGGGCAGCCTTTTCAATATAGATCACCTTTTTTTTTTCCATCGTAACCTTGCAGCCCTAATGCTCCCTTAGCATTTCATGTGCTCCAAGGATATTAAGCTGAGCACAGTGCGTTGAATCATTGATTTTGTCACTCTGCATGTGAGGCGGCTCTTTAATTGCTAGTGACAACACTGTGCTGCCTCGCAGTGATACCCGAGAACTATGCTTTAAAACATTTTTAAACAGGTGCAAGACTGCTGTTGGATTTTTAATGAAGCAGAATTACAACTAAATCTGCCAAGTGCTTATTACTAATGAATCCACGCTGCTCTGGTTCATGCTGAAATGATGTATAGGCAGGGGCCTAATGTAAATGAGGGGTCGATTTGCGCCTGCCATACTAATACCCTGTGATTACAGAGCATTGGGATCCATCTCCCCTGGTCCGTCCGCTGCGTTGTCCCCTAATCAAGCAGGGGAGCAAATATAGTATGTGACACTGCTGAGCTGTCTCCTCCGCTCTGGTCTCAACACCCCCCCCCCCACCCCCCACCCGATGCTTCATCATGTTTTCACCTATTCACTTTGCATCTCGTGAAATTATGTGCATCTCAAGATGTCTTTGTCCAGTGGGCGGACAGTGCTGGAGCACCTATTACTCACTCATGCTTGAGCCTATTAGACTGCAGCCATGTCACGTCAGTGTGTGTAGACATTGAGATATGACTGTGTCTGCATCCAAGCAACTTGCAAATCTCCAATTCTTTATTTAGTCTGCGTGCACGTGGCGAGCGCGTGTGACGTGACGGGCCGAGCGGCCTGCGCACACAGCGTTACCCCTAGCTGTGACCCACAGCTGCAGTTTTCAGGAAGTCAGGAGGAGTCTCCGTGTGCTGTCTCTCCCATTCAATCACACACACTGACACATGCCCGCAGTGCAGCGTGTGTGTGTGTGTGTGTGTGTGTGCGTTGTCTAATTTACCTCTGGTCTAATTTACCCCTCTTCTGGTTTTCAGCACCACAGGGTGACACCGAGTCTCCTCTGTGGGAGCGAATGTCTGCACATCAAACCTCAGTCTTTTTATGTTTCTAGCAAATACTGTATAGTGGTAACCCAATGTGCAGAAATGCATTAAGGCAATTGAAATGATTACTGGTGATTAGGGCCTCGCCGTGTCCACTGGAAGTCTGCTGTCACTCTCTGTCTCTGTCTCACTCCTCTCTCTCTCTCTCTCTCTCTCTAAATATGCATTCAGCAGCTGTCTCTCCCTCAGCTCCATCCCACACCACTTTGCTCTTGACAAATTGATATGGAGTGCTTTTACATAACAACTACGTATCGCGCACATACACCCCAAACAACACGGCACGGATGTAAACCTCACTCCGCCGCAGGTGCCGCAAGCTCTCGCAACGGCCAACGCAAATTCCGGTCGCCTGACTTTTTCTCGTTATAAAACGCAAATGTGGCTTCCATGTTAACTATTGATTGGAAAGCATGCAAACAAGGTGAGGGAGAAGAAGACAGAGGGAGGAGGGAGAATTGACATTCTGCCCGAGCACTGCTCTCCGCTGGTGGAATAATGATTAGCTCCTCAGTATTCTAGTCACATATGCTCCACTATCAATGAGAGAGGAGGAAGGAGGAACATGAGGGAGGGGACAGAGTGGGAGGAGGCAGGCAGGGGGAGCGGGGTGCAGGAGAAGAGGAGCTCACGGAGAGAAACAAGGTGAAAAAGAGAGCAGGGGATAAGAAAAAAAACGAGGGGTAATGGAGGACAAAACAGAGCAGTATAGTATGACATAAGCAGCAGACGTAGGTGCTAGTATACTGCAGTATGCGCATGCACGTACACGCGCACACTCACACTCACACACATCCACCCTGCATGTGCTCAGTGTGCACATTAGCCAGAGTAATTTGCAAAGTAAAAATGAAACTAATGCAGGCAGAGTGTGCATGCACACTGACAGTCCTGTGCACACACACACACACACACACACACACACACGAAAACACTCCACACGTGGACACTACACTTTGTCAAAGTCACGGCAGGTATCGCCACCTCAGCAAAGAGAGAGACAGAGGCTTTGTCGCAGGGGGGAGAGAGGGAGCGAGGGAGAGTAACGATGGAAAAAGAGAGGAGGGAGGTAAAGAAAATAAAAGGACAGAACGTGGAGGGGAAGCAGTAAACAAGGTATAAGAAGACAGACGTATAGCATCACTTCAATAGGTCAATCAAACGTTAACAACCAGGATAATAGAGATGCAGAGTCGTCTGAACAGGTTTGCATTGCACACACAAAAGCACATCCTGTTTAAGCACCGCCCCCTCTGGGGGGGGGTGATGTTCCACTGAGACAGAAAATTCTACAAAGTGATGAGAAGTTGACTCTTTGATTTTAAACAAACAGAAAGAATGTGCATCATCTACACTCAGCTGTGTCATCACATCAGTTACGTAGAAAACAAAGGAGCGATAGCAGCATAACGTTTAACTAACTATACATCATTTAACACCGGTCATTGGAGTCAGTCTACACATCTGCAGTATTGATAAAGTAAATCATTCTCCCTCTATGCATAAAAGGTAAGGACACATGCAACGTGTTTCTCTGCACACACAAAATGATTTATGATGTTTTCCTTCTCCCGTTTACTTCCTCCTACATGTAATATACGCTGGTAAGGTTTTCTGACCTTTAATGGCTGCCGGACGGTTTCCCAGATTTGTGATATTAATGATACGACCGCTCCATTAATACATGCTGCAGTAGCACCTCGGCTCTCTGAGCGCTGAAGGAAGTCGGTGGCTTCTCTGTCACAGCTAATTGAAACATGAAATGCTTCAGGCAAATTGAATCAGTGTAGAATATAAGTACAGCAATTATTCCACAGATAGAACGCATATAGAACGAGACGACACGTCAGTGTGAGGCAGGGCCGGGAGTAAGTACATTTACTCAGGTACTTGTACTTGATTGTTTTATGGTCACGTATTTTTCACTGCTCATATTAGTGAGTTTGTCCTTTTGAAATAAATATCTTCTTTCATTTCCGTTGATTGTTGTATGATACCATTTGCTGTCTTTGATTTTAAACGTAGGTTGCAGTGCACATTGCCTTTGACGGTTTGTATTGATCCTATTTGTCCTTTAAACCAGTTTTTATGGCTGTTTCACCAGTGCATTATTTACAGAATGGACAACAGAAGCTATTCAACCAGTGATTATTTTGACTTTAAAATGTATTTTCCCCTCTCAGCTTGTCACAGACTGGTTCCAATTCAATAAATTATAAACAAATCAACAATCAAACCAGAAATCTAAGTTCAGAGGGAAAAGTCCAAAAAGTGAAAAAGATTTGTGCATCAGAACTTTCCTTTTCTCCTCTGCCATTAATCATCTCATGACACCTCAGATTTATCTGGTGTTTCACTTTATAAAATGGTTTCAACTCGCTCCTCTTCCAGCTGCTGCAACAGCTGCTTACACACGATTCTCCAGTAATAATCTCATAATGTCAAACACTATATCTGTCAGGGGGGCGGGAGCAGGAACGTGGCGTTTGGCTGTGTGGACTCACAGGATGTACTTTTACTAAGAAGAATTTTTCATGCAGGACAGACCCAGAGTCAGCTGGAGCTGGCCCCAGCTGCCCCCACAGCTCTCAGGAGGATGAACGGATATAATGAACGGCTGGATAATGGACTTCCACTTCTAATCATTTTCACAGTTCGCTCTGTTGATATTTTTAGTTAAAACTTCAGCGTGTACAATTTAGTGACATCTAGAGGGGAGGTTCCACTGTTGTGCACAGACCGGAATATTCAATCAGTTTAACGTATAAAAGAGAAACTGGGGCATCACCCTTCAAAGGAAGGGAGATGATAGCTCATGTTTTAATCTCATATAATTCATTGGGTCTCAGGATATGACCGACTACCCATTTGGAAGGCTGATTAATAGTTACCCAAGTTGAGGGATATGGATCCCCTCCTCTTCCCAACATGACAGAGAACCTGTGGTGAACTTCAAGTTGTCGAGCAAAAAAATAAAGGTCAGCCTCCACAGAGGGAAGGTACTTACATTTAAATGGAAGGTCCACTTCTAGGGTAAAGAAAACAATGCATTAGATGGTTACACAGCAGTGACAACATCAGTGGGATTATTTTTTCAATTCAAAACTCCCCTCACCACAATCTTAAACAGTGAACCTCTAAACCAAAGAAAAGAACATTTGACACATTCAAAACTTATTTTTTCACCACAGTGCTTCTATTTGTCCATCAGGTTACCTTGGAAACAAAGCATTACCCAGAATCTTCAACTTGGAAAAATGCCAATAAAAATGCCATCAGCTAACCACGCCACTCGTCCAGGGACTCAGTGGTTACTGGGTTTACTATGACTGTATAGAGGTTTACTGTGGGGCTATAATTTTTTTTATTCCTAGTGATATAGCCCACTATAATTTATCTGCAAGATATTACGGCCGTGATGCAGTAATGGGGGCACTGTTGACATGGCTGTGGTGGTTACATTTTGAAATGGTTGAAAATGCTTTAAGAAAAACAACTGATAATAATTTAATGGTGAAATTTGAAAAACAAATGATATTTAAGCAGCAAAGTCAAGCTAAACAAAATGAATGCAAAACATAATCCATTATAAAGGAATTTTAACATGTACAAATAAACAATAAAATTAATAAAAATATTAAATAGCTCCAGATTATATGTTAATGTACAAAACTTTTGAACCTGAATTGATGCATTTAAATAAGTTGCAAATGATATATTTTTGAACTGTAGCTACGTCTTCTTGCACAATTGAGTCCGCCCAAATAAAAATACTCCAAATATCACTGGTGATCATTTGAATGCCACACACTCGAAGGGACATCTTTAATTGTTCCAAACCCGCGTGCACCTCAGAGCTGCTCTGACTATTCTTACCTGGAGGTGTAAGCCAAAAACAGAGCTGCTGGTGTCCTCCACCTGCGCGGGACACTGTTATGTCAGCGAGTTTACTGCTGTGAGAGCTGAATATGCACATTTTCTCCTAAGGGTCACTTGGGTATTTTTAGTGTTTATGATATAAAAAGAGGTGAGAATCAAAAGGGATGCCCAGGGTGAGAACAGCTACTGCCTCTGCTTGTTTCTCTTTTTTTTTTTTTTTTTTTTCTTTTCATTCGTAGCAAGGGCATTCATAATTCGGGTAGTTATTTTAGGGCCCTTGCATCTGCGTAATAGTCCCTGTATTAAAAGATAAAGACCTACTTCTCACAGCCGGCTTCTGCAAACCTACAAATGCCATGAATAATTAAAAGACATGATTGCTAACACCATGATGCACACCAGCATATGAAGCAGCTTGTTAATCTCAGCTGTGTCCGTGCATGAGCATGAATCATTTAACATAGAACAGTTCATCTATAAGGTGCAAAACACAAAAGCGGTTTTGCTCAAGCAAGTACAGTAAGAATGTTTTCAGTGAAACTATGAATGAGATGTCTGAACTGGGTTTTAAAAGGGAAACAGGTCCCAAGGTCATTGCTACAGAGATTTAACAGCTCCTTTTGATTTTTCTATTGTCAATGTCATTCATTTCTGAAGTAACACTTTTTCAAATATGAGGCACTTTCTTGTGTTGCCTTGAAAGCCATCTTCAGGATTACACTGCAGTGAAGACGGGATCACATTTCATAAATAAAAGTAGCTGATACTTGTATTCTCTATCCCAACCGTACGGTTAGAAGATTAAACCCAGTTTTAACAATAAGCTAACACCTTGGCATCATATAATATCACATCAGAACACATCGTACAGTCATAAGTCAGTAGGTTCCGTAATGTCGAACCTATGGTCAAAACAGGTTTTCAGTTCCATTGCTGCTGGCCATCTTTTTTATCTATGTCACAAACCTTGAACAACGAACATACAGCACAAGCTCAAGGTTAAGACAGAGCCGGGGAACGAACACAGGGAGACAATATAATGTCTTCTATACGGCAAAAGGACCATTATATTGCAGTTGGGCTGCGTCCCTGGAGCATACGGGTCTCATGATTTCAACACCAGCATCAATCTCATTACACGTGTGTGTTTGTTTCGTGGGAGTAATTTCGGTGTCAGGCTGCAGGTATGATAAACGGCACTCCACCAGAATATCAGCTCTCAAGATTTGCTAGGGAGGAAGGAAAAAAAACATGTTTTTATTGACTGGTTGCCTGTTGACTCAGTAAAGCAATGAAGAGCAGCTAAATTCTTGGCACCGGCTTCGTTTCGCTCCTCCAGAGGCCTCAATTTCCTGATACGCTTCTCATTCGGCAGAAATGCTGCCATTTTCCCATTTCGCTTCCCCGCACAATCATCAGCATTTCTTCCTCCATGACATGAAAACAAACTACTGAGTGCATCCGTGTGTGCGCGCGTGTGTGCGTGGCTTCAAACACCCTGTCAGCAGTCACTGGGTGGGAGACAGCCATAAACTGTGCTTTAAGCCTATAATGGGCTACTGCAGCGCTAGCAGAACTTAGATCATATTAGGCCTCTTCTCCTGCAGACACAAATAGGATCATTATTTTTGATAACTATACAGCAAGTGGTGGATAATTTCATTACACTACTTGCCACCGCATAATGCTGCACTTCAGCTAAAACATCATTAATCTTCCCGTGTCCACGTTATAACCGTATTCAATTAAAGCATAACCCAATCAATATCATAATGCCCTACAGATTATTGGAGCATTATGGTTGATCTATACACACAATTGCGTTGCGTCCTGCCTTCCACCAACACGAGCGTGTACGTGACAGCGGAAACAAAGCGGTCCGAGAGGCTGCACAGTGACTGGCGCTGAGTGGTCGGTATATTTCTCCCAACTCTTATTGTTTGTCAAAAGGCAGAAGTGGCAATTTACAGCAGGGCCAATAAAGTCCATCTCATCTGATGGGACGGGGCCAATGCCCTCATGTCATCCACCTTGTTAAATGATGGACGCACACAGATGTGAAAGCTGAGGCGTTTTATTATAAAGAAAGCAGAAGACGATTCACAGGCCACCGCTGGTCTCCCCCTAATAAATAGAGGCTGTAAATACACTCCTATATACAATGCAGGTACAATTTCACAACTTATTTTCAAACCGGCTTGAAGGAACACTGCTTCAACAAGGATGTTAAATTAATTCTATGCCCAGGAAAAGCTGTAAATCGGTTTGACTTCACAAGATTTAAACTGGCTTGGAATCAAACTATGAACACAACTTGGTGAATACCTAACCTACAACTAGCACACTTTTAACTCCACCTACAATCTGGATTCTCAACTAATCTCCCACTCAGCTTTCACACAGTTTCCTCCACAATGAACTCAATGGTGTGCTGCGGCGACTGGCTCGTCTCCACCATGGTGATTTCATTTCCTTCCATGGTGATGGTGGGCACCGTAATGGTCTGAGCTCCGAGGACAGAGGAAGGCAAGATGACAACCTGTGAGCCTCCTTCGATGCCGAGCTGATCGGACGGGATCATGACTGTCTCGGCGCCTCCTTCGGCGCCTTGCAGCACATAGATGGTTTGCACTGAACCAGGATCAATGTCGCCTGTGGTGGCCAGAGAAGACAGAACCTTGGCCCCCTCCAGCACCTTCTGGACCTGGGCGGCCTCGGCAGCTTGCACTGCCTCCTCCATGGTTTCCATAGGCAGGTCTCCGTGTTGCCGCAGGTGTTTATCCAGGTTTGAGCGAGAGCGGAAGGCAGCAACGCAATGGGGACAGGAGTAGGGCTTTTCCCCGCTGTGGGTGCGGGCGTGCTCAGTGAGACGCGCAGCCACACTGAAGCTCTTGCCACAAATCCAGCAGCAGAAAGGCCGCAGGCCACTGTGGATGCGCTCGTGGTCCCGCAGATGGGGGAGCTGGCGGAAACGTTTGCCACATGTGGTGCACTGGTGGAGGGATGGGAGAGAGTTGGGATATGGGGAAAGTGCAAAAAATATGAGAACGATAAAAGGTTGGCAGGAAAGTGCAGTTTTGTTCACTACACAGCTAGTGTACAAACTCGACTGCAATTAATATTTCCCGAGACCTCTCTTTATGTTTATCTGCAGATGCAGCACTTTCAGCAGGGTGGAGGAGGAGCGGCACAGAGAAGAGGGTACGGGGAAAGACAGAGAGGGGAAAAGATGCAGCGCAATAAACAACTATTTGTAAATTGTTAATAAATCTGCAGATGAATTTCAGAAATAAATTGATTGTCAAAAAACCTTCATTTCAAATAATGTCCTTGAGATTAAGGTCATTACTTCAGATGTCATGGCAGCTGTCATTTTAGAAGCTGCAACCAGATTTTTGCTTGATAGCTCACAAATGTTTTTTTTTTTTATACCATTATGTTGAGGACTCATAAATCAACAATGGAAAACAAATGAGCTGAGCGCTAATCCGTTTCTTAATAAAGTGATTTCCAGTCTATTCCCAGCAGCCCTCTTTAGTTGAGGTTCATATCTGACCTCAGATCAGCACAAACAAAGCAGACACTTGATTAAACCTGGCACACAACAAAATACTTTGCTGTGCTTTAATATGACTCCCAACAGAGATACTGAGCTTGTAATCCCTTTAGTAATTTCTGTACTAATTCTGTGAAATGTAGTTTAATCATATTTCTATTTCTTGTTGAGACTCTGATTTTAATTAAATTGCACCCCCATCACCGCCTCAGATTTTGAAGACCTCTACTCCTTGAACCTCAATCTTTAGCATGCCTGGCAGATATAGCTCAAAGCAAAGCCACAAACATTAAATCAATTTCTGCAGCACGACGTGCTGTGATGGGCTTGGGTGGGTCTATAGTTGATGTCCTGCCTCGTCACCAGAGCAGCAGAGAGAGGGAGAGAGTCCGAGAATAGTAACAGGCACAGAGGGGAGCTGACAGGCCCTAACTCAGCCCTGCCATTAATCACAGGTACACAGGGAGGAAAGAAACACCCATAGGACACACACTGCACAAATGGCCATGGTCCGGAACCAGAGAAATGGCCACAGCTATGAACGGGTCTGATCATTGGGCTGTGAGATAATACAGGTGCTTTGCTTTGTGTAAAAAGAACAAAATATAATTCTGAGGAGTGAGGAATAACGAGCGCACACACACACACACACACACACAATGCTGTTTCTTACCCCAAACGGCCTTTCATCGGTATGCGTCCTCATGTGAACGTTGAAGGTGGAATTGTAGGCAAATTTTTTGTGGCAAATCTGACACTGGAAGCTGGGTCGGTTTTTGGACTTGCTGAGTGTTCCCTGGAAATGCGCCAGCACATGCTCCTCCAGGGCACTGTTGGAGGTAAATCGGCGGCGGCAAGGCCTCACTGGGCATTTCAGGGGTGTCTGGCCCGTGTGGGACAATCGATGGAGGTCAAGGCCCTCTTGGGTCATGCAACGGTGGCCACATAGGTCACACTCGAGCTGAGGGCAAAATGAAGACAGTTAGAAAAACAGGAATATGGAGACCAGAGCAGTGCAGTTAATGAGAGGAGAAAAGGTTGGTGTCTTTGGGGTCTAATTCTGATGTAACCACAAGGTCGCCGCTGGACTGGAGACCTATTTTCATCTGGCCACAATGGCGGACATATTCAATAGCCAACTATAGATGGCTTAACTCAAATTATTCTCTGCTCTGATTTGAGAAAGATCAAAATCAGTAACCACACTGTACTCGATTCATCAAAACATCCAGTCCAATTATTTTATATCGTTTTACTTTGTAAAGCTAAAGATGAAAGGATCACAGTGTTGCTGACCTGTCCAGTGCAGCGTCCACGGCCCTGACCCCGTCCGCGGCCAGCATTCCTCTCCGCCTCTGTGGTAGGACAACGCTGCAGGTGGATCTCCAGAACTGACTGGTTCACAAACTGGGACAAGCAGTGAGGACACGACGCTGGCTGCTTGTCTGTGATGGAGCAGAGTCAGGATCGAGACACGTGGTTGTATTATCATCTTTAAACTTCCAACATCACCATACTGAGGGAGGTTCAGGGAGAACCAGTATTTCATCACATCTAAACCCTGGGTTTGCTACCTGCCGAGGTTCTTCTCTGCAGTAATTAACTTTACAAGTACAGGTCACCTTTGTTTTTTAGAACCAACTTAATTATTCATCAAGCAAAAGTGAGACTGATTTGCTGGTTGTGGTTCTTCAAGAGACGTATTTGCTGTTTTTATAAAATAATGAGTAGGAAATGTCTTCACTGGTTAGAAAAAGCATGCGCTGTGAAGAAGTAGCCTTAGGCTCAGAGGAACCTTGTGCTTCTACAGACACATTTGTCAATATAATCATTGACAGATGATTCAACTATCGATAGACCCACAACTGTTATTTTCATTATCCAGCACATTGTCTTTATTTTATCTGGTTTAAACTATTAATTTATTGTCCAAATTGTTTCCCACTAATTTCCTGTCAAAGTAATCGGTTCATCTTTTCATTTGCTCCACTCTGATCAAAGTTGGGTCGATCGTAAAAACCTGGCTGGAAAATTGCTGACACTGATGGTTCATCAGTATGTCCAAACGTCGTCATGCCAACATCTTGCAATCTGCTAACCATCTGTGCTGTCTATCCCAGCGGGGGCGATCCACTCTACTCCCCATTGGGACCCTCTAATTAAACCTTTAATAAAGACAATCTCAGCCTATGGCCCTGGACTGATCAATGGATCAATCTCTTCAGTCAGGAGCCCTGTACCTCTGACCCCTAATGCACGCTGACTCTTCAGGCTTAACTAATGTGGTACGCCCTCCACTGATTAAGATGAAGTGTCAACATGTTGACCTAATTCATTTACCTCCACCTTCCTCTTCTATTCCACATGGGAGGCAGATCAATGGAAAGTCATTGACCTAATGCATCAGAGGAATAGTGTACACATAACTTGGAAGTATGTTGGTAAATAGGAGAGGCGGGCCATCCAGGCAAGCTGATGGCGGCTTTTATCGCCAACTTTGCATCAGTCAGTAGGTGTTCACAGAAGGCTGTTCTGATGTGAACACCATATCTGATAAGTGTCATAAATGGGATTTCATCACATCTGAGACCTTGAACACGTTCACACTTTCCTCAGAGGGAAGCAGATAAGAGACACAAGACAAGCAGGAGTTAAAACACTTAATGACCAAAAACCTCACTCATCCCACATGATTATTCTTTACAAGCCTCTCATCTTTAAGTCGCCCCTGCCGGACATAAAAGTACAGGGATGAGAGATATATGGCGGGCTAGGCCCTGAAATCTCACCTTGATGAGTGAGCGAGTGCAGATCCAGATCTTTCCTGCGCGTGAAGGCCTGTCCACATTCTGGGCAAGGGAACGGGTGGCTGGTGTGGAACAGTCTATTTCAAACACAAGTAAGATGATGTAACCATACAACAATACATTGATATTTTAAACCTGCAATCATTACTAAAACAGGGCCATATGGGAGAGAAGCAATGAGCATGCCTCAGAGGTGCTCAGGCAGAACTGTAGGCGATTTACAATAACCATACATATTTAATTAAATGGCAATTACACCTGAATCCCAATTTACCAAATACATGCTCTGAATTAAAGACGTACAGTAAACCTCAGTAACCAGGCAGAAAAAGTCAAGCTTTGGTTTAAGTAGCCGCCCTGAATGTGACTCATCGGAGGATTTCTAAAGAATATGTGCTTAGCTTTGCTTCAGGTTAAATAAGGGGTATTAGCTGAGCGTATATGGGCTGGAGATAAAAGAACAGCAGTAAAGTGGGAGGAGTCAGAGTTGAGACTATATTTATCCATTGCATAACATTACGCTGAATACAGCCTTAGGGGAGGAGAAGTGTTACGGTGTATTCACCTAATGCTGCATTAGGTCTGCTTTCACTGCATGGTGAAAAAAAAAAAAAAAGAAAAAAAAACACTGGGTTCTTTTGCAGAATCACATAATCGGAACAAACTCAAATTATGTAGAATCCTTGGATCCATTGAACTGTATTGTAGTGTATATATGTAGCAAAACACCTCATCACACAAGTCGCTTCAAGTAAAGCAGGCAGCTAGAGATGATGTGCAAGGACATCTCAAGGCCCGCGTGTGAGTCCAGGCTATTTCTATTCCCTGTTAAATAGACAATTGAAATCAATATTTCAGGGGCAGCTGACCCTGAGACAACTGGGAGAATTGAAATCTCTGTCAGGGTTACCTCTACTTCCAGCCATATGTTCTACAATGCTGTACGTACATTATTAGTAGGTAGGAAGGTGAGAGATGTCAGTGCTGTGTCATGCCCTGTGTCAGTACCACACATCGCCTGACACTGGCTGGAGCTTAAACAAGTTGCTGCTCTTGTGGTTACAGCTTCTCAAATTGAAACGATGCTGCTTCTGCAGGAAGCTAAACTTACTGCTTTAGCATTTCTTCTTTATAAACAATATTATTTTAGCGCAAGCCCTTCAGTAGATAAACAATTTATGAGCCAACACAAACCACTCCTGAGATTAAAAGTAAATCATCTTTGGATTTGTTTTTAAAAGTGTGTTTCTGATAAACATTTCCTTCTATTTTCTGATTTTTTTTATAGATCGTATAAGCTGTAATGGGCAGAATGAACCATAATGTTTTAATGCTTCCTGCTTTACATCCAGTTGCAGCTTCACCGCGATAATTAAAACACGTTACTGCTTCAAACGTACGTTTCGTTTCACACCCTGTGTGTAACCCTTGGTGAACCAGGTGGGACATGAGCAGGCTCTTCCAACACCCTGCCTTGTGATTGTTATCTTAATTTCCTGGACCTCCATCTGTCAATCACATGTAGCTGAGACTCAGATGCACCTCAGTCTGTGTGTGTGCTATGCAGCTTAAAGCTCTTGCTCGGTGGTCTGACACGGCTCAGCTACCACAGCTCCTCACAAAGGTGCATTATCTAAATCCTGCCCTGAGATCTGTTTGGGTTCTGCTCCTCTTTTGTATTTACACAACAAAAAGGGCTTAAATTAAATGCTGACAATGGCCTGACATGCTGCTGTCATCTCAACACACACCAGTTTTTAACACTTAGGTTATTACTTGTGATCGTTGAGCTGATCGTCCGTGTTGAACCGCGAGGGGCAGTGAGGACACGAGAATAAACGAGGAGTTCCCTCGTTGTCCACAGTACACATCTGCACAGAGGGACGCAGTCAAGGTCAGCAAAAAATTCACAGCAAATATTTGTACATTCCTAATCATGATAATTACAATTGTGGTCAGTATAACAGGGTAGGAGGTGTACCGGTTTTCGTCCACGCCTGCGCCGAGGCTGTGTTGATGTGTGGATGTGTCGATGTCTCTTCAGGGTGGCTGATTGAGAGAAGCTTTTGCCACAGATGTCGCAGCTGTAGGGCTTGTTGCCGGTGTGGCTCATGCTGTGGCGCAGCAGGCTCTGGGAGTTAGTGAAGGCCTTCGAGCACAACTTCACAACAGTAATAAGCAGAATTAGTGCAAGGTATATATTTGTATTAACCATGTAAGATAGCAACTTAACATGATTACGTTTGATAAAATTGTACTTTTCCAAAGCAATTTCCTCAGGGTGGAGAGACACTAGAGAAGCTGCCACATAATGAGGTTGGAGGTTGAAACTCCTCTTCAACGCATTACATCATCTTGTCAATGTCAACTGCACAACATAAATGACTTTTAGCTCAAAGCAAATTATCTCTCAGTCTCAAGAAAGGACACATTTTGATTAAATTCGATTGGCACCTTGCACGTGAAGAGCTTCTCCCCGGTGTGGCTGTACACATGTGTGCGCAGGAAGACGCGCCGGGTGAACGTTTTGCCACAGTAAGGGCAAACGTGGGGTAATGGCGTCCGGGACCAGTCTTGCAGAAGCTTTGCAGGTGGGGGCTGGTTGGTTTTGTCTGTGTCCTCGTTTTCCTCTTTCAGACCTGAAAAAAAAAAAAACAAATACGTGCATCAAGATCAAAGCAGCCCACAATAAATTCTGATTTAAAAAAAAAGAAGAGAGCGATCCCTCTTACCTCTGACCGACTGACCAGCTCTTGGAATGCTGATGTTGGGCCTACATTTCTTAGTACTGGGTGAACCAGAATCACCAACATAGGCAGATGGGGAAAACAGACGCTTTGAGGTCTGGGGGGTATCCTGAATATTAGTTGCGGCTGTTTCACTGCCGGTTTCCGCTCCATCTGTCCCCTCTGTCCCTGATGTGATGCGATGCTCTCTGCGATGATACAGGTACTTGGTAGTGTTCATGAAGCTAATGCCACAGTGGGTGCAAGTGTGCAGCGGCCCCTGCAGGTTGTGCTTCTGCTTTCGGTGAGCATTCAGCCCCCCCTCATCGCCGAAGCTCTGCCCGCACTCAGTGCACAGAAACAACTCAGGCTGAGGGAAAGGGGAGGAGACGCTGGTGGAGGGTAAAGTGGCATCTTGCCCCTGCTCATCGGTCCCATTGCTCTGGGTACACTCCTCTTGTGTTGGTTTCACTCCGGGAATTACTTTTATCTCTTCCTCGCCTTTCTGTCTGTGTTGCTTGCGGTGGTAAAGAAAGAGTGTGGTGTTGAGAAAGCTTTCTCCACACACAGAGCAGTGGTGCAGAGCTTCCTCAAAGCCGTGTTGGGTCCTGCGGTGGGCCACTAGTTCAGACACCAGGCAAAAGCATGAGCCGCAGTCAACACACAGGAGAACTGGTTCAGGTTTCGGCTTTTTGTTTGCACCTTTCCTCTTGGGAGAACAATCGTCAACATTAGAGGTCGAAGAAGCCGCTTCAGAAGCAGGAGGATCAGAGCTGTGAGCAGTTGTCTCTGTAGAGGCAGATGTAGAGGTCACTATGACCTGCTCAATCTCTTCCTCTTGTTCTTCCTGGGGTTTTAAGTCAGGGAAAGAACCATCTTGTTCTAAATTCGAAGCAGGGCTCTGCTCTAAGGAGGCCTCCGCCTCGGGTTGTGAATCCGGTTTTGACTCGGAGGCTTGCTGCTGACATGTCCCTTCTTTACGGTGTTGTTGCCAAAATTCCAGGCTATTGAAAAGCTCATCACAGCCGCCACATTGGTAGAGGATCCTAGGCTGGTCTGCTGTCACTCTGTCATCGGCGGCAGTCTGCCTGGGTTCACTTTTATCAGTTTGCACAGAGGAGGGTCCTGCTTGGACTTGAATCTGTTGAACCGCAGCTGACCTTGACGCATTTATTAGCTTTTGCTGCAGGGACAAGGCAGGAAAGAGGAAAGACAGGCTTTAAACTTCAATTCCTCTTTGCAAAAACAACATAACTGCAATATTAATCAAATACTACCTGTTCTTTAATTTTATCCTATCTGGCAGATGGGAATGAGAAGTGAGAGCCAGGGTACTGAGGTCAATTAGAGCAGCGTGTGTTTAGAGCCAAGGTTCCACTGAGAGCCCCCGACTGCCAAGATAAGGCCTCAGACTGGATGATAACTATCAAAGGTTGAATGGGGTTTTACATTTGCTTCTTTTATCCAGTGGTATGATAAAACAGGACGCCAAGGTCATGGTTTAAGACAACTGAAACTGCATCAGACAACTCTTCCATCTGGTCAAATTCCATACTTCCTTTTTTTTTAGCCGTGTTAGAAGCAAATCAAGAGTCAGGGTAGAAACACTTTAACACAACAAACCCAAGATATTTGAAGGTCAGTCACACAAAGGAATATGATTTGTTTTCAAAGGTAAACAGCATTATGGAAGAGAGAGAGAGTTGGACCATTTAGCAAATCAATGGCTTCACACTCAGCTGTCGTTAACAGAGAAAGTGCATCACCACACACCCCACAGCAAGGACAGCAACAAACCAAAAGAAATCAGCAAAATGTATTTGATTTGTACGCCTTGCCCCCTGTCCATTGTGTGAGAGACAAACGATGCTACAGTCTACAACAGCATGAATAACCAGGGATGTAAGCCTGTCGCAATTATATCAAACAATGAAGGCACGCGCCAGCAGCTGCAAATATACATTCTGATTTCAACTGTAACTGCAACTGTAATGTGAATGTAGGGTCAATTAAGTTTTTCTGGTATCTGGAAATAAAATCTGTGATCTGTATTGAGAGTTACTCCTCCTAGCCCCATCAATCCTGATTGGAACACACTCACACAAGACAGTTAAGAGAGTGTGGTATTGTACCGTTTAAGAAAAGATATTTTAGACACATGTGATGAGTGTGCACACTTCTCATTTTTACTGACTTGACAGCTTTTGTGCAAAGCTCAGGCCAAATCTGGCTTCCTGTCTACCCGACACTATCATGACCTCTCTCTGCATTGTTGAGGCTTAAGTGGTAGATAATTCCCTACACAAAAAAAACCCACCACAGACGTTGAATGGTTTATACATGTGAGGGAAAAGGCCCCCGCTCAGTACAGAGGGCTTTGTGTATTCTGCCCGTTCCCCAACGTTGCATGCAAATTGAAATCATGAATAAAAAATATGATCGGCTGAAAAATGTTTTAACTAAGACAACTCAAGGATTTAGGCATTTATACTGAATCATTCATGAAGAGCTCCTAATGGAGCCATATGTGAAGTGCATACTTTTAGTATGCTTATAAGGAAGTCTGGAGATGTGGCAGCTGAGTCACACATTGGTCCAACGAGGAAATGAAGGAACGAATCGGTGTAGTCGGAGCGGGGGGGGGCTTTACTGATGAAAAGGGTTAACTTAAACATTTCATCTCTTCACTTTGAATCAAAATCCACTCAAGGAATTTAATTACCCATCTGAAATGAGAGAATAGCACTGTTGATATTTGAGACATAAGCAGCCATTGTTCTCCATCAGTGCCACATAATGTACAGAGAAATTATAATACACTGGCTAATGAAAACGGAACGTTTGCAATAAAACAGCGCTTTGGCAAAGTAATGGCCCAGAAGCCATCTGTTACATACGTGTAATGTTTACCGAGGTGATTCATACGGGAAAGGCCAATGAGCGATATATCAGAAAAAAAGACGTCACTGACTGATGCTAGTCTCGTGTCTCTCTTCTGGCTTGCGTCTCAAGATGCAATCAGTCTGTCATGAGTGTCACGGTGCTTTATGGACGCTGGCTGATGACTGTGAGGGATGATGTGTAGGCACAAGCTCAGACAGCTCTGCCCTACTAACGGATGGGGGCAATGGCTGCTTTGAACCCAGGGGTCTTTCAGTCATGGTCACGAGAGGGGCCAAAGAAAATGTCAAAGTTAAACAGAGTTAGTCACCACATTATTCGACTTTCAAACTCTGCGATTCAGATAGCATTTTCACAGCGCTCTGAATTAATAGAGCTCAGCATTTCGATGAAATACGTCCCAAAGTAATATATTCCAAAACAGGATACACTTTGTAAGAAAAACAACGCATTATGGAAACATTCACTGGCTTCTCAAATGCACTATGAGTCAAACACAGCAAATAGATTAACATACTGAAGTATGCAGTCATTCTGTAGACAGCGGGAATATGCAGACAAATGGCGAGTTGCAGAACAGTACCCAAAAAGGGCAACAGGCTAACCCCTTCACAAAAGAGACAAACACACTTTTCCATCCTCATGAAAACAAACTGTTCCCCTGAACTGAAACATGAGGAACAAATTCACCTGGATAACATGTAAATGTCGTGTCCTGGGCGTTTGTTTGTCCGTGAACCTTTATGTGGACCGTTTCCTGTCATTGAACGTACTGCGGTGTTTTACCATTAATCTTCTAGACTGTGGCGGCCAGCCATATTGTTTTTGTTCTTCCTCTGCATCATAATGAGCAGGGGAAAATGTCACACTTCTCATCATAACATCAAAGATCTTACTTGACTTTTTAGTTCTTCTGCTACATCATGTAGCGGTGCCGTTTGCCTCATGGCCTCTCGAGCAGTGGACTATAATGTTTTTACCATCCACACAATCAGACCACATAGTTAGGTGCATATCTGCTGGTTGGATTCAATGCAGTTTTTGGAGGCAGGAGCGACCTTCGTGAGTATGCACGTACATCTACAGGTTGATTGTTTCGTTCTGTGGGAGATGCTAATGCTGGCTTTTTCCCAGATACTTGGGTGAAAAAGCATGTTCAACCACTACATTCATTATTTCTTTCTGAACAGATCCAATTCAAGTGTTCCATTATGGGTGATGTTGCTAGGCTACTGAGTTTCTTTCAGGGCCAGTTGGTGAGTCTGTCAAAGCTAATCAGCCTTAAAAGTGTTTGGATAGTCCAGTTAAACACGCAGGAGTTTCTGAAGGCGGCTGCAACATCTTCTGCTGCCATAGAAATAATGGCGAGTGCACATAAGTTATTCGGGTCTCCTGGTGCCTTTTCTGCAGAAAGTAACTGGAAGAGAATATCTGAGCAAACAGCCAATTACAAAGAGGTCAGAGAGACCTACGTTTGACTGGAGGTCGCAGTGACACTGAGCAGTCTACAGACAAGTCAACATAGATTTTGGAAAGTCGCCAACACTGCTACGTTGGCAGATGTTTATGAGACAATTAGACGATTGCAGTCTTATTTACTAATGTTTTTTGGTTTGGCACACATTAATTCACAAAAATGTACTTCGGGACAGAGCACCCACCCTAAAATGGGAATCTGTGTAGGTCTTTGTTCACTTAATCAGTAAAGTGAAGTACAATTTATTTATTGCTGACGTGTGAGTGTCGAGTGACAATAACTGCTATGCTTTTGCAGGAATTATGATGCACATTTTGACAATGACCCAAAACCAACATGTTGCAACCAGTACATTCATAGCAGAGTTCAATCACGTACCATTTTCCCGTGACAGAGATGCCAGTTACACACACTGCGCTCTGCGCCAGAGGAGTTTTGTTAATCTGTTTTTGATAATTAGAAAGTCTGGCTACTATTTGCCATTTAATCAACGTTCACAGCAGCCCCACAGGTGTGTGATGATGTGTGAATCCTCATGTCCCATTGTTTATTTTCACATGTAAAAATAAACCCCTCGTTATAGAAATTGTTTTGTTGGGGATTTTTAATCTGTCACAGACACAGTTTATTGTCAGGAGACAAACTATCAGTTATCAGTGAGAGAACAAATTCAGAGACAACATTTAAATGGGGTATATTATACGCACGGGTTCAGAGCTAAATCCAAGTATAAAATACAAAAAAATCAAGCCAGATTAAAGAGTTGTGTGTTGCACAACCAATCTACTTTTAGAGCTGCCACAGTTTTTCCCGTTCCACCTGTTTGCCTGACGAGTGACTCATCACTGTTACAGTGCTGCTGTGTTACTCTGACAGCATGCTGGACAGAAAAGAACGCTTTGAGATCTTTTATAGGCTGTCATGAAAACAGGAAAAGGTGAACGGAGCAGAAAAAGAAGATAGGTGAGGTACTGAGCTAATTTGTTTCCATTGTTTGTATTATCTTTTTAGCTTTTATCCAATCACACAGCTGACCATTCCAGGCGCAACCATCGTGATATTGATATTTATTCCCCTGTTCTATTTTTGAACTCAAAACACACAGTCAAATGGTAAAAATCTAAATGTGTTTAGATGTTGTTCTGTGGCAGTATTTACCTGAGCCTGTATCAGTGGGATGTTGACGGGGGTGGCTCCAGATGTGTTTGGCTGTTCGTCTTCAGCAGTGCATGTCAGCTGGTGCTTGAGAACCTCTTCCAGAGTATCGAACTCCTGGTAGCAGGGGAAGCACATGTACACCGACGAAGTCTCCATGGCGGCTGGGGGGTTAGAAATCAAAAACATTTCATGAGAGATGCAGCAATTCCAATGTGTTTTGGATAAAGTTCACATAACTTAGCATGCTTTGAATATGACTGTATGACCACAACGTGAGTCTTGTACAGATATCTTGCCCCGCAGTGGATTACATTTGAAGTTAGGTTGTGAACATTGCCCTCTCCTGATGAAAAGAAGTGCCTGCATATATTAAGAAGACAACAGCTTGGACCCAAGTGCCAGGAGGCTAACTCGGGGGTTTCCAAGAGGACCTACAAGCTGAGTCCGGACTATTTGGAATTTTTGAGCCAATGCTTCTGCTAAACGTTTTCAACAATCCATCCTACACTCGATAGGAATCAACAATCAGACTGCATCATCCACCAGCATCTCTAGAATTAAGTAGAACCCTTTTGAATCAAACAGACTCTCATCAGTATATGTGAAAAATATCATTGTAATTCCGCATTTTGTTGGCAGCAAATAATTTAACTTACAGAACTGGGAAGGTGATGTTCTATATTTTGCTTACTGTCGATACAACCAACAATGTGAATACGGTTGTGTGAGGTCACTTTCTAAGAGTCTGTAACAATAGGCTCTTTTATTCCTACTTGAGATATAAATGGCTCACATAATTTTTTTTAAACTGATAACCTACATTAGCTGATAATTGTGTTCCCAAAAGTGAAGTGAATTGTTTATTTAATGCTTCCTTGCTGCAGATGTGATTTAGAGAGTATTTACCGCAGCAGGACAATTATTGTTGGATCAACCTGAAAAACTACAGTAACCCCATTTGTTGTAATGTATTAACACCTCACTCTGCGTGGCCCCCTGATGTGCTTAAGCTGTTTGTGTAGAACAATGAAGGTCTATGTGACACAGGGGAATACACTTTACCAGGCTGTTGCTTCACAGACATTAGGCCTTTGTCAAATCGATTCATGTCGGGCTGCAACTACTGATTGCTTTCATTATTGATTGATGTGCAGGCTACTTATTTGGGTTAATTGTTTGATCCAGCATGCTGGAAAATATGGTAATTATTATTATCCACAGACCCAGGTGAAATCAAAATTCCAAGTCAGAATGCTAAAATATTCAATCACCATTTATAAAGCAGAAATTGCAATTTTCCGTTTTGTTTATTATTTGGTGATGATAATAGCTTCTGGGTTTAAGGTGATAGAGGTTTTGACTCGACTGAGAATCATTTGAGGAAGTAACTGTGCTGTTGAACAGGATTGTATTATACAAAAGAGATGTTTCTGTAATTTAGCCATCCCTTGTTGACATGATCGGGTTATTCTAATAAGAGGGGCCTGTCCGCATAAGCATTAAACAATTCAACAGCTGCACAAGCTTAAATGTTAAATAGGCATCTAAATATTCTGAAGTTGAAAAGCTTTTTTAAAAGCAAATCATGGAAATTACACAATCAAACCAAATACCTCTTATGTGTTAAATCCGTACTGTCATCTTCTGTTGCCAGCAGCACTTTGTCCCCATCAGGTTACAACTCTGTTGAATAAATGCATTTTGAGAACGTAATCCAAAAACAGGTGAATTCCCAAAACGCATCATCTATTAATGAAATTCAAATCTGCCCAACAATACGATGTGGTGCAGTGGACTACGCTGAATAACAAACAAGTGTTAAATTCCTCCTCATCACCACTGAGGCCTCACGAAGCCAGATTCATTCACAGATGCATCTTGTGTCTTCACTGTAGTTCTGAATCCAGACTGTGTCTGTTTGATTTTCTATCCTAAAAACAGAGATCTTCAAAAACAGACTCCAAATTGTGAATGTCTGGAAACAGCAGCTTGACATTTCCGTGCACGCAGTGAAAACGTAGCTTTGGAGGAGCGCCATTAAAGACCAGACAGATGGTGGCTGTAGTTATGCATTTCAATGCTTCATTGGAATAAATCCGGAAATAAAGTGTTCTCATTATTACACCATTGCTAGTCAAGAGAATTGCCCATTTTGGGATTTTAAGTGAACAGAGGCACTTGCTGAACCGCCTGGTGTGGATGCATGTCGTTTTAGCACAAGGACAGCATTAGTGAATTTAGCTGGATTAATGTGGATGTAGCCTCCGGCCGTTTCACTGCTGCTGCTGCTGCTGCTGCTGCTGCTGTGTTTTACAAGATGAATGTTCTGTGTCACACATTAATCTTTCTGGCTCCACTGGATTAATATGCAGGCTCTGCTCTTTATTTAACCATCGCTATAATGAATGGATGTCCATTGACAATAGCTTTTTAAAATGCACATTCAATCACAGGACTCTGACAGAGCTGAGGGTCACATGCTCATATTCCATCTCTGGATCATCTAGCTTAAATACGTTGACCCTGCTTAGTCGATTGGCTGTCAGGTGAAGTGATGACAGCGCAGCAGGGTCAGATGAGGCCGAATTATTCACCCCCCACCCTGTCAACATCTGATTCCACCTCCCCCTCATAACAACGTGTTTTTATTATTAATATTTGTGCACGCCAGGAATGTTAATCCATGACATGCAAAATGGAGGCTGACCTGACGCTAGCCACCACACTGTGCTCGGTGCAGAGGGACGATGTGACTCATGAGTGGAGCAGTGTCACGTTTAGCCTCCTCGTCGTTAGCTCGAGGTCTGACCCGCACTGGAATGAACGACAGCTCATCTGTTAGCCGTTAGCACCCAAGCTAACTCCCATCTGTGACCATAAGAGCCTTGCTAACATAACCCCCTTTTCCCGGTAGCGACAGAGCTAACTTGTCCGCGGCGTGGTAGCCTAGCTCCGTCGCTAGCCAGGAAGCTAACACAACGACCGTGGGAACATCCCTGTGCAGAAGCCGCCTCTGGCGGGTTAGCTTGTGTCTGCACCCGGTTTACCACTTGGGCCAGTCGAGCTTACTTTCTTCTACCGAGGAGAAGAAGAAGAAAGGAGCGAAGAAGGAGGGCGGGATACGCTTCTTCGGTGGTATAATGGCGGCGACAGACTTAAGTTCACATTAGCTGTCTCCCCCCGTTGAAATACTCCATACATCGAAAGCAGCGTCTCGCTTCTGACGGGAAACGGAGCATTTGTGTAAAATAAGTGGAATAAATTGAGGAAAACTCACCTCGCGCGGACGTTTGTCGATTTGGGGAAACAGCAGAACAACTTCTGGGGTTTCCTGGGTGTTTGGAACCTCGGCTCTGATTGGCTGCACCGGTCAGTTCATTGACCAATGGGATTCGACTACACATTCCACTGGAGGAGTTTGTATCGGAAAAAACGCGCGAGAGCTGCGGCGGTGACATCAGAATATACTACTGCAATACTGGTGTGTTTTTATACCCTAGTGCAAAATTAAACTACACCAGTCACATTAGAAAATAAAAGTGCAATACTGTTGGGTTTTTATACTTTACTTTGGAGCTGGACATGAGGAGAACGAGCAGAGAGGACGACCAGCACCTTTAATCTACACAATACCTGTTGTGGATCGAGTGTTGGTGGGTAATGTGTAATGGGATTACATCGTCATTGCATCTCGGCACAACATCTGCGTGTGCTCGTGATGTTTTTGTTTGCTTGAGTGTAAAGCTTGAGAAAGGACAAGAAATGCACTTTATTAGGCCTATTTTCATTTTTCCTAAAAACATTTTCTCTCGGCGTGACTTCTGAACGGACTCTCAGTTTTTTTCATTCACTGACTTACGGTTGAAGGTTTTTCAAGCTGTGGCAGCGTCAAGTGTCCAATATGGTTTCCCTTGAATACCCATCTGCACAATCTGACACAGAAGTGAGAGAACCGGCCGCTGAATGGCGTTCTCCATTCTGCCACCACCTACTGTTATATTCAGAGGTCAGTGGAAGTATAGACTGGCCCACCCCACTCATTTCTGAGAATTACAAAGTGGCCCGCTGTGCCCCACTGACTCATTGGAAAGATGAGCGGCTCCTCCAGACTGCTTAACGTGACTCCAAATGGTATTAAAGAGCCGGCCGGGCGCTCAGCCAGAGGGGCCGCAGCCACTCAAGCGCCACAGAAAGTGGACTATCTGAAAACACAGCGGGATAACATTACTCAACCTTGACATCTCGTATCGCTATGATGAAGTCCTCGCAGACGAGTTCTTCATTGAAGGTTGCGGTTCAGAGACTGCCTGTGTTGTCACGCAGCACTGATTGCTGCAGATCTGGACGTGGACCTTCTTCCTCTTCCTCTGTTGCTGTGACATTTTCACGAGACCTCTCGTTCCTCATCGTTGCAGGTGGAAGAGAGATTAATAGCGAACAATCATTTAGCAGCTTCTTTTTATTTGGGGACTTTGGGAGATTATGAGGCTAAAGTTCAGGCTTTATCTTTGCTAGAGCTCTTCCCATTTGTTAAAAAAAAGGACATTATGAAATTGTTATTTATCACACTGGGGTTTGGTTACCTCAGTCAGTTTTTACCTGTGTCCACTGGCAGAACTACATGCAAGTAATTTAGTTTGGAATCCAGGAATGTTTTTTTTAAATGTTGTAAGATTTTCTGACATTCTCCAGGGAATAATAAAATATCCATAAGAATATTGAAAGCCCTGCAGCTGGAAGGCCCGGGCTCTACTGACTGCCTTCTACCTGTACACACATTATTTTTGAGGTTTAAATACATAACTGAATATTTCTAGATGATGTCCACTGTCCTTTCTAGAAGACCATCCATGTGACATGTCTGCTCTGAGTCTGGGTTGCAATGACTCATCAATTTAGTTGATTAGGTTTGGAAATCTGTGCTACACCAACTTCAGAGGTTTAGTCCTCTGGTGTGTCTTGAAATGAATCTAAAATGCTTCCCTGAGGCACATTATATATTTTACCTGACAAAAGGACAACAGTCTAGAAAAGTAGACTTTCAAAATCCACAGTGAATTAGTTCACAAAAAAACAAACCAAAGCTTTTTATCATCACTGAAAACGTGTGGGTGGAGCCAGACAGACTGAAGTCACAAACTCACGTCAGGGGACGAGGGGCGGGGCCTCGCCGTTGCAGTCTCTTGGCCGATCATAGAATTTGAGGGAGTTCTCACAAAATTGTCATCCTTGCGGTGTAATGTAATCTCACTGAATCCTCTGGGGCCCCCCCTTCAGCTCGGGGGCCTCGGGCAATTTCCTGCTTTGCTTACCCTGTTGCAATACCCTTGTTTACTTTCACTATGTTTATCAATAAAACATGTAATTTGCCCTGGGCTGCTCGAGGTGAAAATGAAACGAAGCCCGAGCAGGATGTGGACTCACTGTGCAGCTGCACTGTGGGACACTTATCAAGGAGCTGTAGGACTCTTCATCACAATCGCTTCCTCCTCTACGGGCAGCACTAAATCAAGAGAAGGTTGGCTCAAGGTAAAGCTATGGTTGGTTATTGATCTGTAAAGGGCGTAACGTGACATTCCGGTAACTCCGATTGTTTCGAGAAAATGAAAGAAGGCAGCGGCTGGAGCAGTCCATGCAAGAGGAAAATAAATGCTGTCACCAACAGCAGCGAGAGGACCGGGTTATACGAGGATAAAGCTGAACAGAACCTGAGGGGCAGCCTTCAGGTAACCAAGGTTTACTTACAGTGCCAGGCAGCAAAGGTTCGGCCAGAGCCTATAAATATTTTCTACTGAACTCAGAGAAAGACGAAAGTTCATGGACACCCTGAGACTTCATTAAATCCTGCTCTTCTTCTGCTGCAGAGAACTGCAGCTTCTCCTCTGAATGAAAAATCACAGGCGCTCTGAGACAGTTTGTGTGGGGGAAAGTTTCTTGGTCCTTGTTAGGGCAGCCACGGAGAAGCTCGGCCATGTTCGAGATGTGTGAGCTGAAAGTCATGGAGCCAAATGAGACATGAATTCAATCAGGTTCAGACCCGTTGAGATAAAGCGAGCGAGACTTGAGGAAGAGCGTGACCGAACAAAGCAGAGTGTTAATTGTTCATGAACCCACGTCAAACTGGGGAAGATTTCATCACTCATGGTCAAAACCATTTTCACTGACATTTGCGGTTCCCATAACAACCGCTCTGATTTCATCATTCTCCAACTGGTCCTTCCCAGAGTTCACAGCTCCAGCCGACTCCTGCAGAGAACACCGGGCGCCTCGTCTTATTGACTTCTTCATTACAAAGGCTTCATATAAACCTGAAGCTGGTCCCGGGGCCCTGTGCCTGATATGCATGTTAGAATATTCAGCGCATTCACTATTCCACCCAGTCTGGCCATTTTTTTTTTGGTGTGGAAGAAACAGCTTGAAGGTAAAGTAGAACAACACAAGGTAGAAAGAAAGAGCTCCTCTTCGAGAAGAGATAAATGCGTCTGCACCCCGCGGCGGAACACAAACATTTGTTCTTAGCCTCATCACACCTCTGTTTATGGTGATGTATGACTGGAAACAGATCGCATCCTGCCAGCCAGAGGAGGAAACAGCAGGAAGCATCAGTCATTCCCCCTCCACCTCCACACAACAATATCTGGAGGCTCGTCTGTCCCAAAACACAAACAACTGGCCCACAAGGCTTCATCAGTTAATCATCATTATTCATTAGCCACGATAGTCAAATGCTAAACCTGTGTAAAAGTACTTGGGTATTGTGTTGTGTATTATATATGTATACTGTACTTGGTATTCTCAAAAAAAAACCTATTAAAGTAGGACAACCCTGCATTTTTGGGAGTTTTTAACATTTCATCTGACTGATAACACGTGCTGATTTTGTCCGTATCCTGGAGCAGTATCTGGTTAATTTAACGTGACATTCCTGGTGTTGTCTGTGATGTGTAAGCACAGGATGGAGCAAATAATAACAACACGGTGTTATACAATCACTTTGTCTTGTTAGCGTCGCTGTGATCATGAAAACACGGCTCAATTAGTCATGAATGTAACTCAGGGACAGTTTCATCACTTTATTAATGAGTTTAATTATTTATACCAACAAACAAAAACTGTCTCTCTCCCTTCATCCCTCGCTGTTCATCATCTCCTTTATCCGACCACTCTGTTCCCAACTATGATATTTCCCCCTCAGACAAGGATGATAAAAGAGCAGGGTCACAGCAAATTAAAATCTAAGTGTGACAGATCAGACAATGGAGACCAAAAAAAACTAAACAGCTCATTGAGTCAGCGCTTCATTTAGGAAAATATAGAGAACAATGTTCATGACACACACGCTCACACACACACACACACGCTCACACACACACACACACACGCACATGTGGCATTTGTGCGACACACTGAGGGAAAACAAAACAGTCGGACACAGGAGATGATCCACATGTCACTGGACACTTCATTTTCTCCTCCACACACACACAGACACACGGTGATCGACGCTCCCTCCTCACACCAACCTCAACCAATCGTTCAGAGGTCTGTAACATTCCCTTCACATTGAAGTTAGTAAAACTTCCAAGTTCCATCTGTTGACTAACATGTTCAGCTATAAACACACTGATTGAACACCTCACTCCAACATCTGGATCTGTGTACAGTATCTTGGATGTCAAATTGTTTTGTATGTGACATTGCCGGACTAAAAATTGGATAAAAACAAACAAAAATAAGAATAAAAAAAAAAAAGAAATCCCGATTTTTTTTTTTTTTACCACCTCAGAGGAAAAGAAAAGATTCCCCCACTCCCACCCCCTCAAAAAACACAATACAATAAATAAAACACTTATGACAACATTTATGGGGGTAAAAGGGGAAAGTATGATGAGAGAAATGGAGGGAGAGAGAATAAAAATGAAACATTTTGTTCTGTTTTTCCCCTCGTGAACCAGGGACTGAAATGAAATTGTATTTACAGACTGCGACTGAGGATAAACAGTCCGGCTGCGGCTGCGCCGGTCTAATAGAGAAAAAAAAAATTACAAGAACAATATAATAACAATAATAACAAAAATAATAAAATAAAAGGTACTTGATATTTACAGTTTAGCAGTGAAAAAAGGAGGAGGAGGAGAGTGGGGAAGCAGAAGGCGAAGGGATGAGGGTGAGGAGGAATCAGGGGGAGGCTCCAAAAGCTGTTGGGTCTCTGGGGTTTGAGCATAATTTCTGGTTGGATTCTTACTGACATTAGTGGAAGTAATATAACGTGGTCAACATGGGCTGAACATGCACATTTGCGTGGCAGAAGAAAGTGTTCCGTGCCGTCGCAGTGGATGAGTCGTGAACGGTTCCTCTCGTCAGCACAGGACAAGAAAACGATATGAGCGTCGCAGGCAGGCTGTTTGGGAAGGGACGAAGAGGGTGTCAACAAATCGCTCACACACAACAAAACAACGGAATCCTCCTCCGTCTCACACAGCAATTAGCTCAATAAGCTGCAACGTCACCGACAAACCAGACGAGCAGTGAACTCGGACAGCATTGTCCCCGTTCCTTCTACACCTGATACCTTTCTTCATTGTGATCAAGCTGATATGGACATTAACACCACGAGTGTGACATGATTAAATCGCTGACTATTCAGGCTACAGTGCTCGAAGATGGCGTTTATGACATTTAAAAGATTGATTCTTGCTTGAGATGAACATGGAGCCCCAAACCAGCACCCTCTGTGTGACGTAACGGTCACTGCTGGGCAGTTCACATTACTCACCCCTTTGCTTCCCTCTGCTCCCTGTGGAGACGTGCAATACTCACTTGAGTCGACATGAAACGCATGGTTTCCAGCTTAATCAATGACTACATGAGCTTATACAAAAGAAACCGAACATGTGCACACTGCTCGCATTAAGCTCCCACTCATTCACATAAAAAAGGCAGTTGAGGAGCCGATATTCAAAAAGAAAGAGTAAGACGGGCTGTGGTGCCCTGCATTATAATAAAATTTAAAACCTCATCTAAAATGACATGGACATAAATCAGCCAATATGTTCCGTCTGGTATCAAACTGGGAGATTAAAAATGAATTCTTCGCACTTGTTCAGCACTGGGCTGAGTGAAGGGGCGATAATTGAGAAGAGTCCGGGGTGGAAAATGACAGAAAAGCTCCTCGTCTACAAGTCTGACATCTTTCAACCCCACTAAGATGATTGTCACTATCAGTGCGGCCTTACTCATGGGCCTCATTCTCCACTCCAAAGCCAGTCAGGACCCCATCCAGTGGCACCACAGCCACACATAAAATTACAAATTAAAAAAAAAAAAAGACCAAAAAGGGGATAAAAGTCAACTGTCAACTATAATACAGTAAATCCACACAACTTGTACAACCTCCCTCCTCATCTCCCAAACATCCTACCCAACCAATGCAATGTGTTTATTCTAACAGGCCCGACGAGGACTGAGCGGAACAGGAACAGCAGCTTATATTAAGCCAACATGTGGCTACCTAGCTGTCCCTAAAACAACCCACATCGTCCCAAAGCTCACAGCAGCCACTTCTATTGGAAATGGTTAACATTCAGGGGAAATAGCAACGCTGGGTGTTCATGTGGGTGTGTATAGTTCTTTTTTGTATTTGAAGGGTTTGGAGCCAAGGTTGAGAGGGAGAGGAGCAGAGATGAGAAAAGGAAAACAGGGGAAGACAAAAAAAAAGGAAGGATGACAGAGGGATGGACGCTCAGGTGCTGTTGTTGATGGATCCAGGTGCTGAGCTGGGCTGGGCGGTACTGTCTGGGACACTGCCCTCTGCAGGCAGAGAGAAGGAATGACAATTGTTACAGTAGGAGTCACAGGAAGAGTCGAGTATTTTGAAATATATACTGCAGGCCACGTAGGCAGGTCAGGGTTGAACTGGCAATAAGAGGTTTATACAACTCAGTATTTTAAAATCAAAACCTCTAATTGAGCCACTTCTCAGAGAAGACCATAAAGCAACAAACATACCATGTGAGGCAGGCGATGTCTGTGCACGAGCGTGAGGAGGAATGAGTGTGGAGTTCAACTGGGGCTGAATAGACAGCTCTGAGAGAGCAGAAAAGAACATGTTTAATTACACATCAAACACGAGGTGAAATGGCACGACACGAGAAAAGGAGAAATTCTGCATGCAACTAAATGAAACCGAGGCCAACGGACCAACAGGACTGAAGTTGAAGAGGAGCGGCAGTTCTCGTCCGCTGGGCAGGCGGGTGTTGGGCTGGCGCAGCTCGTCAAAGAAGGCGTGTGCACATGCCTCCAGAGGAGAGAGTCTAGTCACTGGCGTGTATTCCAGCAGTCGAGAGCAGAGGGCAATGGCCTCTGGTGGAGTACGAGGCTTAAACACCTGAAGGGGGAGTAAGACGGGCGCTTAGGGTTACAGGAGAAACGCAAGACAAATACTGAAAACCCCACGCAAAGATAGTGCGGTTAAATGATGAGAAGTGGAAACATACCTTTGTCCAAGGGTGTGCTTTGATTTGTGGGAATTTGAACTCTGTGTAGTTCGGGTTCATCTCCCGGATTTGCTCCCTTGTTGGTGTCCCCAGAACCTGACAAAGGAGAGTGAAAATCAATATCCATTCATGTTAAACACAAGCGGTGGAACGTCCTGTGTGCCGGCGCACAAACAAGGGGAGAGGAAGCTAAAGCAAAAATATCATGTTGTCATATCGCCTCTGATTGAAAACACGAGTCTTTACATTCCAGAATAGATGCTAAGTTGTCAGGGGGAATTTGCAAAACTAGGCTTCAGAAAGCATTTAATTAGCTTTTAATGGGCCAACTGTTCTAAAACTAACTCTAAGCTTCAGACAACATCCTGTGCCGTCATCTGGCTTTCCCCCATAATTTGCAGCATCCTCACTGTACCTTGATGATCTCTACTAGCTGGTCCACACCACTGTCCCCAGGGAAGATGGGCTGGCCCAGCAGCAGCTCGGCCAGCACGCAGCCCGCCGACCAGATGTCAATGTTGGACGTGTAGTCGGTGGCACCAAAGATGAGCTCCGGGGCACGATAGTACCGTGAGCAGATATAGGAAACATTGGGCTCCCCGCGGACTAGCTGCTTAGCACTAGAAGGTGGTGGGTGGGAGATGAAGCAGACACAAAAGGGCTGTCAGTCAACATAAACCTTTCATTTCCCCATGTGTTTGTTTCACAAAACCGCAGCATGTGAGCGAACAAGACAGGGAGGGAGGAGGTAAGACAGAGTTTGACAGATACAAGTCAAGACTCAGAAGCAGATGGCAACTCAGATAGACAACAGAATGCACATGCATGCTGATAGACAGACAGTTACCACAATGCAAAGAGTAATGGAGACAGACAGACATGTCCAGAGGCCGTGTCTGCTACTGACCTGCCAAAGTCACAGAGTTTGAGGATGGCCGTCTCCGGGTCCACCAGGAGGTTCTGGGGCTTGATGTCTCTGTGACACACGCCCTGGGAATGGATATAAGCCAGACTGCGGAACAGCTGGTACATGTACACCTGAGGGGGGGACAGGGAAGTTTGGCATGATGCCCATAAGTGTTTAACAACAGAATCGTGCACATATTCTGTATAAAGATCGCCCTGCTTACTCAGGTATCCCATCTCTAGTGCTGGACCAGGATTTGTGCTTCGTTTATTTTCAATTTCAAACATGGAATTTCAACATAATACGGGTCAAATTACAAGGATGATGGAACACCATTAGGGAATTGTCTAATAGCTTTAGAATTATCGAATATTTCCAGTGCTGTCCAGCTGTATGATACATTCCAGTGATTCTTGATTAAACGAATAGTTAAATGAATTCAGCCTGGGAAGAAATTGGATGGATGGTTTTACTAATTAATTGTGACAGTGTTGACAAAGTGAAACTCCACAGAAATGACTGATCAGCCTCCTGCATTGAAATCCAATGTCACAACACTTTCAGATTATAGATGTGACTCTCTTGACAGCCTGCGATCACACACAATAACACCTTGACTGAGAGTATTGAAGTTAGTTGGTTTAATTCAATATTTTCTAAGACTCAAATATGTGCACAGTGTCAGTCCTGTTTGTGACTGGTCGTGACCTGGAATGACCTGAGCTAAGCTTGAGACAAATAAAGCCGTTTTCAGACAATTAGGGTTGAACGTTTTCAAGACTTTTCCTTTCACAAAAGCTGAAAAATGATCCCTGCAGGCGAGCACCTGCCTTGACATTTGTCTACATATCCTACTCTGCAGCCATTTGACGAGTCTGTCGAATGCAGATGGTAAGCATCTCCATAAGAAATCGCTGTCATCATCACAATTATTACCCACGGGATGCAGTGACAGCAGGATGGTCACAGATTACAAAATGATTAAAGACAAGATGGCTGAGGGAGGATGGTTAAAAAGGAGGGAAGAGCGAGGGAGAAAAATGCCAGGAGGACAGGGGTGAGGAAGAGTGACATAATGGTGAAAACTTGAGACCGAGACATGCCATGGTGGAAGTGAGAGAGATGACAGAGGAGAAAGAAGAAAATAGGAGAAATCAGACTGCATCTCAAAGCCACAGGGGAGCAGCAGGCTGAGGAGGGGAAATGGGCCATGAGACAGCTATAATGTCCTCTGTGCTGCGACAGACACAGTAAACAAACAAACACTCCCCTTAAAACGAGCACCCTTTTAGACAGGGAACCAAGTCTATTACACACAGTAATTCCCACGGGGCTGTCCTTTTATCTCTGCCTCTGCATTCCTTAAACAGTGAATTGTCTGTCAAATACACTTGGTTTGACAGTAGCTCTTGATGGTTATTGGGAGAAAAACGTTCAATATTCACTGCATTTCAGCACAAATTACTAATCACACTAATCCAAAAGATTGAAATTAAATATTTAAGGATAACCCATTTAATATCTGACACATGAGAGAGAAACGCACCAGTCAGAGCGAACTCAGATAATGTGAAGTTCATTTGCAGCTTTGAGATGAACAGAAAGGGATGGAACACGATGTTCACAGAAGTGTGATCATAAGTCAAATTTAGACTGACCACACAGTCACTGCTCCAAGGAATATATGTATAGTTGTAACCTCTTAATACAGACAGAAATAATAACGGGACTTGAATCAACATTTATTTAGAGGTGTGTGTGTTTACCTTAACATAGATGATGGGGATGGTTGTCTTGGCCTTGTTGAAATGCCGAGCTACCCTGTACACTGTCTCTGGGACGTAGTCCAGTACCAGATTCAAATACACTTCATCTTTCTGGAAAGGACGGCAATAGGAAACATAGGAGTTAGTGGAAAGTGGCACCTGAATCCAATCCAATCCAAATATCCTCTTCTATGAGAATAACCTGCTCACCAAACCAGTCTGAGAGCTGAGCTGGGTTGGATAGACTTGAGCGAGTAAACAAAACATAATCACTATAGCCATAAGCAGTAATTAACTATAATGAGAAGAAGAAATAAAATATTTAGTTTAGGCTTCAGACAGATTATTCTACAAACAATAACTAAACTGTTGCATTAGGCTCACTGATATTAAACCTAAAAAATGAAATGGATCGTTCTTTAAGAATGTCAACGTGATTGATAGGCCTCCAATTGCAAGGTGAAGAATTCTTAGGCCTGCTGACACCAACGCAGTATTTTACCCATAAACCATAAAATCTTCTATTATAGAATATGATACAAGAATCTCTACCCTTGAAAGAGGTGAATTTGGAATTAATTTGTCATCCTGGGATTCGATGGCCATGAAAATTCCATGCTATGCCTGCTATGTCAGATAGAATTTAGTGCATGTCACAGTGCATAATTTGCATATAAAGACCAGATTTGTTCAGAGGAATTCAAGGGCATAAATATTTTGTTTCTAAAGCATACAGATCAGAATTTAAGGACCAAAAGGTAATATTGCTCATCAGTGGTTCACAAATCCGTCAGCTGTAGGATTTGTTGCTATGGTTTTAAGTGAGACAATAAATTTATCTTTTTTTTCCTCAAGATTAGATGAAAGAGCTTGTGTTTCTACATCACACTTAGGGCAAGAGCACAATAATAATCTGAGATGTCTAGGAAAAATAAAGAGTGTGAAATAATGACGTGCACTACATAACCTGCCATTTATGTAGCGCACACGCGTTCAGCAGAAGGAGAACATGGTGGCTATGTCTCTTCTGGGAACTTGAAGAGAAAGAAAAAGGAAAAAAGTCCGAGCTTACGTACCTTCTCACCACTGGAGTAGAAGAAGTAACGTAGCCTCACGATATTGCAGTGGTCCAATTTCCTCATTATTTGCAGTTCTCTATTCTACAATGAAGAAAGGTAAAATGGAAGACAGAACATGAATTGTGCAAAATATATAAATGACACAGTTAAGTCAGGACAATTACTGATGATGTTCACGTTCTAAACCAGCAGAGAAAGAGCATGGACAGTCTTTAAACAAACCTTAAACCTCTTGTCTTGGAGAACTTTCTTAATGGCCACCATCTCCTGGCTGTCAATGAGGCGAGCTTGGTAGACCACACCAAAGGAGCCATTTCCTATAACCTTTATGTCTGTGTAGGACACTTCCTGAGGGCGATCGGGGCCCTGGCCCGGTGTAGCAACCACCGTCGTCACTTTGCCACTGTCTCCTACGGAGAAAAGCACAAATACACCTTGTTAGAAAGATATAGAATCATCATCTCCTGCTTCAGTCTCCACTTTAAGCCAGTGTCACTTACAGAGAAGCTACGCATTAGCAAGTTCTCCCGCCATGTTCTCTCTCTCTTATTTGAATTGGTTGTGACCGATGTGGTGCCTCCCTAGACAGCTGACACACTACACAGGCTGGTAATGAGCTCCTGAAACATTTCATAGCATCTTCCCTTGCTCCCACAGGCAGAACTACAATGAAACCAGGGTTTTTCCTGGCAGAAAATTAGGTGGGGGTGTAACAGGCCTGGGGCCGACAGAGCTCCACTCCTCAGGCAACGTACACGATGCCGGGCGTCGTGAACAGCCACACTAGCACTGAAACCCCGGGAGCCTTGCACAGCTCCACTAAGTCCACTTGCAGTGTGAACCACATCGTCTTAAAATACAGTTAAACTGTTAACAGTCCTCGACACTATTCCAAACATATCACAGCTAAACTAAAATATCACTGATTTAATTACAGAATAAATGAACCAATAGGTCCCCCGCAAGCTAACTTGTATGCTTCACTGAGTTTAATCTCAACTAGCTCAATGTCCCAATTCCAATATTATTCACATAAAGGATGAGGATGAGTTGATACAGTCCCTGTCTGAGAGTCAACAAAGAAAATTATTTAATTTGGGGCATTTTTATTACTACATATGAAATTGTATATTGTAAAAGGGGTTTTGTCGAAACAAAAAGGGGGGGGGGGCTATTATAGATTTATGACAGGCACCTGTGTGTTTTAACCTGGGTAAATACGTTTAAGAACAAAATGGTGAGAGACTAACGTTTGGGTAAGAATCACCTGTTGGGATGTTGTGATCCAAACCTAAACATGTCCTACAGGGTCACTGTCAGACCAATGCTTGACCTTGGAAATCAAACAGGGAAGATGCTCGAGCTCTAGCAGTCAATGACAGCTCATGTTAGGGTCAAGTGGCTGCTCAGTGTTTTCAGTCACGTGTTGGGTCACGACTGATTTGACAAATCGGCACCAGAAGCAATGACACTGGGATGGGAGGAACATCCGAGAAGAGGCCTGTTGCCAAAAGGCTTGTCAGAGCCTGTGTAAAAAAATTGCGTGGACAATAGCACACCCAGAAGTGCTACCATTTCCTGGGCTTGCTCACTTCGCCTGTCTCAACAGGACCCCTTCTGATCTCTAGTTGGTCTCTGGGTCTCAAAATGGAGTCGGACAATTAAGCGTTTCGAATCCTCTCAAAAACTAAGGCAGGAATTTGGCTTCAAATCCCACTATTTCAGTCTGATCTGCAAAAACATTTTGTTATTCAATCAAATCAAAATAAGATTAATATCTCCAATTTATTGTCAATTCCACAAACAATTTTGTCAAGGTTTAAAGTAAACAGGAGCAGGACAGGGGTCAGCAGGACGTATTTAGCCTTTGAGATGAGCCACAGTGTGGTACATTAATTTATTTTAATACACTGCTCCTCTGTTTCCTTTCAGCATCACTTTCACACTCTTTTTAAACAACTTTGGACAGAGGGGAGCAAATTAAATATGAAGCAGCTGTGGCATGATAGTCCCTTGAATAATGAATGCACAGATGAGCACTCTGCCCAGCTGTCAGCGAATGGCTTTGGTTTCCCATACATCATGATGACTGAGAGAAAAGGGATGAGCAAAGTGACTTTCATCGTACCAACACCCACAAGTAATTAGCTGGGAGCTTGTTTGCAAGTGAAAGACAACGTGCACTTTAACTTGATCAGGAATGATCAAGATCAGGAATTGCTGCTGGTTTACCTTTAACGGCCAGTGGGAATTAAAAAAAACACATTTACAATTAATGTTTGAATAAGACTCAAGCTGGCACTGCTTTAATGAAAACATTCTCTCCTGAGTATTGGTGCACCCCTGACTTCACCATTCAGCGTGCTTCTAATAATACAGGTGTGTGTGGGTTAGTTCATGAACTGAAGCCTGGTTGGAGGTGACACAACAGGGTGTAATGACATCACAAACCACAAGTTTAAGTAAAATTAATAATTTGAAGTGAGCTGTAGAACGCATTTTCTATTAATGAGTGACTCTGACCCTTTTGAAATCAACATAGGCAAGAGAGATAAGGTCAAACCAGTGACTTGAATGTGTTCTTCCATGCACTGGTACAAAAACAGGGACTTACACCAAATATTTAAAACTCAAGTGATGAAAGGTGCTTGTTCAGACTTGTACACCTGTTATTGTTTGGTCAGACCCTTTCTGATTTCAGACATTGTTGTGGTTAAAAGTTGTTTTAAACTACATTCAAGACTGAGTGCCCAATGTAATCACTTTACGTCTGTGCTGACGCCATTCCTTAGCTTGTGTTCAGACACAATGGAAATAGGTTTTATCCTTCCCCCTCTTACAGTCACTCTCAAGCTCGTCTGTCAACTCCTCTTTTCAGCGATTACATACCATTATTCAGCAATGCTAAAGATGCCATTTAGTTGTTCCCTGAGTTGGTTTGTTTACAGTGTCAAAAAACTGAATGAACAAATTACTAGTGATTGACTTGAGTGCCTTGTAACGCTACCTGTTAAACAAGAAGTGTTATTCCTTCACGGCTGCACTAAAGCCATTGATCAAATCACCATTAAATGTTGACAAGTTGTTTAACAACTGGGAGTAGAGGTTAATGGCCACATTTCTCTGTGTGACCGGTAGTGCGGAGTTAACAGATAGCAGCCGCCAGAGCAGGCGTTTCTAGAGAGCTTATGAACCAGTTCAGTAAATCTGTACAAAAGGTACAGATATAGACAATTTCTATAATGAGTTTATGCATAGAGGTTGGTGCTGTGGTGGCTGTTGTTCACTATAAATGGGACCTGGCTTAACCGCCTTGAGCACTCAACAGACTCAAGGCAGCCATCTTCACAACAAGGGAAAGTCGAGAAAGGGTGACTTTTTATCATTGACATTTGTCTGTCAATTATTTATGATGTTCCCTTACGGAATAACTGAAACAGAAAGAAGGGGGGGAAAAACAGGCCTTGTTGATGCGTCATTTAGCAGCAGATGCGTGAAAAATCTATTATTCAGTTACAGTAGAGTATGTATATGTAGTATTTGCTCACAACAACACAGCCCCAGAGCTACAGACTCACGAAAGGCATGTGAAACGATGTGTACATGCACATTCATGCAGTGTCTATTTTGTCTAACAGCAGGTTTGTTTGGGTTCAGCTTGAACCCCTGCACCTATGTGACAAAAGCAATGCTCTCAGCAAATACTGCAGAAGGCGAAGACTCGTCGGGCACGTCAAGCATATGCAAATGTCAATTCTGAAAAACTTTCCTTTGTGACCACGTTGAAGCATGAGTGAAGGAGAAATGAGAGTGAGGAGGCGGATAAAATAATTGCTTCCTGTAGAGAGGCGACTCTCAGCATGGTGAACTTTGAGATCTTTGACACTTCAGATATGTGTGATTGCCCTTAGACCAAAATGCTCTGAAAACTGGGCAGGAGGGATAATCACCCTGCATGTACAAGCAGCAAATGTGAATGAACCAACATCACTTGGATCTGGTGATCAGCTGTCATACTAACTTCAATGAAGACTTAAAACACAGCAGCTTTGCTAAGCTGGAATCTTCACTTTGGTAGACTAAGTATTGACTCCTTATCAATTCTGAAAGAACTCAGGTTATTGTTTCTCCTTATAAGGATGTTCTATGACACAGGAGCCATTTCCTGCAGTGTGTTGCAGCCTGTCGCTGTGCACACCTCTGTTAGACCCCTTCAGATCTGGAGCCAGCTGCTGCTCCTGCATAGCTGGATGCATGGTGACAGAGCCCTGAGCATTCTGTAAGTTCTTGCCATCGCACCACCATAACAGACGAGCAAGACTACACTTGCTGCAAAGACACTCAGCTAAAATCTCACTTCCCAGATATCTAAAGATCCCCTGTGGTGAACTTAAGGGTGGGATCAGCTGCCTGGGTGACCTTATGTATGCATGCATGACTGTTTGCGTCCAGGGAAGCAGTTAGATAACATAAATGTAGGGGGGGGGGTCAACATTTGCTGGTTAATAAGCAGCTTGAACTTGGACATTTGGGAATTTCTTTGTTGGTGAATATCCACGTATTCAGGCCTCATCTGTACCCAACTGGCAAATATCACAAGTGCAGGGTCCGACTGGACAGAGGACGCCGCCTTGAAAACTTACCACTTATCATTTTCAGCCTACTCTTAAGCAGGCTAGCGTTAGCAAGCTAGCTAGCTCCCACATTTGATATTAATGACGGATACATTAGGGCGCCGGCTACCACTAGCCCACTTCTTGGGTTACAGTCCAGCAGTAGTGGTTGGGTGATGACGGAAAAAAATGGCACATCGTTATTTAACTACCGTCAACGCATCTACGGTTCGGTTCCCGGTTTGCCACCGGCAGCTAACGATAGCGTTAGCTGTGCGATAAAAGCCCTTGATCCCAGTGGCTCCTCAATGAAAAAACACAGCTAGCGTTAGCCGGGAAGCTAGCTCCAGTTAGCTACCCGGCTAAGGTTAGCACCGCGACAAAGATCGACATTTAAACACAGTCCGACACATTTCTTCCAGAATGGCGCACGGGCCGAGCCCCGTGAACAGCACCGACCACTAGGCTTACGATAGAAGAGCCAAATAAATACTCACTGGGCAGTTTCAAATTGCCAAAGCTCGTCGAGCTGCTCCCAGTGGCTTGTGGAGCCCCAGTTTTTCCTGTCGAGCTTCCGCCGGCTACTGCTGATCCGGCGCCGGCTGCAGCGGATCCGGGAGCTCCGGGAGGCTCAGCGAATGAGCTGGCCCTGGCCCGCCCGCTGCCGCTCATATTTGTGACAACTGAAGCCGGGGCAAGGTTGAGCGTTAGTAGCGACCAGGCCCACGCAGACTGGAGCTCTGTCGGTGTGTCTTTTAATGCTTCATACAGATAAAAACTACACTTACAGCGTTCTGTACGGGCTGCCCGTCTCCCCCTTTCTTCCTCTGTACAGCGATGGTGGTGGGGGGGAGGACTGGGGAGTTGACGCACGACGACGTATCTCTCCGCAAGGGTCGACGGGAAACCGAGTCGTTAAGAATCTCTATGAGAAAAGTAAATAACACCCAGTTTCATGTGCGGCTTGTTCAGTGCGACAGAGTATTAGGGCCAGATTGACAAACAAATCATAGACTTGGAGAACTAAGTCACAATTTACGAGAATAAAGTCACTTACGAGATGAAAGCAATATTACGAGAAGCATTTATGATATATAAAAACTACGTGTGAAGAGAATAAAGTCATAATATTCCAACCTGCTGTTTTAGAAGAGGTGAGTTGTTAAAATGAGGAATAAAATAATGGAATTAGGAGGAAATCGCTGCTCTTGTGGAGGGAGGGAAGCTGGAACTGCAGCATCCGCTGACCATTCAGAGGGGTTTTGTGGTTTCTCAAGAAACAACCCGACTAATAATTAAGATGTTGGGGTACGAGAATCTTTCCCCCCTCAATGTGACCGTAATACTCTGCCGTACATTTACATTAATACAGTAAGGATAGAAAATAATAACTGCAGTGTATGTATAGGTATGTATGGCATGTATTATTATATATTAACACGGTCAAAGTTACTATACACGAGGATAGATACTACTACTAGCGATACTTGCAATGTAAATGTTTTCAGATGGATAGGAAAAAAGAGGAATGCCATAATAAGAATCGAAGCTTGGCCAACATCAAAAACTACAATTCCCGTCAATAAAACAAAGTCTATGATTGACGGCTAGTCTGTCCAATCACAGCATCTGAAATGTTGAAACTACCGCATTGGGCGGGTCTTCGCAGCACAAGAATGGAGGCAATCGGCGGGCAAACGTTTCTCTACACGTTTTGAAATGTGATCGTCCGCAGACCGTGTTCGCTTTTTTTAAAATTCCCCTGTGACGGAGGGTGACGAGGCACCGAGAGAAGACCCAGGCCGGTGGGAGGCGACCACGCGACGGCTCGGAACAACGACAGCGGCCGAGAGGTAAAGGGAAAGAAGGGCCCGCCGTCGTAGCCGGAGAGCTACGGGGAAAAGTGTGTAGCGCCGCCTGACGGACCGCCCGACGAACCGGGCGACCGCTGTCAGGAAACCGCGGTGTCTAGAAAAGGTCCTCAGTGTCTGAGGGAGCGCCGCCAACAGCTCTCCATACGCCATCGCACTGGACCGCGGTGTGGACCCCGTCTGCGGGGACTGCTCACTGCGGTGCGGTGTGTGCGCGGCAGCGGCCGTTAGCAGGGAAGGGCCTCCATCAAGCTAGCGCCTGAAAATGACGTTAGTCCCGGGGCTTGTTCCACCAGTTGTGTGTGTCAACTCTGACATGTTTGAGTCATTTCCGCCTCACGATGAGCCCTCTCTTCCACAGGTGCTCCCGTCTCTCCCGCTGGACCTCTGGATGAGAACGAGCTGATCAGGCTTCAGGGACGCACCAGTGGAGTTTGTCTCCAGCTCCCATCAACATCATCAGCTGTCACAGACCCCCCCCCCCCTCCATGATCCACTTACAGTCTCCATAAGACTCCACTCAGACACGCAGCATGGAGGAGCAACAGGAGGAGGCGGAGGGCGTTTACGTGGAGCACCAGTACATGTGCAGCGAGTGCCACCAGCTCTTCAACACCCTGGAAGATGTGCTGATCCACCAGCAGATCCACACTGGCGCAGAAGGGGAAGGGGAGCTGGGGGAGGCCCTGATGGGGCAAGCCCAGCATTACCAGTGCCTGGAGTGTGGGAGCCTGCTGATGAACCCAGAGGAGCTGCTGCAGCACCAGGAGATGCACATGAGGGAGGCTGGGCTGGAGACGGAGCACCAAGGTGACAGTGGTTTACGTGAGTTTAGAGATTAGGAAACTGGCACAGAAAGGTCCAGCTCATTCAGATCAGCCCCCCATTTTAAGCACAAGAACCAACGCACTGTGTGTTTGTGTCCATCAGAGCTCTGTGAGGTCATGGAGACAGAGGTGGGCGGGTCAGACGCTCAGGTGTCGGGGCCGGTTCAGTACCAGTGTCTGGACTGTCTGGCTCTATTTGAATCACCTGAGACCTGGTTGGAGCACCGGCGGACCCACAGCAGGAGCAGCACACACAGCAACACAGAGCCCACGGTGAGCAGACACACACACACACACACACAATCACTAATCTGGATTTTAGCTGCTTCAGTTATCAAGTAAGTCCAACTTATGAGTAATTAACTGCCGTTCTCAGGTAGCTAAAGTGTAGTAATAGTTGCATTGCCTGTGAAGAGTCATTCATGTGAATATTTTTCTATGAATCCCAAGCAAGCACTTGGGGAAAATCTCTGCCTGATGGCATTGCTGTAAAATCCTTATGTTAGAACCGATGCTCTTAGGAGCGTTTCTGACGTCACATTGCCGCACCATTTGTTTGCCCTTGTCAACAGGAGTATGTGCTGCAGCCTGACGGCACCTTCACGCCACTGGCCAGCATGCAGAACTATGTGCTGAGCGAGCAGCAGGCAGGGGAGATCTTGGCTCAGGTACTTGGGTTTGTAAACATTTCACAACAGATGCGTGGGTGCGTCCACAGCTCTGACCTGTTTTCTCTGGATGTTGCTCTGTGGGTTTACCAGGTCCTCGCTCAGCAGCAGCAGCAGCAGCAGCAGCAGCAGCAGCAACAAAGGAAACGTCAGTCTGCATCTAAATCTGCCGCGCCCTCCTGCTTCGCCCTGCTCCCTCCTGTGACGCCGACCCCCGGCTCGGCCACCATGCACCTGCAGATCCTCACCTCTAAAGTCCTGGCAGACAACGCCGCCGCTCCCAGCCAGCGGCGCTCCAAGCTGCCCTCTCTGCTGCCTGCTGTCGGCCGGGGCACCTCTGCAAAGCTGGGAGTGCTGGAGAACGGCGTCCAGAGACTGGAGCTGAGGTTGGCCCCTGCCGTGCAGGAGCTGCAGCAGCAAGCTGAGGTGTTGGTCATCCACCCATACGAGTGCTCCGAGTGCTCCCTCCTATTCCAAACCCCAGAGGATTTTCTCCAGCACCAGGGGGAGCACTTCCTGGGCCAGGACAAGGAGAGCGGAGAGTCAGGAGTCATGAGTGGCTTCGAGGAGATGAGAGGGAGGGAGGAGGCCGCGGAGAAGGGGGAGGACATGAGGATCAGGGTGGCCGAGAAAAGAGAGGCGTGCTGGGACAAACCGCAACAGTGTGAGCTCTGCCACCGCACCTTCACCTCAATCAACCGGCTGGCTGCTCACAAACGTGTGCACGAGCAGGGCACGCACGAGTGCCCAGAGTGCGGGAAAGTGTTCAAGAAGGTGACGTCGCTGCAGACGCACATGCGAACACACTCCGGTGTGGCCAGGTACTTGTGTGTAGACTGTGGGAACGGCTACACCACCGAGATGACCCTCATCATGCACAGGTAAGTGGCGGGGACAGCGTCGCATCCCGGATGACGACGAGCGGCGCACTAACTCAGCCTTTTCCTGTCGCTCCTTTTCTCACAGAAAGTCCCACACTGCAGACCCACTGCACAAGTGTCAGTTCTGCAACAAAACCTTCACCAACATGACCAAATACCTCTACCACCGGCGAACCCACCTCAACCGGGAAACTTGTGGCACGCCTGCGTCTGCCTCTGTGGTAGGACATTAACGCCTCGGCCACACTGGGTGCAGCGTGTGACGGCTGCGTCGCCCATCTGCTGCATCTCGCACGGGGAGTGTGTCTGCCGCCACTCAACTCAATTCCAGGACTCAACAGATAGATATTAAAACTTCACTTTGACTTAAAGTTTAGACACCGACTCACTAGAAGAGCAATCGGGCCGCTCTCGCCTGAAAACACGCACCCAGTGTGGCCCCGGTGTAGCAGTACCCACAACCTCATGTTCCTTTTCCATGTCATTGTGTAACACGTGACTGTTGTCGCATTTAGCTTTCGGCTCCAAGAAGAGCGTCTCGCTCCGCTCTCGCCATCCTAGAGCGAGCGAGAGAAAAGAGAACTTGTCACGCTACAAAAACCAGCCTGCTGACCCCTCTCACGGAAGAAGAGATGGAAAGACTGGAGGAAAATACGGAGCAAAGTTCTCAGAGAGGAGTGGAAGGGGAGAAAAAGGCAGAGGACAACAACATGGAGGTGCCCGCCCCACTTGAAGGTAACATCGAGGGGGTAGTAGATGATGCCACCGGGTCTGATTTGGCCACAGACACAGTCTCTCTGGAGGACACGGCTGCCAGCGTCACATCGAGCTCCGCTGGCGCCATAGAAGCTGCTTTGCCGGAGTCATCGGAGAAAGGGCCTTTTCCCTGTCGTTCCTGCAGCAAGAGCTTTGCCTCTCAGCTGCAGTTGGTTCAGCACCGACACAAGTCCCACGTCCCCGAGCGCAGCTTCGTCTGTGGAATCTGCGGCAAGTCCTTCAAGAAGCAGATCCACGTGCGCAACCACATCCGGACGCACACCGGCGAGAAGCCCTTTCAGTGCTCCGACTGCGGCAAAACCTTCTCGTCTCTAGCCAACCTGATGAGGCACAACCTCATCCACTCCGGCGTGCGCCCGTACCGCTGCGACGTGTGCCACCGCTCCTTCTCACAGTCGTCCAACCTGCGCCAGCACAGCCTGCTGCACTCCAACGCTGCAACTCTGAGCTGCCCCGACTGCCCCGCCACCTTCCGCTGGCCCACCAAGTTAGCGGCGCATCGCTACGCCCAGCACCCGGGCTCTCCAGCCCCCTTCGCCTGCTCCCACTGCGGGGCTGGCTTCCTGAGCAGGAGGCAGCGAGACAACCACTGTGTGGAGCAGCACCCCACGATGGTGCAGGCCGCTGCAGGCAGAGAAGTGGACAAGGATACGCACAGCCAATCGCAGCTGGGCAGAGACCCGAGCTCGGAGCCGTCCACCTCAGCAGAATCTGGGGATTCGGTCAGTCACGTGCGGGGGGGTCTAGATTGCAACTTTTGCGGGAAGAAGCTCAACTCCGCTGCTAATCTGCGACTTCACAAACTGAGCCACCTCGCCTTAGGCCCCGGACGACCGCGGTCCACCGCTGGGAAGCGGCCCAAAGCTCACCAGTGTCCCGTCTGCGGGAAACAGTTTGTGTCGTCCTCCGGCGTTGCCCTTCACCAGCGAGTTCACACCGGCGAGCGCCCGTTTCCCTGCCAAGTGTGTGGCAAGCGCTTCCGCCAGAACACGCACCTGCGGGAGCACCTGCGCACGCACTCGGGCGAACGTCCGTTCCGCTGCGAGGTGTGCGGAAAGGGCTTCATCCAGAGCATGCACCTGGCCGAGCACCGACGCACCCACACGGGCGAGCGGCCGCACGTTTGCGCGCTGTGCGGCAAAGCCTTCAAGACCTTCTCGAACCTGAGGAACCACAAGAAGACGCACGCCAGGCAGCAGAGGCTGGACGAGGAGGCTGCTGCTCAGGTTGCCATGGAGACCGGCTCGGCGGTGAAAGGGGTGGAGCTCAGCAACAGGCAGCCTCAGCTCATCCAGATCCAAGCCTCAGATCTTCAGCAGGTCAGAACGGTCGAAGTCCTTACACACCAAGTGAAGCAGTGATACGTTTTAATAAACCAGCTGATGACGTTTAATCATGACATGTAAATTTGATCGTGTACCTGTGCTTTGGAACTTATTCTGAGTTGCGTTTCCTCCGTCGTAGACCCAAGGAACTCCCACCATCATGTGCAACGAGTTCGGGGAGACCATCGCCATCATCGAGACGAGCGAGGGCGGGGCGCTGCCCCTGGAGCAGGCCTTGGAGATCTATCACACAGCTCTGGAGAACGGCCTGGCCATGGACACAGTCGCTGTGGACGGGCTTCAGCTCATCTGAGGACTTGCACCAGCCACACAAACGCAACTTTATCCTTTAGAGCTTTTGCTGAACTGATGAGAAACAAACTGGTCCAAATGAAGGCAGAACATTGTTCTGTTCAGCAAGAACACCAAAGCAGAGGGATCAGCACTGACTATGACATCAGTTACAAGTACCACAGGTTTGTGCCTCATGACATTTGGATGATTTTATCATTTATAAGATGTGACTTTCCATTTTGTTTAAGATTAAGTATTCTGTTGTAAATAAGTGAAATCAATAAATGTTTTTTCAAGCTCAACAAATCCAACCTTTAGTCTCTTTACTTGCATTAAACAGCCCCAGAGGCGAACAGATCAAATCCTCGGTCCTCTGCCCAACTTCTCACATTTCCAGCAATAAAATCACTTTCATGGAACACCTATTTTTATTTGCATACTGAAAGTTACAGATACAAACCTTAAATTATTCATAGAAATCCCTGTCCTGCATACTGGAGCAGCAAACCAAGGAGTAGAACACAAAAACATTAATAGTCATATTTATTGTTTTTTTTCCATGTCATGTGTTTTTACCGTCTGTAATTGGTGTCTTAAAAGTCAACGTATGTTCCTTATCAATAATATAATGAGTCTATTGACTCTACAGTAATTATTTACAGCACAACCAAGTCTTGCACAGACACAACCAGTATTACGTCCTACCAGTTCACTTCTTGATTCATCACCCTCCTCTCACTTACCGCAGTTGATTCTCTCCACCTGTCTACGGCGGAGGTCTGGAGAGAGAAATAAAGTGACAAAGGGAAGGAAGGAGGAGGAAGCCTCGGTACAAATGAGGAGGCTATCAAGCGTGGGACAGAGGCATACGAGGCTGTCTAAAACATACTGCTTATTACTGCTGAACGAATTTAAAGGTTTGTCTTCCTCTTCGAAATGAACCATTAAAAAAATAACTGCACCACAGGTCCTTGCTGAGGCGAGAGGCCAGTCAAGGGAAGACTACAACGGAGGAGCTTGGCAGGCGTCGGATTAGCATCCTTCACCCGTTTCTAGAATCGTTACAAGAAAACTAGTAGAAGAAAAATCAAGAACGGGCAGAAATGATGGAAATGCCAGCCAGCGATGAGAAATAGAACCAAGGACCAGGATCCACTATAATGACAGGAGGAGGAATTACAATAACCATAGGAATAGTACGACAACAAACTGAATATGACAATGTTAAATACAAATCATTAAAAAAATTCAAAAAACTGCTTGGCAGTAGAGGATTGAGGCCACAGCGGCCCGACCTCTACAACAAAGAGCCAAGATGTGCCTGTTGATTCTAACCCAGCTCCTTCCTTCATGGTTCACAAATGAGAGGCACAGGAATGCTCCATTCCTTCCTGCTAGCACGTGCCCGGGGTCAGTCGAGAGAAGGAGGACTTGGCCAGACAGTTAATTGCAGGAATGATGGCACTGCCAGAAGTCCACTTAACGTTTGAGTCCGTGTATCCGTCTGTCCTGTGTAGACCTCCCCTGAAGGTCCACGTGTGAACAGCAAAATGGGGGAAAAGATCTTTCCAGGTCCGTAGCAACGAGTGCTCTTAGTCAAATCAAATGGTTTCAAGCTGTTGGGGGCCCAGCCCCCGAAAGTCAGCAGAAACAAGACACAGGCTTACAAACTGTTGAGTCCACATACAGGTGGAGCAGATACTGCACTGTTTACACTCTTCTGACCCTATTAAAACAAATAAAACATGCCTTTCCGCCACCACTGAACGGGCCCAAGCAGATCTCCGTCCAAAACAAGAACCCTTTCTTCCTTTCGAGGCAAATGAGCGCAGCTGTACACAATGGTCCTTCGTTCACTGGCATCAATGGGAGCTTCCTCCAGGGTTGTTAATGCAGAGTGCTAATTCAAGTGTGGGAAGAGTTTGCCGCGTGTGTGTTTGTGTACGTTTTTTGTGCCACTAGGTTTTTTTTTCATATGTCCTTTTTTGGTACAATGGTCGCACATAAAAAAAATGTCCCAATGTTGCATAAAACTCCTCTCACTCATCCGAAGACAATAGAAAGGAATACATGATCTCATGGGAGTAGAGCATAAAAGTGGATTAAAAATAAAAAGGGTGTGAAAGCGCGTCGGGGTGGGAACGTGTGACAGCAACGGTCACAGATTGGTCAATCTCAATTAGTCAACTTCCCTCATCTACATGAGTCCTGCGAGTCGCGAGGATCCTCTGGGCTCGCATCCGTCCCTTGCTCCACGTCTCCGTCCTGCGGGTCGCCTCCTCCTCTTGCAGCACCCTCTCCTGACTGAGAGCCGGAGGGTCCGGGGAGGGAGCCGGCTGCCTCAGACAAACCTAAACCAGAGGCATCTGAGGGGGCCGCCGTCTGCATGATCTTCTGCCGGACCTCCCTGATCTTCAGCTGTAGACATACCTTGGTGGGAAAGATGTCCGAGTATCTTGTCTGGAAGGCTGCAGTGGCCTGGGCTGGAAGAATGAAGAAAAAAAAAAACATGTCTCTGTGAGTGGAAACTCACCCTGAGGAACTGTGTCCATAGAACTGTGTTTTTGTTCTACCTGAGGGGAAGAAGCCCTGCTCCTGGAACAGCTGCATGACCAGAGCTCTCCTCTGGTCCAGCGTCCGCCGCAGAGATGAGTACGGCACTTTATCGAACTCCAGTTCTGTCAGGATGTCTTCTCCATCTGTGGCTGGGAGTGGGGACAAATAGGTGGAGTGGTTGAGACTCCGGGAATCTGGTTACAATAATGATGGACATGTTTGTTTAAGTCTCTTCACAACAAAAATGGGAAATATTTGGTATTCAGTTCAGAGCAAAATGTTTTTTCTACGCTAGAGACGGAGTATCAACATCACCCATTTATTCTGTACGAGTTTGTTTTGGACATGTTCTAGTGAAACGTGTTATCTTTACTCATTGAAATCTCATCATCAGACACAAATACTGTAGTTACATGAAGAAATGTCAAAAAACAACACAACAGTAATGATGTCCTCCATCCACCCAGACCCCTTATTCTGCTTACGCCCATATTAATTCACAACTGAGGGAAATCTAAAAAGATATCTTTCTTTGATGCGTTACCTGATCTCTCAAAGGTGAAGATGTCTCCCTCACACTTGGCGGCACTTTTAGGAGTGTTGGGCTCCGAGCTGCAGCTGGAGCGCCGCCGGCTCTTTCTCTTAGGAGAAACTTGATCGTCAGTGGCTGAGTCCAAATCTAGGAGCACAAAACAGGATTTTTCAAAACCTGCACACAAACAATATGTCTACAGAAAAAAAAAAGTTGAAAGCGCATCATAAAATGCTCTTGAGACCTGTGGAGTTCTTTCTCTTGCGGCGGTAGCTGCCCAGGATGGCGCGCGGTGACGTGGCCAGACTCTGCAGGGTGGGTGACGGCAGAACCTCTTCAGGTCGAAACTCTGGCAGCTCGGCAAAGCGCTCCTCAAAATAAACCTCCGACAGCACCCTGCCAGACCAACAAGGACACACGCACAAAACAAAGAGTATATATACACTCCCCAACACGTACCAGATTCCCCAAGGCGTTAACTCACTTGTCCACAGAGTCAAAAGTCTTCTTCAGAGGAGGTGGACGGGCTTTGACCTTTTTAGGTGCAGGGCCGTCTTTTTCAGTCTGTGGGGGGGGTAGGACAGGGTCCGTGGCTGATGGAGGCGGGAGAGGAGAGGAGGGGTGGGACTCCTTCCATCCAGTCTGCACACAAGGAAATATATTTTAGGTAAGGTGTTACATGATGGTGTTTGAGCTGAGTCAGGGTGTGATGCTCCTCCCACCTCTTTGGCGGTTGTGCTTTCCCTGGTCCGTGTGTCGGACGGCTCCGTTGCACTGGAGCTATCCGGGCCTCTGTCTGAGGACGGCGGCTCTTCGGCAGGATGTGCTGATTGAGGACCCGTCTGTCCCGCCGGCTCTAGCTCAAATGAGAAGTGACTGTTGGCTGCGTCTTCCCGCTCCCTCTCTCTCTCCTTTTCCCAGTCCCGCTCCCTGTCCTTCTCCCGCTCTCGCTCTTTTCCTCTCCCTCCTCCTTCATAGCTGCCCACAGGAATGTTTGCCACTGTTGCCTTCACTTTCTGCGGGGCCCTGACTGGAAGCTGGGTTAGTTTGGATGTACCTGCTATGTTGCCTGCAAAGCACAGAGACAGACAAACAAACAAACAAACAAATAATTAAATAAACAACCTGGCTGTAATTAGTCTCAGATAAAAAAGAACAGATATGCAGCTGTACCAGGTGGACTGCAGGGCCTTATGGACACAGCTGAGCCACTGGGAGGTGCCACTGAGCTGCTATTGCTGGAGGTCTGCATCTGCCTCTCCAGTTGTCTGTCCGCATGCATCAGCAGCTCAGCCTGCCGCTCGGCAGGTCTGTCGGGAGGCAGGTGCCGCTCTGCCTGCCTGTCCGGGTGCGTGATTGTGGCGGTCGAGGCCATGTGCTTGGGCAGGATGTGAGGGGACGCGCTGGAAGGGCTGGAGACAGAGTAGACCACGCTGGGGGGCACAGCTGTCATGGAGACCACCCCCGTTGCCATGGTGACGCTGGGTGACTGAGGGTAGATCGCAGTGACTATCTGTCCCCCGGAGCCTGAAGCAGGGGCTGACAAGGGGGGCTGCGGAGACTGAGCTGTGGCGACGAGCGGGGACTGACCTGGATGAAGGAGACAGGAGGACAAATATTCTTTTATTTTCTTACATTGATAAGACATGAATAAATATAGCGTCTGAGTAGTTTTACTGTTACAGTGTTGGTCTACTGAACACACGATTTTATGAAAGCAAGATTTACGTGTTGAATCGAGACCAAATGTGGATTTTAGTTGAGGTGTTAAGCACAAAATTCCAATTCAAAGAAGAGAATCTATGAAATCATAATTCAGAGGCACTGACCTGCAATCAGTGACTGAACCAACGTCTGTCCAGGTGGTGCAATGGCTGTGAACCCTAGCGTTGCTAAGGACGAGGGAACGTATGCCGAGCCAGGCACCGGTAAAGCTTGCTGGGAGGGAGAGGAGCCCGTTGTTGTGGAGACCAGAGGAAGAGTGGATGGGACCCCTGGAGTGGACTGGACATAGGTGATCCTGGACAAAAGCAGGAGAGGCGATTAGAAGAGAAGAAAGCTGTCGAGAGGTGTAGTAGCAGTGACAGGAGGTGTTGGAGTACAATAACGAGGCAGGGTGGAGAGGACGGGAACAAAGACGTGATTAGAGAGAGCGAGGAGGACAAAAAGAGAAGTGCTGCAGCGGGGTCGGTGGGTGAGTGCACGTCACAGCGAGCAGCTCCCAATGACTAGTGCTATAGGTTCGTTCTGTCTGTGTGTGTCAGAAGTTGAGAGGTAGTGCGGGGGCGGCAGGCAGAGGCAACTTGGGCCACCAGCGGCATGACTAACACATCCAGAATAGAGCTGCACCCCTGCTGGAGTTTTTGTTTCTCACATTGTCTGCTCAGACCACCGTCGTGACAACTTCATGCTGTTTGTTTATTTATGCCAACTAAACTCAGTCAAGTAGTAGAATGTGGCTGCACTTAATCCTGAACCCTGTTAAACAGCAATCAGCAAAAACGTCATCATCTTTTTAAATGGACATTTCTATTCCATTTAAAAACCTCGGTAAGAATGAAGCGGCCCAGTGGAAAAAGATCTGAAATAGATGACAACAGATTAATGATTGATTAATGGATAAATTCTTCACTTACAGTCGCCTACAAATGAGGTGTGATCAAAGTGAATATTTGTACCAAGAGATTTTATGAAAATCTAACCTTTGAACCCAAGCATGTAATGACAGACAGATGCATGGACATGGATCTGAAAACATAAAACCCGCAGCTACAGCTGTTACCGTTACAGAGACATCAACTGTGGCTCACTGCAGGTCCAACTTCTCAAATGTTTGCCCATGAGTTTGAGTTTTTGTCAATACAGAGAGGATTATGGAACATGTTCACAGGACAAAATAAACTCTATAGCATAACCATTTTATCCTGAAGCGCTCGGTACTTGTGTGCCTGTTAGTCACGGCTGAGTCAACCTTTACCGGCACACAGTCACTTGTTTATAGCGCTGTTCAGACACTGAAGCTGTACCAGTGTCTAGTTCATCTGTCCCATCCTCTGCCTCAAAGAGATTGTAGGCTTTGAAGCAGTGGTCTCCATTATAGGATGGGATATGAGGATGAAAACACGAGCGTTAGAAAGAGCTCGGCTGCAGAAGTGAATGGCACTTCAGAACTGTTTTTTTCTCTGCTCCTCGTCACAGCACTACTGGAAAACAGAGGTCAGCAAGTAAATTTAGCTATTGAGGAAGAGGAGCCAAAATACACACTGACTCATTACAGTAATTTGACCAGAAACAGTCTATTTTCTCAAGAGTAACTTATTTATTTCATTAGTCAGGACTGCACACATGTAACAGACATACTGAGAGCATCGAAGCTGTTACATGAGGTCTGTAAACAACACATCTAACTTCTGTTAAACTAATTCATCACGAAAAGCCAATTTTGATTTGATTTTTTTATGATTCGAAAATTCACCGATGGGCTTTGTTCATTATGAAGAACCAAAATAGTGATATTTACCACACAGCACACACTAGACACATCAGAGCCTTTGATTGTTGCAAGCTACCCTTCTTTCAAATTAGCACCGGATATCCAGGTGTAAAACAACCATCCCAGCATGCTGCTGTTGTAGGTTAAGCATGACATGTTTCCTACCTGGTGTTGGCTGGTGGCAGCAGTACAGTCTGGGAGGGAGCTGATCCAGGAGCCATCACAGCTGCTGTGCCCACTGTTACAGGGAAGGGGCTGGCAGGGTGCACTGCCCCCCCCTGTGGGAGCTGGGACTGGACCAGTGGCATGGGAGCAATCTGAATGATCTGCAGAGGCGTGGAGAGACGAAGCCATGAAGACAGGACAAATACAATCGTGTGAATTGGAAGATCGAAAGTTCTCATGCCGGTGTTCCAGAGAAGCGCTCACTGACCTTGCTTCCGGACTGAGCGCCGTTCTGGACAGGAAGAGGTGGAGTCACCATAGGAAACTGCTGGGCAGGGGCTGGTGCAGTCCGTACTGTTGCCATGGGAACTAGCATTTTACCCTGGAGCACCGGAGACTGTGTTTGCACTGAGGCAAGTACAGAGAGAGGGGACGAGCTTTTTATTAGCAGTCTCCGCAATTACCTGCTATTGATTACCGACGTGAGCCAGAGGCATCATCCTGAGGGCTGATGTAAAGCTCTCACCTCTGGTTCCCTGGCTCACCACTCCCACTGCAGGGCTGGATGTGTATCCCGTCAGTGAACCTGTACCCTGCTGCTTTCCATTGGCCAGGGACATGTGTGTGGGTGGAGCTGTGGGCAGGTTGAAGATACTGGTTGGCTGGCTGAGCTGCTGAGGTGGACTCTTGGGGTGGGTGTTTGCAGGCAGAGTGGGCAGGATGTACTGAACTTGTGTGATGGCCTTACCCCCAGGGGGTGCCAGGGAGGAAGCAGGAAGGAACTGGGGCTGAAGCAGGGGCACAGACAGGGGCCCATTGGTTTGGTTGTGCAGGGCTGAAACAGCAGTGGAGGTGTGGGCCTGATGATGCAGGGGCTGCGGCTGGGGGGAGGGGGTGATGAGCTGGACAGCTGGTTGGGCAGATAACGCCCCTCCTAAAACCAAATTTGTCACTACACCACCTGGGCCTATGCCCCCACCCACAGGATTAGGTGATGAAGACGAGTAGTACCCACCCCCTGTGGCCGCAGCCCCGCCTCCTGGCCCCGAGCCAATCATCAGGTGCGGCTGCTGATGGGGCGTCAGTGACTTCCTCTCCACCAGATGAGGGCTGGAGGAAGTGCCCCCATCTCTGGGTTTGCTGGCGATGGGGAGCGGTGTGCTGATTACAGGACGCATTACGTTGGTCACCACTGTAGACGCCACCCTCACAGCGCCCAATAGTGGGTTCCCGCCCAGAGCGCTAACTGAGGAGGACAGGGGCCCACCAGCTGGAGAGGTGGAAATGACTGACTGGCCAGAAGAGAGGGGGAGAGAGGAGGCTTGTATTCCTCTTCCTCCTCCCTCTCCCCCAAATGTGTCTTTGGCCTCTCCTTCTCCTCTTTCCTTCCTCCTGTGATCTGAAAACCCACCCCCACCTGACCTGCCCTCATCGTAACGCCTGCTGGTGGGGTAAGAGGAGAGAGAGACACTCCTGCCGTGAGGTGTGTGGTGTGAGGAGGACGATGATGATGCAGTGGAGCAGATGACTGGGGCAAAGATTCTCTGAGAAGAAAGGAGAATGGACAGAGACATATTTAGAGGAAAGAAAGACACCACAGAAGGCAAATAGTTTTCAAGCTGATGATGGTACCTTTCGATCGTTTTCATCCGCAGAACAATTATCACTATCGCTGTCCGTCACCCGCTCCTTACACTTGAGGTCTATGGAAGTGCTTGGATAGGGGTCCTCTGTGAAAAATAAAAACGTCCACTAATGCTGCATTCATGCAAATTTCAACAGACTGAGAAGAACGGGAGAAAATACTGTAACGCCTCAATAAAGCTAACTATGAGTCAAGTAGGTCTGATTTCTCACCAATGACATCATCATCTCCCTCCTCCTCACAGATGACCATGCGCTCCTCGTCACTCGTCATGTCCTCGCTGACCCCCCGCTGGGACTGGGACAGGGGTGTGGCATGACTGGAAAACTGGCTGCCACCATCCCCACACATCTAAAATCATTGAATAAAACAAAAAATCAGATTCCTTTCAACAGACCGAATAGATAAGGATTTATTATTCATGTGCATTTTCTCATTTGAAGCAGATCCGATTGTGCGTTTCCAATATTTACATGATATCAAATTTACTCATTCAATATTATTTTACGATTCCCCGCTGTTTGAAAAATCAGGATGTCCATAAAAGCAACGCTCTCGCTCTAAGGAAAGATTTATTATGCTGTAACTGCGAGCTTATTTTTCACATCATGGTCACAAAACCACCCCTCGCAGGCTTTTCTTCTGCAGCAGTGAAGACTGACACTATTGTGTTGCTTGCAAAATGGCAGCTTGCATGTTACACAATCAACTTTCTAGGTCCACATGCTGTTGTAGCGTCTCCTTACCTGTGCCAGTTCTGCCAGAGCCTGTGTATTGCCCCTGTCACTCCGCTCCAGGCTGTGCATGGCACTTTGAGAGAAGGCTCGGGGTCGGGTTAGTTGGCCCCCATGACCTTCCCCTGCACTCCTCTCAGAAACCAGACCTGGACCAACGCCCTTCAGCTCCACAGAATGGGGCTCTATTAGGAGGGGAAAGCAGGAATGTTCAAGAGCTGGAGATGGTAATATTACTGTGAAAGTATACTGAAAGGGGTTTGAAAGTACCAACCTGTAGACTCAGACATGCTCCTCTCTCTGATATCTTTGCCCCCTGGGACTCCCCTGCCCTCAGAGCTGGACTTCTTCCTGTCTTTGTTGCACCACTTCCAGTCTGGGTGCGCCTTAAAGTGGGCCTCTTTAACCTGGGGCAACAAGAGGGGACAAAAGAGGGTGTGAGCGAAAGTAGAGGGCAAAGTATAGGACAAGAATTATTGGTTAAGTTATTTGTACCTGGAAAGCCAAATCGTGGTACTTCTGTTTCTCTTTGGGTCCTAGAGCATACCACCATTCCCCCAGAATCTTGCTGACTGTCCTGTTGTCCTGGTTCGGGTGCCGCTGATGCACCAATGCTCGATGGCGCTTACTGAAAATCATGAATGCATTCATCGGCCGCCGGATGTGGTCCTTCTCCCTCTGAACAAGGGAACAATAAAGACAGGCAGATGTGATGTGACATATTGTACTCAGAAGAGCCATTAGAATGTTGATGTTCTAATACAAGTTGGAGAAGAGCTACCTTTCCAGGACTGCTCTTGTCTCCATCCTTGGGCAGCGCACTGAGGGACTGAGTGCGCCTCTTTACCGGTGATGTCGAGAGAGGCTGCTCCGGTACGACTCCTGGAAGGAAGCTGAAAAGCGACAAGAGACAACCTGTGTTTATAACCTCCACTAGATACCACTACAAACATGTAGCCTTCCACGTAAGAGCAGCTTTCTCTCTTTCAATCGCTAACATTAAAAAACAAGCAATTTTCTACTTCAAATCAGGTTTTACATACTGTCTATTGGATGGAGGCACAGAGCACAAATAGTTCATCTCCCATGAGATACATCAGCAGATTCAGCAGATAGCTTGTCCATTTCAGTGGCTGACAGCCTGGCCACTTCCTTTCATATAGTGATAGAGCACAGACATGGAATGCTTTTGTTCCCATCTGCTTTGTTCTGGCACTGAGCTCTTCTGCCCAAATTAGTGTGAGGATAGAGAAAATATCACACTCCCTAACTGTATGTGTGGGTACACAATGCTGCACAGAGAATGATGATGATGGCTGCTGAAACACATGACAGTGTATGTGCAGTGTCTTTATATGTTTATGTAATCTCATAGCTTTGCCACACAAAAACACTATAATAAAAAAAAAAAAAAAATGCACTAACAGATCGTCAACATCACTCTCTGTCTCGCTGTCAGGCCTCTCCCTCTCTGCCTCTCCTTTCTCCTTCTCTGGAGGCGGCTCATCAGAGGAGGGGGGAGGCCGGGAAGGGGGACCTCTCTCGACAGTGGGAGGTGCCTCTGCAGGCTCCTGTGACAGCGCTGCCACCCCCTGACATTCTGAGGAAGAACAACAAAGAGACGCATACTTGTTTATGGACATAGTGAGTAATATTTTGAACTAGAAACTTAGTATTTATATTAGGTAGGACATGTTCTAATGTCAGTAGGTCAGCAAAGATATACAGTTACCTGACTTCAGACTGGCTGCTTGGGGGTGGTTGACTGGATGCTGACCCTCCCCTGGTAGAGAAGGAGCCTCTGATTGGGTCGGTGCCAGGAAAGGGACCAATGAATGCCAGGGGAAGACAGGAACTGACCGGGGCTCTACATTGGTCCACACTGCAGAGGAAAAGAATATGATTTGACTGAGGTCTATAACTTTGTGGTATCTTCCCCTGCCCAGATATGACATTGAAAAGAACCACTTTCTTCTTTGAGAGATGCAGAGCCCTCAATGCATCACATTATTTAGTATAGATTTAAAACAACCAAGGGCTGGAACCCGTTATCAGACAGACTAAGTAAATATAATTCATCACTGGGCAGAAAAGAACAATATCAGCTTTTTTGCAATCTATTGATAGTTTCCGCACAACCACTGCAGGACACCTCAATCTACCTCAGTGGTCTGCTAACAACAGCTGCAGATGTACCAGAGGACTCTTTGTTCCCAAAACAAACTGGACAGAGAACAGAAGATGGAACCTCATAAATGAACGAGCTCTCAGTGACATTATCTTTATTTCCTCTACTGAAAACTTTTCAGCAACGCTATCAGTCATCTTTAAGCCCTACATTGCTCAGAGATTGTATTGTGATATGAGTAAACATTAAAGAGTACATTTTTTTTTTTTTTTACAAAAAAAAGAAAGGACATGGACTAACCAAACATGCTTAATCCTTGGCGGAGATACTGAGGATTCTCTGATGAGAACATGGTGCAATGTAGTCCTTGATCTTTCTCCAAAAAAGATGCAGTGATATGTCCTTTAAAAAAAACCTTTCTTCTACAACACACAGGGATCCAGGTAAGGCAACATGTTTAATCCAAAACCTCGAGCTGATATAAACTCACAGACGACAAGTGCTCAGTGGTGTCTGTGTCCGTCTCATCCCTACAGGTTGCAGTCATCATTCACGATTATTACTGCATCACCCCGATGCACCATGAGGGTTTTAAAATGTGGCATAAAGACGCGTCCTTGCTTTATTCCAAAGCGAATAAAAAAACGAAATGTGTGTCAGGTAGAATGCGAATCGCAGAATGCCGCAATCCTACAACGCACTGGTTACAAAACACCCGACACCGGACAAAATGTACAACAAACGATCCCAACAACACAGAAATCTCATTTGTAATAATGACAGAGTTAAGACGACGCACTAAAAAGATGGTTGTGATCGAAGGCAACGTTCCTCCTCCCTTTGGTCTAATTACCCCCGATGCCCTCGCTCCCTGTTTGTTTACATTACTACAGCGGCATGGCAGTGAGGGGGTTAACAAGGCCTCGAGCCCATCCGCGGCCTGGATTAACACCCGCGACCGGTAACTGCGCAGTGTTCCCGGGCCATGTCAAACCGAGGTCTGTGGTGAAAAGGGAGCTGCAGACAGGTGGGCTGGCCAGCTTTCGAGAAGCACATGAAGCGTCCGTGACGAACAACCTGAAGGGCAGCGGCAGGACGGCACCGTATCGATCAGGCTGGACCGCACTGCAACAAGCAAAATTGGGGCGATCACGGCCAAAGTGCTGCATCTAACTTGGTGGCGTGGTGGGAGGGAGGAGAGGAGAGTAGGGGGGGGCTGGTTATTACATTAGTAGTGTTCAGTGTTTGGTTATGAAAGCGACCACTTCAACACACGCTGAATCCCACAATAAAGCACACTGGGTCGGATTTAACAGTCTCTAGCAACAACCGGAGCCTCAAGTGCACCGCTCCAAATTGGACCAACCTCTCGGGAACGCCCCTGGTCGTGCACCAGCCGCAAAAGAAACGCAATTGTTCTCATGTCTCAACTACAAAAGCGTATTCACACGCACTGGCTGGCAAAATAATCCGACCAGGACTGTTTGACAAGTGCATTACACCAAATGCTAACTTGTTTTTGCCTTTACTGAAAGCGGGATTTGAACCATGCACCTGCCAAGACGAAAAATCACCAATTACAGCAGATCGATCCACTCAGGTCTGTCCCTGTTTACTACGCAAGCCTCCACACGCACGATGCCGACGACTGTAAATCTGGTGCATTCATCCATCACCCAGTGCTGGTACACCAGCCTGGTTGTCGAGGGAGCCAACACAAGCGCACGCTACCGTCCCTCCTACTAGCTTAAAGGGCTTTAGCTCCTCTCACAACAAAACACAATAAAACCACCAGCCTCCTTCTCCTACCTGGCCGATCTGACCACCAACCTGACGCCTAGCTAGCGGCTGAGACAAGACTACAGCGCGGCGGCGATGAACGCGAGCGCGGTGCGGAGCACTGGTAGCTCCGATCGGCGACGGAGGAGAAAATGGGGATGGATCGCAGCTCGCTTTTCTCCTCCTCCTCGGCCAAGCTCGTGAGGAAGTGGACTGAGCGAGGAAGATGACCGAGCAGAGCGCCCGACGCGGGGGTACGAGGGTCAAAGCCGTCGGTGAGGTCCGCAGCAGCGGGTTAGCTAGCCGCCACTCGGTGCGGACTACATCGGCGCGCTCGCACCGTCCAGCCGCGGTGTCACACCCGGAGTTACGCGCGTTCTTTGGCTCCTGGGAAGTCCTCGCGCCGCATGTCCACAACTCCCGCTACCGAGTGTGCTCCGGTGTTATGGCCCGGTGGTCCCTCGCTGAGCCTCGGCCCTTTTCTTTCTCTTTCCCTCCCTCTTCCTCTTGTTGTAAACTGGGCTGCTGCTGCCGCCGCCCCCCACCCCCCTTCCCCCTCTACTCTGCACCCCCCTCCTCCTCCTCCTCCTCGTCCTGTCAACCTCGCCCAGCCTCGTCCCGCCCTCCCTCCGCGAATGTGGCTCTCTGATTGGCCAGCGCCGCCTCCCGTCACGAGCCCGCCGCAGACGCTCATTGGTCGGCGTGTGCGCTGGAATGCCAGTCATATGCAAATATTCGCCGGGGGCAGCGCGAGCTGCTCCTGCTGTCAACTCCTCAGCTGAAGTTCAGCTGATCGACACAGGCAGCGCGTGACTTCACCTCGGTTACACGAAAAAGACGAGTTGGCGTTAAAGTACTCCCTCCAAAGCGTGTGTGTTTGTGTCTCTTCCACTTGATCCCACCCCATGTTTATGCCATAGGTGCATGGCTCGTAGTAAACCGTGAACGACACATTAAAAGGACCAATGGAGAGCGGACACTCAGATGTAGGCCAACCAATGGCTTAACAGAAGTCAGATAAAAGTCCCTCCCCCTTACAAATGCTCAATATTCAGTACCCGCAGAGACCATCCGATGCGGAGTGGCGCTAGTGAGCCACCCGCAGTCTCCCTGCCACGCTGCTTTTGGTGTCTGTGCAGTCTGGATGTTGATGAGGCCCCGAGGTCAAGATGACAGCGCACATCCACACCCATTAAACCCATAAGAGTCTGCAGTGTCATCCTGTCTGCTACGTGAGGACAGCAAACACGAGCTGGATTATACGGCAGCCATATTTACACTTCTGAGGGGGATTAGAAGCCTTTTCTCCAGCAATGCAATGTATATTTGCCTTTAGGGAGCAGTGCTGACAGCAAGGAGGCAAAGTCGTGTCATTTTTACCACCACAAATCCACAACCATGGTCATCTCTCCAGCGTGCAGAAGTTAAAAAGTTCTGATACAACACTGGTGTGGAGCGTTAGAGACGCAGAGCAGAGAAGTTCACAACAGGAGGAGTAGGGGTAGTCAGAAAAGAGAGGGAAAATGGGTGGAACAGGCAAAGAGTGGAGAGAGACAGGGTAAAAATAGACAGAGGCAGGCCAGCAGGGAGGGAGGGATGTATGGAGGAGGGTAGGTAGGTGGGTGGGTGGGTGGAGAAAAAAACAACTTGTAAAAACAGAAGTTCTCTTAAAGAGAGGAAGGGTGTGGGGGGCCAGAGATGGGGGGCAGAGGGAGAGACAAAGGGAAAACGTTTAAAGATACTTGTGCAAATGTTGTGTAAGTATTACACAACAAAGACCCAAAGAGGGAGGACGTGCATGTATCATGTCGTTTCTCCTCACGCTCTCAGCGTCCAGAAGACATTCTCGGCCAAAGTCATGAGACAAACACAATTCTGTCTGACTTACAACTACAGGCCAGTAGTAATACAGCTAACCCATTCATTCTGAGATTAAAAACCTCAAAAGCACACTTCAGTGCAATATTACACGCACATTACACGTGAGTCAATAAAGAAGTGACCTGACAAACAGAAAGATTTCTTTGGTATGTGCCTGAGCTCCACCTCAATACACCACCCTCGCATGCCTTCACTCAGTCCACTGGAAGTAGTGAAGCAGCTCTGGTTATGTGTAAAAATATGTGAATCTTTGTTCATGTTTTCAAACCAGAGGGTTTTTAGGAAAGGTATAAACTCCAAGACATTAGTGACCAGGAGAGAGAGAGATTAAGGCAGCTGCACTGAGCTCTCAACAAGTCAATCCAGCAAACGGCTTGTTGAACAGCTTGGCAGAGGAAAAGAGGTTGAAAGAGGGCAGGGGTGGAGATGAGGGATTACTGCGGCCGCTCAGTGGTTCCAGCCATAGATAAACATTACAACCCCTTCATAATGAACCACTTCAGACCAATTATTCAGAGCTGAGTAATGAGCTTTCCAATTCAGCTGTTTGAATACGCTTAAATTCTTGATTGATTACAAACTAAATACCTGTTTGTGTATAAAGCGTATTGTCAGTTCAGTATGGTGGACCTGACGTACAAATGATGATAAAACAGGAAAACGGAAAATGCAGGTCACTGTCTACATGGTTCGTGATTTGATGTCATACTTTTGTTTTTGTTTTTTTTTGCCATGGTGTAGTTTTTATCTTCTGATGGGCTTCCTTATTTGTCTTTGTGATTTACGCTTCAGGGCCACCGTGTTTATGGCTCAGTGTGGACCGGCACACATCAGCTATTTGAGTGTAAACGATGATACAGCTGAGATCAGAACATCTGTCGACTTCATGCATGTAACGCTGCAGAGGAGGCAGACACAAGGTGATGTGGGGAACCACTGATTTATAGCGCGTAGTCAGATAAAACGGAGATGAGTGGTGAAAAGTGCCAAGAGTAAGAGAAAAGGTGTGAGAAAAAAAACAGTAGAAGAGACATCCCTCCCCTCGCTGAGGCCAACTCTCTCTCTCTCTCTCTCTCTCTCTGCCTTGCTGGCAGTGCAGTAGCTGTGTAGGTGTTCAGCAGCGCTCATTGGCTGTCTGCTCTTGCAGGTTTCATGCTTTTAATGTGCGTATGTGTGCACGCATCTGCCTCCCAATTACATCTGTCCCTCGCCACGTGACCTCACTCGAGAAACTTTTTCTTCTCCTCCTGTTACCAGCACAATGCAGAGCGGGTCGCCGCCTTCACTCACTCTCGTATCTGATCGCTCTCATCCCCTAATTCATCTTCCACCCCTGTGCTCCACGTCGCTCCCTCCCACAACCAACCATTTGCTCCGTCCAATTATAACTCGATCCACAGTTCCTTTGCAGTTACCATAGCAACAGCTGTGTTGGGCACAGGTCTCTGTGTCGCTCGTGGTCACCAGTCTGCCACTGACCATCACGATCTCTAATCTTAACCAATCATTATTTCACAGCTTGACACCCAGAGGAAGCACTTTGTGGGACCCAAGACTCTGCAACTGGCGTTTAGCCTTAATAAGCATTCAGTTTAACTTGAATTTAACTGGTACTTTTTAATTCGTTCAGTGTTGCAAAAGGACATCGTGACTACTGAGTAGTCCGAGGAATGAAACAGCAGCTAATGGGCATCAGTCACTTTAAAATCTGTGGATTCATGAGCACATTCATTGACTCTCTCTTCCAAGCAGGGGATAATTACCATCCTGCAGAATTCATCAAACACTAACTTCAGGAGATTAGTGTCTAAAGATCCAGATCCCTCCGCCCACTGTGGAGGGGCTTGTAATGTATGTATTTGGCCATCTGGGGGCACTACTACTCTGCAGATAAATGGCTGAGAAACAGGCAGCTCCAGTAAACCAGTGCAAAAACTAAGGGACTAGAGATGAAGAGAAAGTAAAGGAGAGTGGGATGAGGGAGAGAAAAACAAATTCTTAGGCATAATTCACTCCAAACTTTGGGATGGGAGGAACACGTGACTACTGTGATCTTCAGAACGATGAATGTGTGCCGACGGAGAAGAAGCCGAATCTTGTTCTAACTTCACATGCATGCAGTCAAAGTCTTGGAGCCTCCTGAAGACTAAGGAGTCCCACTGCACCAGTGCATTTTGAGAATCTCCCTAAAGTACGCTCTGCCCAATAGGAAACAGGATTATTGTTGCACATGATTTTTGTGGTAAGTCTTGAGGGCTTCACGTGTGCTTTGGTGCCAGTCTAGATGGCTGTGCGATCCAGATGTGGTTGTTGCCATGGCCAGGGAGGATATGCAGCGCTTTAAGCATTACGTAAAGCAGGGGCGGGAGGGAGTGGGGATGTTATTCCCGGGTATCCGTATCCGGGTAGACCAGGATGAAGAGAGGAGGGGAAGCAAAGCCACTGCAATGCGATGGAGCGAAGGGTTAAAACAAATCTGTCATAATGTTTTCGAAAGAACATTTCAAAAAGGAGATGGAGGCAAACGAAATAAGCGGGGAGCGAAAACCGTGTTCACGTGCGAAATAAAAGTGTATTCACGTGTACTTCAGAGAGTGTGACATGTTTACTCGATGTTGCAAGGACTGCATGTTTGTGTGGGTGAGCGGCAGAGAAAGAGAATTGGTAAAACTTAATAATACGCCAAATTTTGCTTTCAATGATTTCTAACTGTGCAGCAGCAACATAAGAGATTTCCTGAGACACATTCTGTCTTTGAATGTTGACTGAAGGTGAAAAAGAATGCCTATTAGTTTCAGATGATACATATACGTGTAAGATAACATGCTCGGTTCAAAAAGTAATCTTGTGCTCACAGGCATGATCCTGCAGAACAAAGCAAGCGTAGTATCGCTGTGAGTTCCTACTGAAATCAGTCAAAATACACCGGATTCATAAAAGCACTTTCACAATGACAAAGTGACCTAAGTCCACTCTATGAAAAGGACACAGAATGCACTTTCCTCTCTCACGTCTTATCTCACTGTAAAAAGGAAAAAGTGTTCCTAAATGGGAGTTGTATCTTTCAGAATGACAGTGTGGAAACGGCCGTAAATATGTAGCGTGTAATAGATATTTGATATGTAAATATTTCAGAGGAAATCCACAGATTCTAAAGTAACAATGAGTGAAACCCCCGGGTTGGAGTGAGAGAGAACTACCAGTGGTGTGTCTGGGTGAAACTACATACGAACATGCTGAATGTTTGTATACACCCGCACGTACACTGGGGGGGGGTTGTCATTTCTATTTGTGAATATTCTGTGATACATATAGGCTACACCGGTGTGATGTTTGCTTTGTTGCCATGGCAACAGACGTTTGGCGCTCACACATCATATCCGGTAGTCAATGATTGACGCTTGGTTACTCTCTCCCTCTCTCTCTCTCTCTCTCTCTCTCTCTTACACACACTGCATGCAACGTACACGTGACAACGTGAAAACGGTCTCATCCTTCACCATGCCACAGCCTTCGACAGTTTTATTTTATTTTAAGGTGCAGCGGGAGCTTAAAAAGATGTTTCATTTACTTTCTCATCTGCACGTCTCAGGTGGGGAGGCACATGCACACACAGGACGTATGTGCGGCCGTCAGCTGCGGCACTGAACTGAGCCGGGGGGGGGGTTGTTTTTTCTAATTGAATAAATGAAAGTGAGTATGTGTTGAATTATACTGTCTGTGTAACGAGAGCAGAGGACGCACGACTACATTTACCTGAACTTCATGACATTTGATTTACCCTGTTCCACAAAATATGGTCTCGATATTCCTTCCACTTTATAAACAACAATTTATGGTATGATCTATAAAAGAATAAAGCCTGATATTCCAGAGAGATATTTGAACTGTTGCACATCACCAGAGCAGATAAAATAATTCTGAGACTGAGTGAAATATTTTTGTGTTTCCAGTCCCAGCACGTGTAAACGTTTTGGCATAAACATGATCATGAATGTGTACACGAAATATTTTATTTCAATTTATTACAAAGATGGCCAGATATATCAAAAAGTTCAACAACATTTCAACTTCATCCCCGCTGACCAGGGAGAATATTGAATATTGAACTATAATTTTAGAATAAAATATCTGAGGCAAATATTTTTAAAAGTAATTTTAACAACAGTAATTTACCTTAAAATCGTTACATTTTACCTTCAGTTTATTTGTCAAGAGCTCATAAATACACCGACACCCACGTGAACGTACACATCACATACATAGCAAATGCGTGATTGCACACACACACACTGTTTTTTACTTTGTATTTCACACTCTCCTACGTCCATATGCAAGAACTCTCTCTCACACACACACACACACACACACACACACACACACATGCTTTTCCTACCACCACAGAAAACACCCACATGTGCTCCTCACTCAAAGATCTTCAGAATAAATGTGCACAGGCAAGTGTGCATGCTCTCACACAAATAGATGCTATTCATTCATTCATTCAGCTTCTTTTCAGCTGCAAAAAAAGGGGGGGGGGGTGTGAGGAGGGACCGTACACTCAAAACGACAGCACTCCCTTTCTTGTCCACTTCTCTGTCACACTCACCAAAGTCCAAAGTACAAACACACAGAGAGCTGGTGAAGGGAATTACACCAACTAATATTATATCTACTATTATGTTTTACAAATTGAAAAGTGGCCTCTAGTTTTCAGACGATTGCAAATTTTGTCTCTACCACCTGAACACAGACCAGATAGAATATATTCCCATACAGGAGCTTGAGAAACAAACACTTCACACACTCACATGATACTCTCTGACACAACATAAAGCCAAGACACACGTTTTAAATCAAGCCTCCTATACTGGCCAAGAGTGCAGCTCATGTTTTCCACCAACAGCTGTCGTGTGTATAACCAGGCTGAGGTCAGGAAGTCACAAATGCTGGTCAGTATTCAAGACATAAACTTGAGATTTACACAAAAACTGCTTTTGAATTTTCCCTTTTCCATTTATATAGTCTTTTCCTAAATCATCCTGCTTAAATTGTAAACCAAAATTCTATTTTTTGTTTTTCATTTTTAAGTCTTGTTTCTCTCATGGCACCGAGACCATATAAGAGTGTGTGTCAGAATTTCTTTGGTAACACCGATTTGGAGCATCTCCTCCTCATGCCTGCATTGCTTTGTTTTGTGTTCTTTTTGTCTGATTGAACTTCCCCCTCCATGTTTCGTGTCTGTGTAGTTTCACACTGATTGCTGCCACTCAGCCACAAAGTCTATAAGAACTGGGAATATGAGAGGAAGTCTCCGACATTGACAAAGCTAATCCTGCGTAACATACAGTCTAATCCCTATAGAAAATACAAAACACAAAAGCGTGCATGCCCATGCATACATTTCTCCTATTGCACTTTCTCTCTCTAAGATGCAAACACACACATACACCAAAATATTGTTGTGTCCCTATTCCTTTCCAAATGAAATCCAAACCAACAAAGAATGAATTAATACGTTGGTAATTAACCCTTTCTAATAATAGCATTTGGCTCTTAAATATTGTATGATTCATGACAAAAAATCTCTTTCAGAAATCATCAGATAACCAAACTCCCTTTCCTCTGCGTTGCCGACACGGACGCTTGCTCCTGCTTGATTGGGAGCTGACTCCTAGTACATGTACTGATCATTTGTGCTTCAATAAGAGCAGCCCTGACATGGTCAATCACGGGAGCCCAGTCTGAGCTTACGTGGGTCACATGATGAGCTTTAGCATTCAGATGACAAGCGGACATGAGGATGGTGGACAGACGATTAGAGGAGGCCATATGGGACAACAGCATGTTGGCTAAAATGCGTTTCTTTCACCAGGCATCCTCTCTCTCTCTCTCTCTCTCTCTCTCTCTTACTTACACACACAGACTCAAAAATGTTTTTCCATCGTTTTTTTTTCTCACTGTTGTTGAGGGTTAAGGGCAGAGAATGTGACACTTTGTTAGAGCCCTGAGACAAATGGTGTTTGTGAATATGGGCTATACAACTAATTGGTTTAACTTATTGATCCATTGATTGATTCGTTTGCAAACAAACAACACACAGCACTTTAGTCTGATTGTTAAGTTTGATCAGATTTTTTGAAAACAAACGACTTTGTCTTCACTATTACCAGGACAAGGCACTTCTCTTTAATTTTCTCTCTCTCCCGATCTGGGCAATTTATGCATAGGTGTGTGTGTGTGTGTGTGTGTAAAATAAAATAAAATGTGTAAAACCTGTAAATCTACATTTCTAACCATTTCATTTAATATTGTAAATGCCTTTTGAAGGAGCTTTACTTTAATGAATGTGATTTGTTTCTCTAATATTTGTTGTCAAAATGCTGCTGCGCTGCCTTTGCATATCTTCGTGGATTTTCTGCGTCAGAGGAAAATTATTGTTCACATTATATTGTTCACTGATGCAAATTAGGCTGAGCCTCTAAACAGAGTTTCTTCTCTCCCTGATAACTTCACACTGTGTGTCACCGCAGGTCAAAGAGATAATACAGATATAGCTGATATAAAGTTCTCATTAAAGTGAATCTGTACTCCATGGCATACTTGCCATTAAAGTGCAAAAATAATCTTAAAGATATTTAATACACAGGAAAGGTGAAAAGGAGTGTGACTTCACGTGATTTCATGCCACACCATGTGGCACTATATTTAACAATATCAAGCTGAATTGTATTAAAAGTCCAAATACAGAGAGTGTTACTTTAAAACATTTAGTGTTTTTCTTCAATATAATTTCTCTGAATAACCCATTTCAATTTTATTTAATTGAAAAAGGGAATTTCCTTTTAGGATTTTTTGGATTATCTTATTTTGCTGAAGTGATTGGGGAATATAGCATTTTTACAATTAATATTGCTAGTGAAACTCTTTTGTGCTCATCTTTCATATTCATATACTTCCAATGAGGTTTTACCTCAGCCCTTTGTAGTCACTGGCATCATGTACACAAATAGACCCGTGCTGAGCAGTCCTCACCTGTGCCAGGACGTCCCATGATGATGTCCTTTCGTGGGATGGGGTGAAGGCTCTGCGCTGGGAGGATCAAGGGCAGCAGTGCAGTGGGAGAAGGGTGACAGGGAACTGGCTGCTGGACCTCACCCCCAAACACCGCCCCCCTGTTCTCCTCTCGCTCCCCAGGGCTGTCTGTGCTACTCGGAGCGGGAGCCGTGGCTGTTGTGCTAACAGTAACTGACAGCGCCTGCAGGGGGGTGGTCGGGGTGTCAGTGGTGGGCAGCAAGGAAGGTGTCGGGGACACAAGCACCAGAGTTTGGGCTGGGCTTCGCAAAAGGACGGTGCCATTGGGTACTGTGGCTGTAGCAGCATTAATTGGGACGGGGATCTGGAGTCCGGAAATTGGCTGAGGAGTAAGGGGTGTTGGGTTAATGTCTTTAGATGAAGAGTGATCTGTGCCTCCCTCGTTTCCACTTCCTCCTCCTCCTCCTCCTCCTCCTCTTCCTATGGGACATTCTGTAAATTTTGCCAGTGGGACTTCAGGATTCCTTACGATGACAGGGGAGTCCCGCAAGGCCTGTTGGGATACAGGAACCAAGCGACGAGGCCCCCCATCAGGAGTGAGAGGAGAAGGAGGAGTTGGGGATACCAGCTGAGGCGGGGGGGAGGCAGCTGTGGAGGGCCTACTGGAGGAGGGGGTGCTCACACCCCTTGGCCTGGAGAAGGTGGGCGTGTGTGTGTGGGAATGTGATGCTGGTGTCTGGGGGGACAACACCCTGAAAGAGTTCAGGTCCCCCTGGTCCAACTCTGTCTTGGGTGTGTAATCATGGTGGTGCGAGGGAACCTGTGGAGGAGGAGGGGCATCTGGCTTTCGTTTGCTGGGGCTCATGGGGACCGTAAACGTCAGGTTACTGTGGAATGAAGGCTGGATGCCTGAAGTGTGTCTCTCCCTTTCTGCTCCCCCGGCTGAGGTTGCTGCTTTGCTGCCCCCTCCCCCTCCTCCTCCTCCCGTACCGCTGGGTTGCCTGTGCCTCCGGTGTTGCAGAACCGGGGAGGCGGTAATCGGGGAGAAGTTGGCCGGCCTGAAGCCAAAAAGTGGGGAAGGCGAAGGAGAGAGGGCAGGGGAGAAGGGGGACTGGTTAGAGATGGGAGAAAACGACGGGGTGCCCGAGCGAGAGCTCCCTAACGATACGAGCATGGTGGCAGCCTCACACTCATCAAAATCAAAGCGTGAGGACAGTTCATGGGGGAGGAGGGAGGGGAGGACCAGGCGGGGTCTGGAGTCTCCTCTGCTACTGGTCTCACTACTTTCTCTGGATGTGTCATCCCACTCAAACTCACTACTGGCTCTGCCTCTAAGGTCAGAGGGGGTGATGGTCCCTGAGCTGCTGCCTCCCCCCCTCTCTCCCCCTGCTGCCTCCATCTCTTTGGTCCTCATGGATAAGTGTCTGGAGCAGTATCCTCGACGCTGAGACTCTTTCATACACCCCTCTCTGGAACACAGCCTTCTCCACTGCTTCCCATTGAACTTTTTTCGGATACCATTTGGGGTACACACCACATCGCCCTTCTTGTATTTTTGCTGTGCCAATGAGAGGGGAGTCCTGGAACGAGAGGAGGTAGAGGAAGACCCCCCACCAGTCGTGGGAGTAGGGGTCTGGGTGGGAGTGGTCTTGGATGGAGGTAGGTTTGGAGTGCTGTTGGTCATCTCTGACCCCAGTAAAGCAGGGGAAGGGGTTGGCTGAGGACCAGCGAGGGGGGAGAGGTGTGGGGGTCCCAGACCCCGTACAACAGTGAGGTGGGGGGAGGAGGGGGGGTATCCACTGGACTTGGAGATGATGCTTCTCTGCTGAGCCGTCCCAGCATGTAACTTGTTAAAATGAGAAACCTCAACATCTTCCTCTGGAGTGTTGGGCTGTTTTTGTCTCTCTCTGTTGGAGGAGTTGCCTCCAGAATCAGGAGGTGTGCTGGCTCCTGCACCCGACGTCACAGTGGAAGAGTGGGGGGGTGGATGTATGTTTACATAGGGATGCCCTCCTGCAACTCCTTCATGCGTAAAGCCATGGCCTAATCGGACTCCCCCTCCCAGCACCCCCATTCCAATGCTCAACTGGCACACTTCCCTCTCCACCTCCATCTCCTCGATCCGCTCCCTCTCTTCCCTTTCCCTCTCCAGTTCTCTCTCCCTCGCTTTCCCACCATCCAAATGTGGGACCTCCCAGGGAGTGGTGAGAAGTCTCAGGCTCTGTCGGGACACCCACACAGCTTTCCTTTTCTCTTTCTCCTCTGTCCCACCATCATTACCCAGGGTTTCTCTGTCCTCACTCAGAAGCACCTGGTAAGGAAATGAGACTCCGGGGTGGGGGTCCACCTGAGTGACAGTTCCTTGTCTGTAAAGGAGAAGACCCCCATCCTCTCCAGCAAAGGGCACACACACCCGGGTCCCGACAGCCACAGGCGCCAGGCCAGGCGGCGGGGCATCCAAAATGAAGTCCACAGTGGTGTCGGCGCCCGATAATGATGATGATACCATCATGGATCCACCATGGAAAGGGTATTTAACAAAGGTCTCCTCTCCTTGGAGCTGGACTTCGACAGTATCCCCACTCACCCGACGGACCACCCCTGGCCTGAACAACGGCGACGGGGAGCATGAGTCTCTCTCCTTGAGCCGTCTGTCCATGACGGCCCCCAGCCCACTGCCCGTGGCTCTGTTTATCTGACGAGCCAGGACTCTCTGGTTCTTCATACCTTTGGCCAGAGCCTCAGCCAGCCCCTCTGTAAGGCCAGCCTCTTCAGGGTGTGAGTTATGGCGAGGAGCTGGAACGTGAGAGTTTTTTTGATGAGGGCCGGGTCCTGTTGCTTCCATCGCATCCACATCAGCTGAGTACTCACTGGCTGTATCAGTGGACGAGGAGCGCACTGAGTTAGGGGCCCCCTCTGACTCGTTTTCACAAGCCTGGGGCTCTTTTTCCTGGGATTCTGCCGTCCTGAGGGCCCTACCCTCCATGGGGACAAAATGGTTTTCTTCTGTAGCTTTACTATCCACAGTTAGCACTGATGGCTGATTACCTGAGCAATTATTACTTCTATTATTACTGCTATTAATAAAAGTATTATGGCTCCCAGCACTACTATTACTGCTAATCATGTTGTTAATACTACTTGGAGAGTTACTGTTCTTATGACTATTGATACCAACATTAATGCTCCTATTAATGCTATTATTACTAATATTGTTACAACTCTTGGAGTTATTGTTGTGCGTATTCACATTCTCGTTCATTTTGCTGTTGATATTGCAGTAACTGTTGTGTATGAGTGCAGGGCTGGAGGTAGGAATGGTAGTCAGGGCATTTGCATTGTTAGCAAAGTGCTCATATGTGTATTTCTTCTTCGGAACGCGAGCCTTAAATGTGGCCGTTTTCCTACTCGAGACGGAGCCTAAACCAGGGCTGTGATTAGTGATCGGAGGGGAAGTGGCTGTGGACAGTGGCGTTAGGGCAGAGGTAGGAAACGCTAAGGTATCGGTGGACTTGGTGCTATTCGTGCCCACTGTCTTGCCTTTTTCTGTCTTGTCTGCTGCTTTCTTTCCATCCTTCTCGGCTGACTCCACAGGTTTCCTCGGCTCAGTCAACTCCTCCCTCTTGCTGTTTGTGACTGGTGCTTCGTTTGACTTGATGGCTGTGGGCGGACTCTGCTTGCGTACAGAGGGAGAGTTGGGCGTGTGCTGTGCGGTTTTGATGAGTGTCTCCCTCTTAACTCTTTTGGGGTCTTTCTCTTGGAGGGGCTGAGAGCCTCCCCTCCTTCTCCCCCCTCTGCCTCGAGTTAGCGGCGGGGATCGTCCTCTGTGCTTCTTCATTGGTCTCATCTCTTCTTCGCTGTTCACAAAGTGCTGTAGATTGTGTGTTGCTCCTCTTTCCCCCCCTCTTCTAAGGCACTCCTTTTGTTTTGTTTTGGCTCTCTCTCTCTTTTTCCGTTCTCTGTGCTACAGTCTGAAAAGGAAGAGGGAGACGCAGAAGACAGGTGGTCATTTATTATCTTCATAATCAAAAATTGCTGACAACAACAATGACGTCATACCTAAAAGCTTGTTTCTCTGCACTGGCTGAAAAAACATGACATATGGTCTCATTCATGCTGCCTTGTCTGCCTGTATGGTCCACTACAGTGTGCATTAATATTCCAAAAATAAAATCTTAATTAAAAAAAAGGAAAAAACAATAGTGTCCCACCATTTTAAAACCTAACACCTATTTTTCCAGTCTACCGCTTCATGAAAAATAAGGACGCCATTGATTTTCATTTTCTTTGAAGAAAATCTGTATTCTTATCAATATTAAGATTTCAAAAACACATGAATAAACAGGAGCTTAATGTTTTGGTTATCATGAAATATTGATTAACTGAGAGTGAGCTTCAAGAAGGAAAGAAAGACAGCAAGAAAGAAAGATGGATAGAAATTTAAAAAAGGAAAAAGAGACAGAAGAAGAGAAAGAAAGAAAGAAAGACAATTAGAAAGAAAAAGGACAGATGGAAAGAGAGATTCAAGGTCACTCACTGCAATTTGTCTCAATCTGCCTTTAATGAGACCTCATCTCCTTAAATGCATACAGAGAAAAACATGCTTTCCCCTTGTAACACACACACACACACACACACACGCACACACGCACACACACACACGAGTCACATAGTAAGGTCGCCTGATCTCTTAACTGTACTCCCCCCAGTTACTAGCGCTCTCATTCCTATGCATAACAGCCCTGATTCTCTGTGTTCAACGTGGGATTTCAACAACACGGCATTTATGTTGACTTCCATTGGGAGGAGAAGGGCTGGCAGCGGCGCAGGTGAGGTCAGCCTCGAACATAAGTGTTAAAGAGAGTGAGACAGAGAGGGAGAGGGTGAGCGAGGTAGGGGTATGCGGCTGTTTGGCTGTTTGTTCAAATAGGCTGTTCTTGTGGAGACACACACACACACGAGTCACATAGTAAGGTCGCCTGATCTCTTAACTGTACTCCCCCCAGTTACTAGCGCTCTCATTCCTATGCATAACAGCCCTGATTCTCCGTGTTCAACGTGGGATTTCAACAACACGGCATTTATGTTGACTTCCATTGGGAGGAGAAGGGCTGGCAGCGGCGCAGGTGAGGTCAGCCTCGAACATAAGTGTTAAAGAGAGTGAGACAGAGAGGGAGAGGGTGAGCGAGGTAGGGGTATGCGGCTGTTTGGCTGTTTGTTCAAATAGGCTGTTCTTGTGGAGTCACTGGGAATTTCCACAGTCATTCTAGCACTCGCTGGCCCTCTCTCACTCTGTCTTTCCCAGTCGTCTTTTGTTTTTGTTTCTCACACTGACACACACTCGCTCACACACACACAAACACGCATTCTTGAAAAAAAAAAGAAAAAAAAAAAGACAATATAATTGGAATAATCTGCCTTGGTAAGATCCGCCCAAAATGAGAGAAATTAAAAGGCTGGCACTGGATCAGGCGCACTCACTGATGCAAGATCACACATACACACACGTGCACTAGTGTGCGGCTAAGCGCAACATCTCACCAACACATGCAAATGCTTTGATTCCTACAAAAGCAGACAAGAAAAAACACTCTAACTAATACGACACACACATACCCTCATGTCTTGGCCTGCAGGCGCTGGAAAAGTTTATCTCAGAAACACAGACACACACACACACACACACACACACATCACTGCCTTTCCATCTTGACCTCTGACCTCAAACTAAATTACTGTATAGACACAAACTGGCTTTTCCTCATGACTGAATCATCACTTCCGTTGCTCCTGATCTTCTGTCGTTTGCTGTTCCTGATGTTTAAAGCACAATATTCATGATCTGCTCTGTTCCATTGTCAGTTCTGACACACACGCCCAAGATGATTTGCATTTCTCTGCATTGACACCGTGTGTGTGGATTCACATCTGGAGTTTACACACTGCGTTGTAACTGCTATTCTCCTTACAGACTCTGACATTTGACGAACTGGAATGGCACTCGTGGCTCCACCAAGGCCCAGCAGTCTTAATTAAGTCACATTTTACACACCCATAGAAATAGGTACTCTAATTTTGCAAGATTTTTTTTCCATCAAGATCCATGAATTATTGAATGAATTGTTCCCTGGTGACAATTACCCGTTCTCACAATGTTAAAGAGTGAGAAAGAAAATACCTGGATCCTCCCCTTTTTCCAGATCCACTCCAAAACTGAATGGATTCCTTCCTGGCCCATTTCATGAAAATGTGCCCGGTATTTTTTTTGCATAACTTTGCTTACAAACAAACAAAACAACAACAAGGCCTCTGTGCTATCTGAGCTGAGCGCATCAACAGTCCACTGCTGAAGATCATTTACTTCATCTTGAATTTCTGCAGATAAAAGATAACAATCCACAGTGCAAATGATTTCTGATCGTTTCCAAGCAGTTTGACCTTTGAAACCTTTGCTGTCAAACACGTCACAAAATATCTGCACCATTTCTTCCATTGGCGCTAATAAGAAAGCACAATTTTAAACAAATATTGCTTGGTAAATGATGAGAAAATAAATAAAGTGAAGGTCCACATATAGTCACCTAAAGTACTCACTCTCTGATTTGAATATACACCTAAATTATTTGTTCCAGCCAAAGCCAAAGAAGCAGGAAAACTCTGACTCCAGGAATGTGCACTCGGTACCAGGCCGAGTACCCCTTCATTAGAGAAGACACCGAGGCCTCGGCTTGAATCGTTGGTCCTGTGGAGCCGCTGGGAAAGACAGGAAGGAGTCAGGGCCACTTGGCCGACTGACTGGTTGGCTGAATGACTCGCGAGGATCTGATCTGAGCAAAGAAAAATGCATTGGTCATGCTCACAGCCTCCCAAAATGCTCTAGGCTTCAGCTGATAAGCCAGCGGGACCAGGCATGTGTGTGTGTATTCATGTTCCGCAACTTTCAATGGAGTGGACAGAACAACACGCTGTGAACGACACGCAGAGAACAGCAGAGGAGGCTCAGGATTAGACGCTGACCTGCCTTTATTCTCAGAACTGAGTGCATATATTTATAGCCAAACTAAACAAATCTATTCGTCAAATGAATTCAGTGGTTGAGAAACATTTTATCTACTCAACCACATGACTTTATCTGAAATTCCAAACAAAATACCAAAATACGTTCAACTAAATTACAGGGATAAGTATATGAATTCATGCATGAAGCATCTATAATTGCGCTGTCAGTGCTGTCATATAATAAATGGCATAGAACTTTATCATTGCACATATTGGTCCTAATGTGAGTCCATATTTTTTCCATTAAAATATCACAAGCATCACATTACAGTGTGTGCTCAACAAAATAGTACTAATATGAATTTAACTGCAGGATGACGAGGGCTGGTATAATCATATGTATTATGTTAATCAAAAATTGGTTAAAAAAAAAAACAGGAAACAAAATTGTTGATAGTGCTCCGGGGAAAATCAAAAGCCGAGAGGAGCGCAGTCATAATTTTGCTAAATCAAATGTTTCCACATTTGAGCATAAGTGTCAGTTAAGAGCCAGACATTTGCTCTTCTGGTCAAAAGCTACAGTAAATCCTGCAGAGACAGATAATGAAGGGCTTACGTCTCCATGGTGTTTGGACTGTACTCCTCCTTAAAAAAGCAGAAAGATGCCATTTCGCCCAACAAACACGCAGCAGCACACAATGTGTGTCTTCACCACAGCATAGCAACATCAAACTTTACACGCACGCTAAAGGCTCTAGTCGTAATTCACAGTGTATTCATGCATACACTGTTAAAATCTCCCTTTCACACACACACACACTCATTGTGCCACAAACACTTCTCCACACATACGCAGGAGCTCTCCCTGTGACCAGTATTAATTTTGCATCACTGCAAAAAGAAGCATAAAAATAACTTTTTATCATTTGTGGATTTTCAAATCAAAAATATAATTTTCATGCAAAAAGCATTTTGCTGGTGATTTCTTAGCAAGGGTGCACATATATGCCAAAAACCCACCCACACATACATGAGCACAAACCGGTCATTCATGAGGAAATCTAATCTCAGCGTCAACATTACTACAAGTTGTACAGTATTTTATTACTGGGCCGTTCAGTCCGTCTAATCCAGCACCTTGATGCCAGTTTATTCAGTCGGCCGTAGACAATTTGGCCTTTGCCCCAGCGCAACATGGCACAGGATGGGTGTGAGTGTGTGTGGGGGACACATGGAGGTATCTGAGCTGCCAGTAGTGCACAAGGTATGTGACTGTTCTCGGCTGTCTTTAGGTCGCACATTGCTCTACGCAGCATTTGCACAAATGTCAATGTGCGAGTGTACGTAGTTACCAGGCTCACTGCAGCTCATCCCTCTCCTAAAAGCATTTTATGGGTGTCTGTACGGGCGCAGGGCTGCAGCGATGAGGACGGGGATGGAGGGAGAAGAACGTGCGATGGCACCACAGTGGTAGACAGACAGTAGTACGGCAGCGATAGTGAAGCCTGCCGTGGCCCTCGTACGCTCCAGCGTGGCAGGGCGGCTTTGCCCTTAACTGGGTCACCGGGGAGCGTGCTCATACATGAAACAGCTAAAAAATAAAAAACAGAACACGCTCTCCATTACACACACACACACACTCTTTGATGTGTGCTCCTGCGAGTGGGATATGATGATCGTACGGGCAACGTAACACAAGTGAAGGAAAATATGTTGTAATTTAGGTGCTGCAAGAGGGCGAGCTGAAGTGTGTACGTCTGAGCAAAGAAGAGTGTGCGCACTTTTATGAAGAGCAGCCATTGTGAGTGTGAGTATGAATGCTGGCAGCTGCTTAGTGGATGGCATATTACTATATCAATAAAAAGAAAAACATTGGGGCCAGGAATTGTGCATTCTGGCCCATATTGATCAGGAGGCCGGGGCATAGATCAGAGGTGGCTGCTCCTGTTTGGGACCAAATGGCAGAACTGCCAATGGCACATCAATGGCCAACAAGCTACGCAAGGATGCCTCCAACATCAGGGGTTTGTCCTCTGCGTAAACAAGTGCAACAAACGGGGACAGGAGGCAAATCTGCTCGACAGCTGGGAGACAATTTCCAGATGTCACCCAAAAAAGAAGGCTTCACTTGAAGATGCACACGGGGGGAGGTGTGACAGGAGTGTTCTCAAACTGCCCAGTCAGAGATGCCAGTGATTGCAGTGCAGAAAAGTGTGTGTGTGTTGGTGACGGGGAACAGCCGAGAAAACACCGAATGCATCCCCGGCTCCTCTGCACCGATCTGAGCGAGTACTACGAGAGGCGCTGCACAATGTCAGAGGAGTATTATGACTGGAGGCGAACAGCCGGTCTGCTCCCTGCACGGTGCTCGGGAACAAACACAAACAACCCAGTGACGTTTTATCATCCTCCACTTCCTCTTCACGGCCCCATTTTTTTTTTTTTTTCATTCAACGATGTTTGGCATCCAAACGTCCCCAGGACTCCGGAGGAGCTTCTCTGGCCGAGGCTGCACGGCGTCACTCCGCCTGTAGGATTTATTTTTAAAACTTGGGGGAAAAGCAGGGATATTCAGGGATCGCTCTAGTAAGCAGCTCAGTAACGTTAGTAGTAGTAGTAGTAGTAGTGGTGGTGGTGGTTGTAGTAGTCGTAGTACGCAACCGTAGCTGAGTACTAGTCCCCCACATAATGACACCGTCCGCCACACCACAAGGAAACAAGCTGTCCTGGTGTTTTCCTCCATTTTTCTTTTATAAACACATCCTAAGCTCGCGTGGCTGCTTCGTAAACATGTCGAAGCTGCGCTGCTGCAGACGGGTCGATAGTTTCCCTCGTTTACTCTACGCTAGCGTAAAAAAAAACTCCACGGCGAAGGAAAAAGTGCTCAACAGTAACTGCGTGTTTGTGATTTCAGGACGAAACGTTCCTCCGTCGCGTGCGGAGACTGCGGGGAAACATTTGGGAAAGTTTTGCGGTTGTTACACCCGCACCCCTCCCCTCCCCTCTCGGCTCCTGGTCGCCTCCTCGGCCGCGTCGCTCCGCGTCTTCGGACGGTGTCGGAACCAGCGGAACGAGCGCTGGCGGCTCGTCCTGGTCTCGTGCTAACGGTTCAAATAGCTCCTGCGCTAACTTGAAGTTTCAACTCACCCGAAACACGAGCGTCTCCTTGCTGCACGGGAGGATTCACGCTCTCATTCTTCCGCCGAGGAGGATCGCACAACTCTCCGTAACATCCCTGGGCTGTCGGCGTTCACGTCCGTGCGGTGCGCCCTCACTCTTCACTTTTCCCCCGCGAAACATGTCTCTCCCCCCGCAGCAGAAAGTCAAACACGGCTGGAGAAAACTATCGCTCTTCTTTTTCCCACTACAGTCACAAAATGGTGAATGAACCACTTACAGCTGGGCGAGCTGACCAATCAGAGGTTGCTGACAGGTACAGTAGCCAATGGGCGCCGGAGCCACGGGCCGAGGGGCGTGGCGGGCTGTCAAAGTGCGGCTGACGGACGTGCGCGCGCAGCCAATGGCGTCACGCATGCGGTGTCCTGTCCCAAAGTTTACAGTAGCCAATCAGAGCGCTGGGAACCATAGGAACAGCGCGGGGGAGGGCCCAGAGGAGGGAGCGAAGCACCGGGAGCCAATGAAAAGGCACACATGCTGAGGAGGCGGGTGTTTACGATGATTGACAGCTGCAGTGTCGCTGAGCGTGATGTGCAGCTCGGTGCATTAAAACACATTATGAGGACTGTGTAGACTCAGCCGGCTAGCAGCTGCTAGCATGTAGCTCGGTAACACGGGAGAGACACCGCCGCCACGAGTCACACGTTCGATCCCGGAGCCGGGGCTCGACTCACTCGGCGCGACAGCCGAACACGCACGGCCCCTCCGCTCCGTCTCTCTCTCTCTCCCCCTCTCTCCCTTTTTCTCTCAGCAACAGACGCTCGCTTTCACCGCCCTCAGCCAATGGCGGCGCAGCGCTCCCCGCTCGCTCTGACGTCGCCGACGTCTCCGCCCCGCCCACTCCTCTGCGAGTGAACGGGACCGGTCTCCGCTGACGTCACCGCAGCGGGCAGCCATTGGGCAGCAGAGCGAGGTCCCGCCGCCAATGGGCGCGCGCGACGATGATGTCATCACGAGTGTTGCCACCAGCTGGACCGAGGGGGCGTGGTCTGGCGAACTCGGTTAACCCCGCGTTTGTAAGCGGCAGCGTTGATGGAGGAGGTGATGGAGGCTGAGGCCTGAAAGATGGAGGAGATGTGCGCGTGCACGTGCATGTGGGGCGCGTTACAGGGCCACATGCGAGCGCGATTACGCACGCACACATATGTGCACAGTGACCTTTAACCCGTGCTCAGCAGAAGTGGAGCCACCGTGGAGAGCCAGAATAGTAAACATTACATAATCTCGTGTGTTCGCCTCACTCACGCTGAGACGCGGGGCCACGCGGGGATCTGATGTCAGCAGCGACCCCTGTCGGCGCGATCTGCCGCTCGCACGCTGAGCTCGATGGCAGAGAGGAGGAGTTGATCTAAAAACAGAAGGACACCGTGATTGGTTGAAATGAGCTGTAGAATTGTGTGTGCGTGTCGTAAGTGTTCGTGCGCGCGAGCGGCAGAGGCAGGAAGGCAGAGACAACGCTGGTTTGATGAAACGTTGATGAAGGCTGACATCTAGTGGTCAGTCTCCACCACTGCAGCACAGCGCAGCCAAACCGTTCGAACTGGGGCATTAAATCTCTGTTTGGGTTGTTGAATTATTTCTGAGGTCGACATCAAAACATTTCTACAAAGGCTTTAAAAATGGATACAACACATTGGCAGCCATCCACATTTAAAAATACATAAGAAAGAGGCATTTAGACAAGAACAAACCCCACACAGGAACCAGGATTCTAACACAGAACCTTCTTGCTGTGAGAGCGCTGACCGCTTTCCCATCGACCCTGATGACCCCTGATGGCATGCTGTGGCTGCCACTGATGGTTATTTACATGTTGACAAAACACACTGGTTGTTTGTCCAGATGTTTTAACCTTCGCCCTCTCTTCCTCAGCAGTTTGCTTCTAACGTCCTTACAACACTTTCAAGTGTTGATACTATCATCACATTCCTGCTCTCTCTCTTGCTCCGCCCCCTTTGCTCCACTTGACGATCAATTATCAATAAAAGCTCGTCTTCAGTGTTCCAGGTTTTCCACTCTGTCCTGTCATGTGTCCTCACCGACCACCCCACATTGTTAGCAGAGCCCCCTCCCCGTCTGTTGCCCCAGCTCTTCTCTCCCCCACTCCATGGGATCCCGACCTCTGACCTCCACCCCTCACCCCCACTGCGTGCGCTCATCACTGACCTGTCAGTCAAACACCCGAGACCCTCCTCTCCTGCTGGGCTCAGACGTCGACCCCCGGCCTCAGGTACAGACAGCAGCCATGGAACATCGAGCGGGGGGGAGAGGGTTCATGTTTATTCTTTGGCATAAACAGTAAATGAGTTTAACGAGCCTGACGCTCAGCAGCTCTCTAACACACAGAGCCAGGCCCAGAGACGATCACTGTCTCAGTCTCTTAAAGCTCACAGCAGCGCGACCTCTGACCTCTGACCCTCACCTCTCACCCAGCCCAGTCAGACCTCATCAAACCCCATCAGAGGAATATAAAAGGTTCTGAAAACGAGCGCTGGGCCAATAAAACAATGAAAAGCAAAAGCAGAGGATTTAACGTGTTCCGCCATGATGACGTCACGCAGTCAGGCTGTGCAAAGGACAGATTCCTGTCACCTGCTGGGGTTTAAAGACGCTGCAGTTTAACGTCGTTACGTTTAGACAGTTAACGGTCGATCAGCTGAACATCCCTGAATCATGACGTCTGTTTTCTGCTTCAGCCGGCGGCTCAGGCAAACTCCACAAAAGCAACCTTACATAAGACTCTAGATTTGCACTCTCCACTGAACTTGTGCTCTCTTTACCTTGGGCTTTTAGGGACCGAGGGAGTCTGAAGGAGTAGAGGGGTTTGCGTAACTCAGGCTCTGCAAGGTTGAGGACTTTATGTGAGATGCTTGTGCCAGAAAACAGCACAATTAAACCTGGAGATTCAAATGTTTGACTGAAAGAAACAAACAGGAAACAAGGTCTGAAAATGTTTCTGAATTGGCTGCTGTTCTCTCAGGAGGTTCGGCCCACGTCCCTGATTATTAAAAACACTGCAGCATCTTCTGCAGCACCTCCTCCTCACAGAGGAGGTGCAGGACGCTGGCGTCCTCCTCACAGGCTGAGAACAGTAGGCCCTTGTACTCGCTGCATTCTTCCTCACGGTAACTTTACACCACTCAGCTGTTCCTCGGGGTCCACGTCATGTCCCTGAGCCGAAGACACGACGCCTGTGGATGGACGTCCTTGGACACAGATTCCTGTCTGTGACAGAGAGGAGATGAACAGCAAAGAGGTTATTATATAGTGTTTACCTTTCTCCTTTTACCAGTATTTGATTGTGTAACACAGGCTCTAGCAGAAAGTACAGTGTACAGCTGTACTATAGCACACAACTACAACACCTCATATGTCTAAACACTGGAAACTCAAACTGACAGAAAAATAATCAATTTGAACTGTGACAGTAAAAAAGTATTTTAAAAGTACTACTACTACTACTACTACTTCTAATGTAATAATAATAATAATATAATAACAATACAAATTATTATTGCCGTATTAAGAATATCATTGATATTAATATTAACAATAACAACAACTTCAGTACTGACAGGAAAAAGATTTATGCTTTAAAACAAAACATTTGCAATTTAAAGTTTTGAACGGAGATGCTGTGTTGAAGCCAGTGGATGATCAAAAGCAGCAGCAGTGGCGCCTTCCACCAACAGGGGGAGACAGTGGGCGGGGAATGACGCGGCAGAGGCAGCAAAGTGAACCGGTGTTCCAGTTGAGTTTGAGACAGTCAAGTTGGGCCCATTCCACTCGAGGGTTTCTTCACATCGGGTCAGAGAGTGAGGAGATCAATACGACATTTCTTCCGGGGTCGTGTCGGTGGAACAGAGAGAGAGAGATTGACGGGAGGGTTGGGGGTTGGGGGGGGGGGGGTAGAAAAAGGAAACATGAGTGCCAGAGTTTCAAACAAACCACATCAATGCATGCACACACACGTCTGCGCTCGCACTGTGACAGTGCAGTCGCCGTGAAAGTGGCTCGGCCCTGGTGGTGCCGCGTTTCTCTGGAGGATGTGGTGAGCGTACACACGGCGAGGCCTCCTGTGCTCCAGCAGAGGATGCAACAGAACCTTCTATGTGTGTGTGAACCTCACAAAGGGCCCGTGCCGTGCAGCGTGTGCACCGTGCTTCACTTGAGGTTACACATGCAGCAGAGCATCGGCTGCGTGCAGGTTTCTGCGAAAGCAGGCGCTCGGAGGAAGCGAGGGGAGAGGGATGTGGCTCAGGTGAGACGGCGCAGCGGTTCCTGTGGTCTCGTTCTCTTTCACTCTCTCCTCAGTGAATGGAGCATGTGGACTGATGTGTCACCAGTGGAACCATGAATATCACACACACGTGTGTGGAGACCTCACAGTCCCTCTAGCTTCTCAACAAACCCGTCCAGTGTGCTACAAGTTATTTGACGCTATAAAAAGGGGAGGGACATCATGATTGACAGCTGAAACTGATTTGTGATTGGTACTCCTGGACAGTGGCAGGACGTGAAGATTAGATGTCCACTGCTTTACCGTCTATGGTGGCTTGATATCTGGTCATTTCCTCATGAACCAAAAACTAAAAACTCCTTAAAACTTCCCCTTCACGATGCTTCAGCTCAGTCCCGGAGACGAAGTTTTAAAAAGTTCAAAGTGAATTGCGGCTCCCCTTTAAAGTTGTTTTATTTTCACTGTAATTAATCGCAATGGTTGAAACAGAAGACAAAGGGTCAGAGGTTAATCTCCTTGTTTACCAATCTGTGCCGTCTGATTGTCATTTATAAATATGGATGCGAGCGAGAGACGGACATAAACAAACACAGCCAGGTTCATACTGGGTTTTAACTGGTTTTAATTAACCCTGATTACAGCTTAATTACAAGTTTGGAAAAAAAAACACGAAAGAAGTGGAGAAATTCAATGTTACATCATGGTATTAACTCTCTCCATCTGAGTGTTATGTAACTGCTCGGGGGAGACGAGGTGAAAGAAGAGACTGAAAGAGGAAGAAGATTTGACGTTTACACAGTAAAACAATACACATCTTGTTTCTTCTTTTAAAATGATAAACCCCTACCCCCTCCCCCCAAAATAAAAAAATATACAAGAGATAGAGAGAGAGACAGAGAGCGAGAGAGAGAGAGAGAGAGAAAGAGAGAGAAAATTATAAAATAAAAATTACAATACATGACAAAAAAGATCAAATCACTTCCCCCTCTGCCCCTGAATGAACTCCTCCGGCCCTGCTCGTCCCTCTCAGTCCCCCGATGTTATGTCTCTGTCAGCATCAAAATTCATATTACACATTTTAGTTATATTACATTTGTAAAAATTAAAGACAGGAAAGAAGATGTCTGCTTCAGGGGAGTGAAGGTTTGAAACAGGGAATGGAGTGAGAGGGTGGGAGTGGGTTTCCACGTCATCTGACATGATCATTCACGACATAAAAACAACAGCTAACAGAACCATGGAATAACAACAACAACAACAACAACGCAAGGTGGAGAGGTAAATAACCAGATGAGGACAAAAATACCAACGACCATAATCAAGAGCAATATTGACATCAGAAAAATAAAAGGGGAGCGGCCGCTGTCGTTATTCGACGGAGAGCTGTCACCACGGTGCCGTTCGGCCGCGGAGGCTCGATCGCGGTAAAGATCGGCCTCCGGTCAGTCGCTCAACACGCTGCATCACCACGGAGTCACATCACGCCACAGTTAGCAGGAAGTCAGACAACGGCGGGAACGGAGCGAGGAGGAAAAAAAAAAAAGAAAAAAGAACAAAACAGAAAGAAGAAGAGCGCAGAGCAGGTCGACCGACGCCTCGTCTGTTGCTGAGATATGAAACGTAGTAATAAGGCAGCTGTCAGTTCCAATACAGACACGGGACTGTGTGTGTGTGTGTGTGTGTGTGTTGTGACATGCTCCAGCCCAGACCACAGGGGTCCGATGAGGAAATTTGATCAGCTCAGCTACACAGACCGCCTGGAGGCCATCTATCTCACAGCTCACTGCGATAGATCCGTCTTGTCGCTGGCCAGACGGGGACAGGCCTCTGGTCAACACAGCTCAGATAACCAATCAGACGCCCGGATGACCTGGCCGCAGAGACCAAGAGCTCCAGGATGATAGAACCGTCACAAGCACGATCGTGTGTGTGTGTGTGTGTGTGTGTGTGCATAGATTGGGATGGAGGGTGTTTCAGGACAAGGTCTCACGTGTCATGTGACTTTTTTCCGGCTATGTTACAGTAATAATTAACACCCCCCTCCGTCCCAATGCACAGCTGCTGTGAACTAACGGTAACTGGCCTTAACGAAAAGACAGGATTACTGCTTCAATAATAACCCGTGAGCTATCTCTCTCTCTCTCTCTCTCTCTCTCTCACGCACAGAGGCCTGGAGAGGAGGGAGGGCCGGGGCAGCTCAGGATGGGAGGAGCACGCTGATGTGCCGGTGGGATGTTTCTCTCTCTGGCGTTTATGAAACAACAAGAATGAGAAAACCCAGGATTCCAACCCCCCCCCCCCTGCCTCCTCTGCACTGCATAACTGAATGAGTGGGATGACACTGACACTTCTGACCACTCGAGATGATCCACTTTAAAAATGTCATTAAAACGCTATGGTTCTTTTTTTAAATCTTCAATAGTCTCATTCGTCATATAGAAAGATATAGTCTGCATGTGTGTTGTTACAGCTCAGTTTGCACTTCTGTACACGCTATAAAAACAAGGCATAGAGAGGCAGTGTGTGTGTGTGTGTGTGGACCTGAGGATGGCGCCACTACAAGGAGGTGCTGGAGGCCCAGAAACAGAGAGAGGGAGCATATCTAGGAGCTAAAGGCAGTGCAGGGCATGTGTGTGTGTGTTTGCTGGTTTCATTTGACATTCTGATTGTTAGAGGAGCTTCGGCTGGTGACTGAGGGAAACCGTTTTCAGTGTACACGCCACGTTAGGCCAGGTGAGGAAGGTTAGTCCAGAGGTCCTGGGGGGCCCCCCCCCGCAAACCCCTCCTCCCACACGGCTGCCCCTCCTCCCCCCTTGTGGTCCCCCCCCCCCCCGCCGCGGCGTCGCATCTCTTTCCATCTTCTGGGAGTGGAGTCATGATCCAGGTGGTCCGCAGGAGGAGGGTTGTACAAACGTCATCATCTCTGAGGGAGCAGTGTGTGTGTGCGCGTGTGTGTGTGTGTGTGAGTGGTCTTGCGTTGATGGGAACACTGCTTCCTGTCCATCCTGTGTGTGCATGAATGAAATAAACATACAGCAATATGCTTCCCTGAGTGGAGTGGGTCGGGTGTAAGAGTCAACAGCTCTGCTCTTCAGTCACACACACACACACACTTTTCCAGAGCCGTCCTCCGTCACACTCTCCCCATCTCTGCTCTCCTCCGGGTCCTTCCAGGGCTGTGGGGTTTGGATACAGGCACTTGTCAGAGTCCTGTCGTCTCGAAGGAAAAGTATCATGGGAGGAGTGTGTGTGTGTGTGTGTGTGTGTGAGTGTGTGTTGCTGGGCTGCAAGGGAGAGTGTGTGTGTGTGTGTGTGTGTGTGTGTGTGTCCCCTGAGGATAGTCTTGACTGGCTGCTCAGCCTACTGGAGCCGTGCTACTGGGACAGGGCATCGGGAGCGTCACTGGCCGGGTGGGAGGTGAACCAGAGGCCAGGGTTCATGAGGCTGGCCAAGGACGGCCGAGTCCCTCCTCCCAGAGGACGTGTCCCGGAGGAGACGGCACGCCGCTGCGGGACCCGACTGGCTCTCGTCGAGGAGTTGGGTTTGAATGTGTGTGTCTGTCGGACGTCAGTGTGGGAGAGGGACTACGGAGGAACCATCTACACGCTCCCATGCTACTGGAACATCAGCAGTCCTTGTTCTCCAGCGACAGCTGTGCGGTGGCACGGTGCAGCTCCGCGCTCACCCTCCGGTGCGCGGCCAGCGGTGTGGCTAAAGAGGCCTCGTACGCCAGCGGGGGAGGACTGTCCCCCTCCCCGCTCCCTGTCCCGTCCTCCTCCATCTCCATCCGTCCGTTGCTTTGCCTCTCTCTTTCCCTCTCCTCCTCCGGCCGCACTTTCTTATCGTCCGACTCCTCCTGTGACGCTTCCATGCGCTGGTCTTCGCTCCAGCGCCTCTTGAAGCGCAGCTTCAGGGGGATGCACTTGGTCTGCGGAGACGAGCCCGTCTGCGGCGGGGGCGTGCCGCTCTCCCCTGGCTCCACGGGCTCAGTCTTGAGGGCGGGCGCCCCGCGGTGGGCGTGCTGCGAGGCGAAGAAGGGCATCAGGCCGGGTGGAGGCGGGGCGGGGGCTTTGAAGACATCCTCGTCCAGGTCCTCGTCGTGGTGGTGGTGGTGGTGGTGGTGGGGCGCGGCCGTGCCGTTAGCAAGGTGGTGGTTGCGGTGGTCAGAGGCTCTTGAGTGGCGAGCGGAGAAAAACTCTTCGTCTCTCTCATCTGGGTCCTCGTCACTGATGTCAGTCACCTCCACCTCTTCCTCCGACTCGATGTCGGAGATTGGCTCCACCTGGGCAGCCGGGAAAGAAGCGATTAACAAACAAGATGGAGATGAACCGACTGAAAGTTCATTTTTTGGTGTCTCACCTTTATCTTGGGAAGTCCTGCACTGTTTAGAGACTGCGTCGAAGAGGAGGCGGAGATGAGGCCTGAGCCGCTGGCCGAGCTCAGGTCGCTGCCAAACGACAGCGAGGACCCCAGACCCGAAGTGGACGACATCGACCCCGACCCTGAGCCCGAGGACAGCGAGCTCTGCCTGTGCTTGCTCTGGATCTGCGTCTCCCTCTGCTTCCTGCCCAGCGGCGGCGGCTGCAGCTTGAACTTGAAGGGAGACATGTGCGGAGGCTCCTCGCCCAGATGGAGCGGGTGATGCATGGGATGGGAATGGGGGTGAGGGTGAGGGTGGGCGGAGTGAGGCTGGTGCGGGGGGTGGTGGTGGGCGGAGTGAGCCAGGGGCGGATGGTGGTGACGCTCTCCTCCCCTCTCTCCTCCGCCCGCGGCGGCTCTCTCCGCTCTCTCGGCCGCTCCTCTTTCTCCACTCAGGCCGGACTTGTCGGCGGCGGGCCGGTGGGGCTGGGGGATGATGATGTTGGGGTACTGGAGGAAAGCTCTGGGACTGAGGCCGTAGTTGTACACTGACTGGGTGTGGGCCTGCAAGTAACGCTTCATGTCCTCTGGGTTGAAGGAGAAGTGGGAGCCTAACATGGGGGACAGGGTGGGGGACGGAGTGTAGGTGAGGTGAGATGTGGGGGTCATGGAGAGTGCGGGGGACAGAGGCGGGGCCAGGAGGCCGGCTCCTCCCGGCCCTGGCAGAGGGGAAACGGGGAAGGGGGACAGGGGCTCTGGGTGGATACGGTGGCCCGCGGGGCCCCGGGAGCCGGGGTGGCCGGCCGGGTTGCCTCCTCCGTACATGCGGAAGAGGGTTTCATGAGACAGACGGGGATGGATGATGCCCCTGTAGCCTCCTCCGCCACCGGGCCCTCCTCCACTCACAGCCCTGTCTCCTCGCTCCTCGCCCGCGCCCGCGTTGCCCTCCTCGATCTCGGAGTTGACCGAGGTGCCGTCGCTGCAGTCGCTGACCGAGCCCCGGGCCATTCGCCGGGCCACGGAGCTGAACATGCCGGGGCTGCGCAGGTCCTCGTTGGGGGAGAGAACCTCAGAGGGGGTCGACGGAGGGAAGCGGAAGTGGGACCCTGCACCGGTGGGGACGGGAGGGGCGCTCTGAGGAACGCTGCTTCCTGGGAATTCAGAAGAATATAATCTCATGTAATGATGTTGTCCTACTGTAGAATGAATGACACACACACACACAGAGCTTTAGGTTTACCTGTGGAGCTCATGTCGATGAAGGGGTAGTTGACTAGAACCAGTTTATTAAAGTTGAACTTGTAGGTGAACCTCTTGCCTTTAGTCTTATGGAGGATTCTCTTGTTGTAGTAATATCTGGAAAGGAGAAGGTAACAAACACAGTTCTTAAGAAACATGTAAACATACCCGTAGGTCGCTGCAAAATTCCCAAGGTAAAAAAAAACATTTTTTTTTATGACATTCTTCCACCAAGTCTGGTGGAATTTTGTTAATGAAGTCTTTAAGGTGACAAAAGTGACCAAGGAACACCTGGCAATCAGGCTAAAACATGATCGGAGTTGAACTTATTAATGTGATTTCACTCCTGCGTCTGTTGGGGACTGGGACAGATGAACTCCTCCACTCAAGCACGCACTTTAATAAGCACGAGTCTTTCATCTGCAGCCCCCCCCCCCCTCCTCCTCCTCCTCCTCCTCCTTAGCGCTAGATATTACAGAGTGTTGTATGACATTTGCACAAAGCAGACCCAGAGGAGGGGGGGTTGGAGATAGCAACAGACAGATAGATGAAAAGCAGTGGATGGACTGAGCTGTGGAGCAGCAGAGGGATGTTGTGTTGGGACAAACAAACAATCAAGAGGCCGCGGGGGTCAACGTATGCAGCGTCACCGCCGAGGCCAAACGCGCGGCTGTTTCCGGGGCAGCCGTGCGCGTGTTCGACGGGCGTGTGCACGTGCATTCACGAAGCTGTGTCTGTTCAAAACCGTGTCTGGGAGTTTTTCAGGGTCTTATCCGTTCAGATTTTATCAGGTAGGTGTCAGGCACAATCACACATCCTGTCCTTCGTTTTGCTCGATGGATGCTTCTTGTTATGTAACGGCAAAGCAAAGCCGCCAATAATTCACCCCATCTTTATCTGTTTATGTAATGACCATTCTCTCTCTCTCGCTCTCTCTCTCTCTCTCTCGCTCTCTCGTGGCTACTGCCTACAGTACAAGGCTCCATTTTTATTAACCTTTGTCCGGCTTCAGCTCTTTATGTAACATCTCTCTGCTTTCTTCCCTTGATCCAACATCCAATTTATGTAACCTCTAGATCCCTGGCTGAACAACCGCCACACAATAAGGGAGACGGAGCGCAGCAGAGAGGAGGAGATAAAGGGTAAGAAACAAACAGAAACACCAGTGTTTGTCCATCCACGCGGCTTGAGCGCCAGGCTCACCAAAACCGCCGTCCATCATTTCAACGCTAACTCCCGTGGGGTATTGAACAGCAGATTCAAGCAGACTGCACTGTTGCCTACCTGCTGTCAGAGCAGCAGGCCACGCCCCCTCTCTGCTGCTCGCACCAGTCAAGTGAAGGGTGCTGGCAAAGACGGGGGCTTCAGGGGATGTCGGTAATTCTGAGTTAATCAGAGCCCATTGACTATCATTACACCGAATGGTAGTTACCCAGACAGCCGTGTGTGTGTGTGTGTGTGTGTGTGTGTGTGTGAGGCGGGGAGGTGTCGCCCTTCACCCCCTCTTATTATGCTTATTTCACAGACTTGTTGGGCCATTTCAGCTCTGGGAACAGACTGTTGCTCTTTTTCACTTGTTCTCTTCAACCCTCCCCCTCTTCTCTCTTTATCCCACTGATACCTCTCCCTCTCTTCTCTCTCATCAATCCCCCCCCCCCCTTTATATCCACTCACTCGTCCCCTCGGGCAATGGGAGAGGGTGAGAGACGAGGAGAGACAGAGGGAGACAGGACAGGCCCGCACTGTTGAAAACATTGTTTACGCCAGGCACAAAGCAGCATGTAATTTCTGCTCCAGGGGAGACACTCACAAGGGTCGGGGAAGGAGGAGGGTGGGTGGGGGTGGGGTGGGTGAGATTGAGGGACGGATGGACGGAGACAGACAGGAAGTCAAGCAGAGTAAAAACGACAGCAGAGCTGTGATTGAATTAGCTGATGATAGAAAAGTCAATCAGCCACACAAAATAAACACAGAGTGAGGGAACAGCAGGGCTGATCATCACAGACAGTAATCCCACTGGAGGAATATTCACTTACTGCGCATACGGATATTACATGTGACTGAAACTGTGACGTCAGCAAGGTACTTCTACGTGAACACATGAAACGGAACCACGCTGTGACAGACAACGGCTGCTTTTTAATTCATTAACCATCGCTTGAAGCTGCACACTCCTTTCTCACAGGAGCCGTGCACACATTCAGCAAGGTTGCACAGAGAGAGAAAAGACCTTCGGGTCGTGCCATCCTGCCTATTCAGCCTATTCAAAGCAGCAGAGCTGCTTTTTTCAAAAAATCTGAAGCAGAAAAAATGCACAGTGTTCCAGAGGTGTTGTGTTAGCGTGCATCAGGTTTAAATACGTCGGCTCCATGAACTGTAAACTCAGTGTATAAATACAAACACTAATAATATCGCTGTGCTGACACATCTGTCCGACCCTGGCTTGTGGCAGCCAACTCGTCGGGAGAGGAGCCAACCAAAATTCTGTGTGCACTTGGCTCCACACCCACACACACACACACACACACACACAGAACGCTGAAACGCACAGTTGGAAGCAGACAACAACTTTGCGTAATCCAAGCCACGGCATCTGAGGCTGTGTTCAGAGCACATGGTCACCCATTCTTCCTGCGTGCCCCCACCTCCTGCGCCGTCATACAGGCAGACAGTCTTTGAAGAGCATTTGAACTCACTTCAAAAGAGAAGAAAGAGATTCTTTGAGTGCCTGTGTTTAGCTGCCCACCACACTCGACTCACACATGCGCACACACACCTCTCATATCCTGACTCAACAACTGCCATATCCCATTCAGGCATATTGCGACACACGTGCGCCACCGCACACCCGCTGAACGAATCATCCCCTAAGATGCGGCTTTATCCGGCTCTGTTTAACCAAAAGAGTAGATAGAACAATCAATGGAGGCATGGATTTAGGCAAAGCCTTCAGGGAAACAGAGGGGAGGCTTTCTATCAACTCACTTGTAACCGTGTGTGATTCCAGGCCAGGAATTAAGGCTGCGATTACACAGACCTGCTGTGATCCAAAACATGACGATCAAAGCAGAGAGACGCAGCAGGAGCTCAGTGGAGAATGAACATACAGCCCTTCAGTCATATTGCTGCACATTTACAGAGAAAATATCACAGGATTTCGTGTTATTTGACATCCTGTGTCCTGGCGTCGGGACAATACCTAATGTCTTTTCCTCAAATAAACTCCTGCATTTGTTTTTTTTTTTTTTAACGAAACCAGTTAATATGACTCAAAGCAAAACCACTGTGGATTACATTTCTGATTTAAAGAAGTGTATATTTGTCATTGCTCGCAATCTCAAATAAGTTGGTCTCTCGGGGGGGGGTGTGTCTAAAACCTGAACGATCATCGTTGGTGTCCTAATATCAAAGTTGAGCGCAGCTTCTACAAAGAGTTTATCCTTGGCCAAAACAAACAAACAAACAAAAAAATCTAAATCTGTATTTGACTGAACTTGGAAATCAAAATAACCAAAAAACAATGAGTTGTATGAAGCTGGAGATTTATTTAGCGTTCTAAATTCAATGAGTTCATAAATGAGCTTCAGCTGCCTGTAACATATCTGTGCTCGGTCACCATCTATTTCAGTCGCGCTACACAAGCATCAGAACTGAATCGAACCACCCCGCATGTGTGTGTGTGTGCGTGCACTGACTCTGCCTCGTCCATTGTTGGGCTGTAAATAGGCGCTGACTGTGACAGGAAGTCAGGATTACAATACTCCCCATGAGCCCCGTGTTTATTTTCTCCCTCTGTCGTCAGCACCGACTGTTACTCACACACACACACACATCCCAGCCAGATCTTCGTCCACACACACACACCAGCTGCTCACACTCAGGTGTGTTGCACGTGTCACGGTGCTCCGAGCGTTTACTGTTTACTGTCAACAGGAAATGCAATGTGTTTTAGATGTGGGCTTTTGCGTTTGATTAGGAAAGCTGTCACATGCTCGGCGTGAGTGTGTATGTGTGGAGGGGTGGGGGGGGGTTTGTGTGTGAAGAAGAGGATCTGGTCAGGGTCCGATTAGCCTGGTCACATGCTCTGTGGCTGCGAATATGTATTCGAGTACAATCTGGTGTGTGTTGCACAGCTCGTGTGCATCCCTCACTCACGATAAATAAAGGCCTCATTCAGCCGGGGACAATGACGTGCACGCAGGCCGGGTGTACGCTGAGCACATATACATGCTGCACATAGAGACAAAGGGCAGCCGATGCACACGAGCACACGGCGAAAACACAAAGCGATGCAGTGGTACTGTCCCCGGCCGGCGCTGGGTGCTTCCACAGGCCTTCTGACCTACAAACAGGCCGGGCCAGCGAGGCGTGGATGCGGTCGATGAGGTCACTTCTAAAATTACATCCAAGTATTGGTGCAGCAATATCAAAATGGCTGCAGTCGGTCAGAGCAGGACCGGAGCCTTGGCGTTGGGCTTTATCTTCATTTATGGAATCGCCATTAAAGTTCTAGACGTTCTAGAGCCTTTCATTCCTTTTGATGTGTTTTTCAGAGGTGGCGATATTCCAGCTGTGGCGGCCCATCACGGCTAAATGAAGCAAGCGCCCCGAACACGTGCGAGCATGCATGCGCCGACCCGGGTCCGTGTACAATGGTGCATTTGTGCATGTGAGTGTGCCCATGTGCTGTGTTCCTAATCTGTGCCAGCTGCGCGCGGCGGTCCCCCCTGACCTCGGACCGCCGCGCCAGAGCCAAGGTGGGCTGCAGGCTGCGAGGACCTGCGGGGGCCCTGGAGGTCCCTCTTAGCGTGATTACACTCATTAAGCAGCTCTGTGCAGGGACTGATTGGCAACAGGCTTCGTCTCCCCCACTCTGCCGATCGGCACAGGTCTCGTTTATGAGGGCAGGCCTTTGCTTCCTTGTCCGACAACATGATCCCTGATTAAGGAAATACAGCAGAGTTTTAGAACGCGTCCTTCCTAATGTCCACTGCTCACATTAAATACGTCAGACACCTCTGAGCATCCACGAAGGTGTCGGAAGAGAGCTGACTTCATTAGGACAAAGAGCTTAAAAGTCTATTTTCTTTTTATGATTTTCAATAAAACAGAACAACACAAGGTGACACATGTACAGAGACACACTCGGACATAAACACAAGCGAGAGAGAGAGAGAGAGCGTGATCCTCTGGACGGGAGTGGGTATTTCACAGCCGTGGGCCGTGGGAGCGGGAGGCCGGGATGACGCATGGGCGAGGCTGTGCCCCTTTAACGGAAAACCAGCGCACGTGCACACGTCTGCGCACACAATGCACACAAGGTCTTCCAGGGAATTTCCACCATGTGCACGGCAGACAGGAAATAACGCCATCATGGAGATAAAAATAATAATATCAAAGGCGCGGTGATAAAACGTGCACGCCTTTTCAAGTGTGTGAGCGTGTGTGCGTGCGCTAATTGCCACATGCCTCCATTATTCTCTGACTCCAGGTTTTCTCCACATGAGGTGCACCAGGTCCAACAGTTTGCTCCATGTGGACTCAGTTAATCACAAACACGTGTGTGTGTTTGTGTGGCGCTTTGATAACTTCGTTCATCTTTAGTGTCATCAACCACGTGCGTCCTGAGGGGCTGCGCTCGTCTCAGCTCTGGTGTCACGTCAGGTGACGACACGTTCGCGGGCACGTGCACGTGTCTTGTCGCGTTCTTGACCATCGTGCTCCAGGTCACTCGGGCCAATTTACAGACACAGAGGGAGACGATGCGCCTGCAGGAGGATGGACGAGGACACCAGAGCTCCAGAGGGGAAACTCCTGTGGAGAAAACCTGTTGATAATCAGGCCCTAAAGCCGACCCATCAGAGGGCACTAAGACCCGCTATATATAAGCACTTAGTGCAGCCTAAGCTCCAAATCTGTGATAGCTCAAGAGGATGGACATGCTATATATAAACAGCCTGACCACAAGTATCCCCATCCACATTCCTTTTCTCTCTAATTCAGAAATTCTAAATCCGGACTCCAGGTCCAAATGTGTGTGTGTGTGTGTGTGTGTGTGTGCATCACATGGAGGCACACATTAGCAGTCCATGTTAATTCCCTCTGTTCCCAGCGTCCCATCTGTAACAGACGTTATCTTAATCTCACCAGTGTAAATGAGCAAACATAAGCCGTTCCACTCCTAAATTAAGCAATTCAACGTATCTGTTGATGGCCTATGCGACTTCCTATAAAGGGCTTAGTCTGATCTCAGACCTGTTTAATGTGTAAATAGAATCCGCGGCTGTAAGGCTGTGAGGCAGAGCGGCTGTACTCAGAGTTCCACAGGGATATTCTCATTTCCCAATATTGAAGTTTAATGGCCTGAGGTGGAGGTTATATTTTCTCTTTGTTGTTGGTTTGTAAGAAAAAAAACTACTGGACTTACTTCCACCAAACTTTGGGTCGGGAGGATGGTAAAAAGGCAGAGACAGAACCCATTACATTCTGGGGCCTATACAGGAAATATTTTTTGTAATCATTTTCTCCAACATTGCAATTCCATTTTCAACAATTTCCGAGGAAACAACACAAAGATCTTGTTGAAAAAACCTGAAATATTTAGAGGCCTCATGTGTGGGCAGCTTGGTGCAGCTTGATTGAATTAAAGGGGATTGTTGGAGGTACGCGCTCTACTGAGAGCCCTTCTGCTTGCTATAGACACAGATTGTGTAAATCAGATACCGTGGCCCTACCCACCCACGCAGCACAAAGCCTCACCACCATATTGCATAAGTCATATTTTCCCATGACATTATTGCCTGAACTTGAATCCAGGGCTTCTCCTAAACGTCTGCCAAATCACTGTTGTAACACGCTAATGAGCTTGGCTGCGCCGGCCAAATGTGTCAGTGTTGTAACGCCACTTAGGACGGAACAGTCGCTAAACTTGTCCAGGTAAACACCGTGTGAAGACGTGCGTTCCGGGGTCAGTCTAGCGACAGTATTATAGATCTGGTTAAGTGCTATAAGAGCCCAGCCAGGCATGACTAACAGAGTCAACGCCACGGGGCCTGTGGGTCTGAATGAAACGCTTCCAGCGGGTCAGGGTCACAGGTGGAACTCTCAGTTTGGATTACAGAGCATTTCTTTACAATGACAGTCACCTCAGGGGGCGTCTGTGAGGAGCCGTTACCTCATTCAGTAAACATTTACCTCAGCGCACAGATGTTTCTAAGGAGGAGGCTGGACTGTGTTTGGCATGAGGGCAACTGATGGTAGAGTGACACAGGAGAGCAGCCATTAAATATGCCAAACATAACACTCTCTTTTGTCTGGCTCGTTCACAGCCTGGCTCAGAGGCACCTCCAACATCCCTGCCAAAATACTTGTTCAATCTTTATTTAAGCCTCATTGAGATGAACATTTAGTTTCTAAGATAAAGAGAACAAGAATGAAAAATGACTGGAGCACAATTGGCATAAAACAAAACATAAAAAATAGGAACAGACAAACAGTGACATAAAATCAAACCAAGTGTCACACTGAAGTCCTCGTTGTCTCTCTGGGGGATTAAGGGGTAAAACAAATGGTATTCTGAGGTCAGACGGCCAGCTCCAATAGATTATCAGGCCTGCTTCCAGAGGGGCATCTTCCTAAAGAAGCAGATGCACAAATATCTTTGCACCAGCTCAGTCGTGTGTTTTATGTCAACGTTGCTACTTAACGACAAGACCCTGAGTTCAGAGTGCTGTTGATTCATCTCTGTGACACAAAGAGTTAGAGAAGAGAAACACGGGAATAAGGTCTTACCTCAGAGCCCTGCTCAGTTTATCGTAGTTCATTTGGGGCTTGCACTTCCTGGCCCCCCACAGCCGGGCCACCTCGTCCGGGTCCTTGATGACAAACTCGCCGTAGTCCCCCTGCCAGGCGATGACATCGTGATACTCCTCCTTCCGCAGCAGCTCCAGGATGAAGTGCCACAGCTGGATTTGCCGGGACCCCGGGCTGGACTCTGGCTTGTAGGCCCATTCTGGAAAGGCGATCCCTGCAACAGGGAGGGGAGGTTAGAGGCTGACGACAGAAAAAGGTATCTGAACCGACGCGAGTCACTCTGGAAATCTGCTGCACAGTTGCGATCAGTGGACACGACAAGATGAGAGGTGTTTGTCGAGCGCAGGCCCGAGTGCCGTCAGTTGCTGCCCCCCCCCGCTCGCACGCTTCTTTCATTCTCTAATCAAACTTGAGGAGGAAGAAGAGAGGAAATGAGGTAACGAACGTGACGCACCGCAGTGTTCCCTGACCTGCGAGGACACTGGAGTACGTTGATCTGATCCTGCCTGGCTGTCTCAACACGTCACTGAAACAATGATCCTTTCTTCCTAAAGGGTTGAAAGTAAAAGCTCTCATGTCAAGGCGATTCCCGTGTTTCCAGTTTAACGCAGAACACAACAAAGCATCTGTAGCTGAACAGCTGAATTAGAGCAGGTGATACTAAGTGGACTGAAGTGACACTTCAGGCAGACTTTTGCCTCAATTAGTATAATCGTTCTCTTCAGTCACGTCAGTCATTCTGGCTTTATGAACCAGTGAACAGAGGGAAGAGGAACAGGGAACGCTCTATAACTGATCCGCCGCGACCTCAGGCGTGAGGTACAACAGTGTCCGGTAGCATCGTACGTCACTGACACGGAGAGAGAGGCGACCCGTCCCTGGCCGTCGCTCCTGATTTCCCTTTTCTGAATTAAAGGCACGAACAACACGAACCACATTCAGAGGAAACACACATGTACGAGGCAACACTAAGAGCTGTAGTGTTCGTGGGCTTTGTGGAACATGCAAAACCTTTCCACCTCTCCTCCACCTCTTTCCTCTGATGCAGTCACTCTTTCCTCCGACCAGAGGAAAACAGCACAGCCAGTCATCTCTCTAGTCTGTCCCTCCATCTCGCTCCACCCGCCGCTTGTAGGAAACGCAGAGTAAGCGCCGCAGAACGAGACCGTGGGCGTGGGTATGTGACTATTGGTGGGAGCGTGTGTGTTTGGGAGCGTTTCTGCGTCAGTGCACGTGTTTGAAAATGTCTATGCGAGTCTCCCACTAACATTCTGTCGCCTGAGTGGTCAAGGAAACATGACACGAGCGAGCAAAGCAGAATATTACGGCGTGGTGTTGAGCCAGATACAGACGCAGTCGTCTTCAGAGCATCGACACACTGCAGGGAGGATGTCATGGTGCAGGATGTTCAACACCTGACTGTCCTACTTTCAATGTCAGGTGCAAATAATGTCAAGCTTCAAACTTTTCACAATTCAAATCTGGACCATGGTCCCAACGAATGTTCAGTATTACGTGGTTAGCGTTCAGCCTGGCTTCATGTCCTCCTTTGACTGATTGTTAGTGATTCTTTCACACCAGTTACTCGGCTCATTTTAAACAGAGAAGTCTGGCGTCTCAGAACAAAGGAGGACGCCCCAAAATGCTGCCTTGCCTTTCATGATGATGAATACATTTAACACCGTCTTTACTGCAGCAGCGTTTATTAGAGTCACATTTGTGCTTCTTAATGACACATTAAACTCCACATTAATTATGTGTGTGTTCAAAAATGAGCAGCGGTTACTAATTGTCTGCGTCCTTGGATAATTTAGCCATTCCATCCTTTTCTGAGAGGACATGGAAAGGCGAGCAGGAGCCTGTGTGTTCCTGTGTGGAACTGCAGCGCACACAAACAACAACAACAGAGGAAATGAGTTGGCTGGAGACACATGGGAAACAAACAGGCCCAAATCATCAGATGATAGACGTGCAGGCCTGTCAGTGGATTTGCTGGATGACAGCCTGAGGCGGAGATAGATAGCCCTGATAATCTCTGCTGCGCTAACCGGCTCTTACCATTTAGTCACTGTTGCGTAACACGAAATAATGTTGATAGCACATCTGCCAGTTTCTGTATCTATGAATCTGCACACAAGCGTTTACTACAGTCATTTGTCAACGTGCGCTAACTTCCGTTTTTGTGTTTTTACTCGACGTGAGGAGAGAGCGGGGGCGGGTTTAGGCCTATCTAGGTTTCCGGTTCTTAGTTAAGAATAGGCTGAGAGGAAAGAAATCATCACATGTGTCTTCTTACTAATTAAATGTGGGCCACAGCTCATTATTAACCACGATTTCCTCGCCGCTTTCCTCCACACTGATGCACGGGGCAATGATTCACCCGGTCGTCCAACCTACTCAGGAGCATTCACCGATGCCTCGACGATGCCTACACATTTTCCAGCTCTAAAATCCAGACGGGAGTTTATCTGCGATGTTACAGATAGCAGGTGGCCAACACCAGCCACAAAGAGGCTGTGACTGCAGATCATTGTTCTCTTAACAAACATCCCCGGCGTGCGAAGTGACCACGGGTGTAAACACGGCCTGGACCGCGTTGTCTTGGTTTCGCGCAGCCTCCTTCCAGGCGCGTGTGTGCGTGTGTAGGTAGCGAGTTAGCATGCAAATGAAGCAACGCTCGCGATCATTTCGTGTCCTCTTTCCCTTCCCGCCCTCCACCTCCTGTTTCTCTTTGGAACATTCAAACAAACAACTTGTTGCGCGATCAAACCCGGAGTGAACCACGCGGCCACAGAGCGGCACGCCGGGGTCCGTCATCAACATACTGGCCTGGCTGAGCACCATCCTCCAACAATAACACACCGCCGCCTACGCAAACACACTCCCACCGCAGAGGACAGCGCCGTGTTTCCAGACACGCTGAACGGATGGTGACGCGCTTCGCCTCGAGTCAGGAGGTGGCTGACCAAATCCCCAATCTGAGACGAATAAATGAGTAGTGCTGACCCCTGACCCTGCGGTGCTGCTGACAGCAGATGATTGTTTTCTATTGGGAGTTTGTCCCCAGTGTTCAATCTGACTTTAAGAGAACACAGATTCTTCATTTAAATGATATTATATCAGGTTCTTTTTGTTTATTCTCTTTACAGGTATTCCTAATAACGTTTGTGGCTAAACTGTAAAACATTAAGCTTCTGTTACGTTTTTGATCAACCCAACAAAAAGCCACATGGGCCCCGTCTCTGATTTCAAGTCGAGCTTTTAAACAGCACATTTTAAAAATCAATTAATTATGTATTAAACTTCCTCAGCGTGCTCATACAATGTGAGGGTTTTATACTGAGCAGACAGGAGCAGTGTGTGTGTGTGTGTACGGCTGCAGAGATGCATCTATAATGATCTTTTTGACTTTGGCGTGGACCACAGAGGTCATTATACACACACACATTATATTTCAGGTCACTGAGTGAAACTGATACACGGAGGACCTGCAGCAGTGGTCTGTGTGTGTGTGTGTGTGTGTGCGTGAATAAAGTCAAGAGGACAAGCTCTACCTGAAAATGACGCACGATTCACTGTCATCAGCCTCGCCGTGCGTCCATGTGACCGTGATGAATTGGCAGGAGCGTGGTGCACATGCGTGTGCGTGAACAGTACAGTACCGTACACGTCAGGGTGTTGAGTGCCTTTTATTACTCATCAGTCAAAAGCTTCACATCAAAGAGAACGAGTTGCATAGCTGACACGACAGTGTGTGTGTGTGTGTGTGTGCGTGTGTGTGTGTGTCAGGACAGCTCAGTCTGGGTAGGACTATGGGTGGAGAGGACAAAGACACCTGTTCTTGTTCTCAGCATTCCTCTAAACATAATCCCCCCACCCTCACTCACACTGTCACACATTCACTCGCACACGCCCATGAATGCACGGCACGTGCACGTACGCACACACACAGTCACACATACTCACTTTTCAAGAGTTCTTGTTGTTGTTTTAATGAATAATGTTGCAATCTGTGTGTGTGTGTGATACAGATGAGAGTGGGGGGGGCAGAAAGAGCGAGGATGAGCCTGCAGAGCGAGACCTAACCCCCCCCCACCACCACCACCACACTTAACCTCCCTGACCTCGACTCTCCCTCTCTTTGGCTCCTTTCCTCCCTCACCCCCTTCTGTCCCAAGGGAGACACCAGATAGCCATTACAGCATGCATGTGCCGGCCTCACAATCTCACACACACACACACACACACTCATACGACACACACACACACACACCATCAATAATGTAGAGGCTGGTGTGGAGGGTTGACGATAGGGGTGCGCCTAATCTCTGCCCTGGGACACTAAAGAGAGTGCGAGTGCGTCAAGAACTCACTCTCTCCCACTCTGTGTGTGTGTGTGTGTGTGTGTGTGTGTGTTTCGAGTTGGACAAGTGAGGGGCAGGTGCTAGAAAGTGATGCAAAGGGGGGGGGGGGGGGGGGGAACAGAGGGAGGGGGTGAGGGAGTGAAAGAGAAGAAGGCAAGATGAGATGGGGTGAGCATTAGGACAAGTGAAGAACGGAGAGAAGAAAGTAGGTGAAAAGGAGACAGGGAGGGACATCGGGGAAACAAGAGTGGGACGAAAAAGAAAGACGGACAATGGCAAGAGTGGGAGAGGAGAAAGGGGGTAGATGGATGGATGGAAGGAGGAGGGAGGGAGGGAGGAAGGAGGAGGAGGCGGAGTGGGATTAAGGGGGCGATGAGATCATAGCTCGTCTGGTAGTCTGTTGTCATCCAGTTCAGATTGCTTACTCCCCTCCCTCCCTCCCTCCCTCCTCTCTAGGAGTGCGGATGCCTCTTTTCCTCCGTGTGATCTTGGTGGCAGGCCCCAAGCAGACTTCTACCACTGCTGCTATTCCAGCTATGTGCCACAGCAACAATAACCTCCGCTCTCTGTCTCACACGGCGAGGGGAGAAGGGCGGGGGTGTCCGCCGAGATGAAAGCAACCGTGTGAGAAAAGAAAGAAAGAAAGAGGAGAAGGACAATCGATCTGAGACGATACAGAGGGATGAAGCTGCCCAGTGAGGAGACAGTGGACACTACGAGTAAAGTGTCCCGCTCTGCCACAGCTGTTGTCCTCCTTTACGTTAATAACGCTGTTTATTTTTCTATCATCCTTTATTCTGTCTGTCCACCTCGACATGACGTGTGGGGAAGTTGCCTAATAACAGAAAAGTAAACCAGAGCGAGCAATTAAATTCTGGTTCAGGGTCTTGTTTGCACTTTCATTAACATCATTAGGAGCTTCTTGAACATACTTCCTAAAGTATTTAAGACTTCCCAAGACTTTTAAACAGACTTTAAACAAACTCTCTTTTTCTTTTACGTACATGAGATGGGTTTTTTTTTTACATTTATGTAAAAGAAAAGGTCCACGAACACAGGTAACAGTGAATTCATGGAGCTCTCACAGCTGGACTGAGGTGACGAGGGGAGCGAGGGCTGATGGGAAGAGGGCAGAGACAGACGGGCAGCCAGACAAAGTACTCGAGTGAGAAAAGAGCTTCTCAGAGCTGTGAGTCCTACTCAGCGGCAAATCAACTGACAGGCCTGTGCCAAACTAACAGCAGAGTTGCAGACTCAGGGCTTTTGCACGGGGGCAGGGCCTCTGAGCAGCTATTAGCTTCAGCGGGCTGGCACGCCGCTGCTTTAACTCAACTCAGCTTTAGCGTGGATGCGGGAAACGAGCGGCGCAAGTGGGTGCGTGGGTGAGGGTGAGGTCACGGCGAGCGCAGAGGGTCTGCAAACGCACTACACGTTGAGAGGCAGCCCGTGTCCGCCTGCGTTTCGTGCACGGCTTCGTCTTTGTCGCAGCCGCCTGGATGAGTGAAACCGCCCGAAGCGCCGCGGGAGCAGAGAGACAGAAACACAAGACCGGGAGTCAGAGGGGAGGGATGAGGGGATAATAAAAGAGAGAGAGAGAGAGAGAGAGGAGGTGGGTAATTAGAGCCCATATGTATGACTCCCAAAATGTCTGTACTCTTCCCACCATGTCCATTAAAAATTCATTAGGCAAGGAGAGGTAGACTGGAGAGTGAGAGGCAGAGACAGGAGAAAGATGAGGATGAAGGACACTGTCAGTCGTTTCCGAGGTGACCTTTAACTCTAAATGGTTTAGACTGCAACCTACATTGAACCTGCATTTGTTTTGTCTGTTCAACCCCAAAATATACACAATTTACTATCGTATGCAAACATAAATACACATCAGTTGAAGAAAAAAAAAAAAACTGCCCCGAGAAATGTATGTTGTTGTGAATTATCCAGCTGGAGAGCAATTTCTCTGAGAGGAGCTGTTCTGATTGGAGGTCGTCGTGACCCTGCCTCACCTGTGTGCCAGGACGATCACATGTACATCGCATACAATAACACATAAACGCCTCGCGAGCTGCCCCACTATTCTTGGATGGCACCACATGCATTTTCTATAGGCTCTCACCCAGCGCCATATAGCTGCAGAGGAGAGAACCAGAGAAAGAGCAGGAGAGAAGAGAGTACTTTGTGGCCTTGGAGGGGCCAAAAATAGTAACGCACACTTGCGCGCACACTCACACTGACACACACACACTGGGGTAATTGTTCCACAGCGAGAAGGCAAGCGAGAGCGCGAGCCAGAGCACACAACATGGATGGGGAAAGAGGGAAAGTACAGAAGTACTGAAGGAGTAAGAGGAGAGCGGGATGAGAGCGCAAGTGGGACAAAGAAGACGAAGGACGTGATGTAAGACGAGCGACTCGGTCTCTCGGCGCAGTGCTGTATCGCTCGCCTCCCAGTGAACAGACGCACGTCTTTTCCAGGAAATTGTAGGGGAGGAGCAAGAGAGGGAGAAAAAAAAACCAGAGAGGCCAGAGCGTCCATAGGGATCCTCCGCTGCAGAGCCTCTGTGAGACTGGATAACACTGGTTATACTGGTCTGACATAGCCATTCACTGGCACAAAGCTTGGTCGTGGACTAATGTGTTTCAAGGTTGATTTTGAATGAAAACGCTAAAGTTACAGATGGTTTAACAACTTATGCAACATGGCATTATGAAACTCACTTACATCCCTAAATCTTATCTTATCCAGTGGTTCAACCAAGAAGGTTCTGCGTTTCATCTTCTATTGAATTTATTTGTGCAAAGCAAGATGAAACACAAAAGACTCGTCTTGATCTTGATAAACACACTGGATTCTTTAGGGATATTTGCTGCAGCTTGTTTGAAACTAACAGGTCTCTTGGTCCTGGATGGAGGAATGTGCTCAGATCAGAAAATAAATTGACTTCTGTATTTAATCACCTGGTTTCTAAAACGGATGCGTTTAGACCAGAGGACACAGTACTTGACCACATGGTGAACGTGAACTCACCACACAAGGCCATGTCATAGCAACGTGTACACACAACAAGCTGTACACACACACACACGCCTATCCAGGAACCGGAAGAGCAAATGTCAACCCCAGCCACAAATACATGAAGGGCGAGCAGCACCCTGTGAACTGAAATACTGAGCGCTGCCCACAACACACACACACACACAGCCCCAGGGCGCTGCACCTGATCGGCTGGACAACTGAAGCTCTCTCCCTCCGTGTAATCACACTCATAAACACGCCTGATGGGAGTGTGCATCCCTCAGTGTGTGTGTGTGTTCCCCGGAGTGTGTAAAGAACAGCAAAATAATATTGTGTCTGAGAGACAGGTTCTGTTGCTCTCGGGGCACTGTTAGGTATATTTAATCTCACCAAAGTGACACACTGTTCCCAGGACATTAACATCTCTCTTTAGAAGTACACACACACACACACCCCTACATGCTGCACTCACACAAAGCGCGGTGCAAAGCACCAAGGTTGAAAAATTAGGCTATAATTTTAGATGCTGGAACTAAGCAGAATACTGTATTGCTGCTAGATTTGGATTTTAAGATTTCAACGCCGCCTCATTCCCAGTTGGATGTTCGATGCCATATTTAACAAAAATGCTGTGTTTTTTGTTTTACACATGTCATTTGAGCCATCCAAATATGATCTATGCTGGTGTTTGAACCAATCCTGAGCTCTGATCCAACAGTTATTACTAGATTTTAAATCTGTATCACAGGTGCAGCTATCCAGTGGGACGACGTCTGAGCCAATGAAGGGTGAATATCTTCAGATTTAACGCTCGTTACAGACTAATAATTAATGTCATTCAAAGTTACTTTTAGGGATAAGCTGTTAAGGCCTGACACGGCCGTGTCACAGGCCACAGGCGCCTCTCTTCTCCTTCACTCCGTCTCCCCAGCTCGCAGTCTGGTGTTAATGTACTTCTCCAGCCAACAGCTTGGCAGAGAGCTGCCAGTTGACACTTCACCTCTGGTTCAACAACACACTGCCCACACTCACTGGCGGCTGACAGAGTGTGTCGACTGTGTGAGCGAACGGGGACAGAAACTATCACAGCGTTTAGTCACAATCAGTTACTGTCAATAAGGCGCATGAGCTCGATTGGCTGAGGCCGCGACAAGTGATGGTTTTCATTATATTTTTAGAGAAGGTCTCAGTGTGTGTGTGTGTGTGTGTGTGTGTGTGTGTGTCGCTGAGCGACAGGTGGCCTTTTTTGGGAGGTGGTTTCCTGGAATGTGCCACTAGAGCGGGACAGGATGTTAGCAACTGTTGTACACCACTGCAACAGATCTGCTTCCTGTGTGTGTGACGATTGTGTTCGCTAAAATCTGTCTGGAATCAAAACCAAATCAGGCAATACTCAGAAACAACAATTACTTCTAAGTATATGCACATATACTGGAGGTGATGAAAAGAGCGCTGAGAAAGAAGAACGGTGGGTGGGGGGGGGGTTAAACAGCTTCCTTTACTTTAATGTGCAGCTCTACAAAGACACACACACACATCCAGTGCGTGTGTGTGTATATTTGTGTGCGAGTGTGCGTCACTGCTGACTAAGTGCGTGAATGTGTTTGTAATTCAGCATTCACAACGCAAACTCTCCTCCATTCTCCTGCCGTTCTCTCCCTAACACTGTCTCCTAGCAACCAGACACTTAAGGCCTAAAAATAACCAGCCCAGAAACGAACAGAACAAAAAAATAAAGCATAAATGGCAATTAATGCTTTCAGGCATGGAACACGGACTCAGACAAACCAGGTATTAGAAAGGGAAGAGCTGGGAAGCAGCGAGCGAGAAGTGGGAGGCTGAATCTGCCAGCAACAGGTAGCCGTCAGGAGACAGAGTTCTGTGCACCGCGAGTGTGTTCAATAAACGCGTGTGTGCCCACACGCCTTGGCTGGGAACAAGACAACTTTTCCACCGTCTCCGAGAGCAGGAGGCTGCTCACGGCAGAACACGCCTGTGGTCTCAGCCCGACGCGGCGCGCTGGCAGCACCTCCCGTGTTTAGCAGCTTTCGAAGAGAAAAATATTCTGCATGTCAAAGGACTCAGCAGGGCCTGTCGCTGCTTGGCAGCCAGCACTTAGGTTGTATTATGGGTTGTTTTTTTTTTTCCTTCTTCTTCTTCCCTCCTCTTCCTCCAATGTTATGAAATAAACAAAAAGTCGAAGACAAATGAGTCACGGACACGTACACGCAGACCTGCTGTCTCGCATCTGATGCCGACACATTCCACAGTGGATTAACATTTTGGATGTGACGGCAAGTGAGCAACACCTGATCTTTACACCAGACGCCTCCCAGTTTAGAAGGAGCTGTTCTTGTTCCTTTGAAAATCTGATTAACACTCCTTGGCACAAATGTGAGTTTTTGAATCACTTATAACCTGGAGTGCATTTAAGAAGGAAGAATCTTTGTCTCTGAGGGGTTTGATCGGCTCAACGCATGTGGACAAGAGTTGGAAGATCCAAAGCATGAACACGCGCCAGTTAATCGCTCCTGATTCATTAAATATGCAGATTGATTTTCTCCATAACCATCGACTCATCAGTTCAGCAGTCACACCTTTACGTGATCCCTGTGGCAGAACACATTAGCTTCCTTTTTATTACTCTCCCTGACTGAGTCAGGACTTTTTGAAAAGTTTGATGGAACAACATCTTACACGTATGGGGGTTGTTTAATTGAGCTGGAAAGGACAAGATGTATTTTAGACGTGAGCGGGAGGAAGCAGAGGAAACCTCAGAGGTGAAGCGCTTCTTTTTGAACTAGCTTTAAATTTCAGTGTTTTAACATCTGACAGCTCATCACACGACACATGATTCAGCCATTCACTCTTCATTTGGAGCAAAACACATCTTTCTAATATGTTGTGTGTACGCCTGTGTGTAGTGTGTGTCTTGTTATGAGCTACGTGATGTTGTTCAGACGAGAGGTGGAGTAGGTGACAGGCCCTGGGGAATCGTGTTTTTCTCATAGCTCCGTTGCTGCAAAGTGTCAGCGATGCCCTGCAAGCTCTCCGACGTGGAGACAAAGGCAGAAAAACACACACACTCTTGCCTTGACAAACACAGTTACGGCATAAAAACGGCGGGGGTTTTGTAGTAAACAGAAACGCACCCTGACAGTGGTTGTATTTGGGAAAACAGCTGAGTAACACTTGTTGACTCCCGTGCAGACTCTATAATCACCAGGGGACAGATAAATCCAGCCTGAGGGTGAAGCAGAGGGATGGTGGCCTGGTATTCTAAACGGGCCCTTGGGTACTGAGTGAACAGGGGACGCTGGCGGCTTGTTGTCCTTAGCACCTTTCTGCCGACTGGGAGAACAGCAGCTCTGGAGGTGTGCGCAGCGTCCAGGTTTTCACGTGCTAATAGAAGGGCAATTAGAAAAATGAGCGCAGGGAAGGATCGCAGCAACATTACATCACGATGATGGCGACACTAATAGGTCTTTAGATTCAGAGATAACGCAAGCGTACCAGGACTCAAGGCTATTCCAACCTCACCAAGAAGAGGTTGTTATCGGAATTACACAAGAACTTCTTACTTGCACAAAAAGGGGGCAGGATCAGGGGGCGGATCCCGGATTTCTTTTTTAACTTAATTTCAAATTGTGAGAACCCTATTCTACTGTGCACTCACACGAACACACCCACGAGAAGGTTTAACTCATCATTACTGAACGTAATAACTGGCATAATAATTGAAAGAAAAGGGCCAGTAATGGCAAACACCACCACCTCTGCTGCTTCTTTACTGCACTGAACATGCGGTGGATTACACTGACGGTGCCCTCAAAAGGTTCCTGTGCGTCAGCTGTGTGTGAACGGTACCAAAAATACACACACTACTTCACCAGTCCCATCAAGCTATTCCTTCCTCCGCTTGTAGTGTATTCCTCCATCAATCCCCCCATCACCCCCACCCCGACCATTTGTGTGTCCAGCCCTGTGCGCTTTCCTGCCATTCTTCTATCGCAGCTAATTTTAGATGAAGGAAAAAGCTCTGTCCACATCTGGTAGTCATTCTTGAAGATGTGTGTGTGTGTGTGTTTGGGAAAGAGGGAAAGGAAACTGGGAAAAGGTCAACGGGAGAGAAAAGTACCAGAGGAGAAAAGGTTCTGGAGAGGAAATAAAAGGAACGACACACAACAAACACGGTAACGACACCATTGCTGTCAGACCCGGAGCACTCGTTCAGACTGAGTGACGTCCACCGGAGAATAAACATTAGAGTTGGCTTTAAAGGGCCAGTGAAAGGAAGCACCTTTAATTGTTAGAACATGAGGTGAGGAGAGGGGCGTTAATCTGCAATACACACCTTCCCCACTAGATGTCCCTGAATTGTACTCACTGAACCTTTAATGTCATCTGGAAATCAAAAAGGGAGGGATGACATAGACAACATGATGTTTCACGTTGAAACCAAGACCCACTGACAGCACACACACACACACACTCCTGGCAATCATGGCTGTGCATCCCAGTGGTCCGTGAGGGGGACACAGAGGGCAGAACACAGCGTGTGTGTGTTTGTGTGTGTGTTTATCTTGTCGTAAACAGGACAAAAGACACATGCCGTGTCACCGCCTGTCACCGCTTTCTCTTCTCCTCTGACTGCTCTCGTCCTCCGCTCAGTTTTTCCTTGTTTTCCCATCATCCCGCTCTCGCGCCCTCGCCCTTGTCTTGCGCCCCTCTGACTCCTCGTTGCCTCGTTCTCCTCCAGCAACGCCCCCCTCCTCATGGTCAGCTTGTTAAACATGTCTCCTAAAGCTGATTAAGTAGTGTTGATCAGCCTTATGTAACACTCACCTCGCACAGACGTCGCTGCCAGCTAGCCGGCTTACTGTGTCTTTCTTTGTGCCTCTGTGCATGTGTGTGTGTGTGTGAGAGAGAGAGATTTTGCTTTAATGGGCACTGCTTTGCACGACATATTTGCCGTTGGAACACGTCAAATAACTTTTTGAATGTGATAACATCCCATACGGAGCGGTACTGGTCCACTTCTTTGTGACGTGAGCACATTTGGTCACGATGGTGAAACGCAGCTCGTTGTGTAGTATCAGGATCTCCCAGTGTGCGCCTTCCTAATGACGGCTGTGCTTATCCCCCAGTTAGCATGAGGCTACGACGCTGCAGCAGGGGGCGGGGCACAGCACCCGTACTCACGCACACACACACAGACCAAAGGCATAAATCATGAAAACTATCTATAAAGGCATCCAAACACGTGCAGTCTGACACTGTGTCAGCAGACAGATCTCATTAATGGACGCGGTTAACGAGGCGGTGCACGCGGCCAGGTTAGAGGGGTCAGCGCGCCCATGCTCCCATGCTCCGCTCTCCTGGCTTGCTCTAGCGCTGTGCTTTGTGGGAAAGATTAGAATCCTCAGCTGGAGCAAATAAAGCTGGGCGTTATGCAAGAGCCCGGGAGAGGGAGGAAGACAGACGAGAGAAAGGCCGATGATGATGTAACCCGAGAGAAGAGCAAAAATACAAAAATGAAGAGTAAGAGAGAAAAGGATTCAGAGGTTTCTGATGGAAGGCCTTGACACAGCTTGCCTTACGAGACGGCCAGGCTCCACCGCAGCGTGCTGCACGGTACCAGGCACCCATCAGCCCTGCTGAGCAATGAGCGCAGCACTGCCCTGCAACAACGTGTCCTTGGCCCAACAGCAGAGCCAGACAACATAATGTAAGGTTAACACTTGGTTTCATCCTGGCCTCCCTGAGTGGGCGTAGGAGAACGTTCTTTGAGTCATCGAACACCGTGGCCCTGATGGGCCTGTCATCCCGAAGAGGAAGCCTATGGTAACAGTCTCACATGTTCACGCCGCGTCCTCAACGTGTTGCATGTGAGGAGGTGGACGCGGCATCGTCGCTGTGATGAAGAGCCCTGTCAGAACCGCTGAACGCGGCGTGCTGTGCGACCACATCCACCTGATCCGGGGCAGAGAGCAACACCAGCTGCCACAGAGAGGAAGTCGAAGCAACGTCAGTTAAAGAGCATCATCATCCTCATTATATTGACAGTATTACTTTACAATGCCTTTAGATAATGTGTGTGTGAGGTGGAGCTTTAAAACCGAAAGCACAGTCAGAGGTTCAGTCTCATGGATGTTCAGTAGCGACGTGGGGCCAGCACATAGTTGTGAAAGTGAAAAGTAATTTTTTGTTTCCTCCACATTTTTATTTTGCATTTAGCGTGTCCGATCACGTGTGGAGACGCAGGAGTGAGCTAACCAACTTACTACTACTACTACCAACTACTGCTGCCTTCATTAAACCTCTAGAAATCAGTGTGAGTGCCACACAGAGCCGCCCTCCTCTGACCCAGCACCTCTGGCTCGCTGCTCAACGATACGTATTCAGTCTTTTCATCGTATCTGATGCTACATTTTGTTCTGAAAGCATTTGCACTGTACAAACAGGTGTCAGAAGAAACAGATGAGGACAAGAGGAAGGAAGTGAAAAAAGAGAAATGAATGAGCAAAGGGGAAGGAAGTAAGTTCACAGAGATAAAACACTGACAGGCAGAGAAAGAGAGAGAGAGAGAGCAGTGAACCTTCTCCTCTCCGTCCATCCGCCGCTCAGCCGGCGTTATGTAAGAGCCGAGTGTAAACACACCGATTACCTCTGCTTGGTGGAACTCATAACATGAGGCGCTGCCGCCCTGTTTGTGCTTGTGTGTTTTGGAGAGGGGTCGCACTGGACGCGTGCGCGTGAACAGCGATACCTCTCGGCTACGTGTCACACACAAGCAGCAATCTATTGTCCCGATCGCTGTTTCAAAAGTGCTCGGATCATCCATCCAAGGTGTAAGGTAGCCAGGGGGTTTCCCTGAGAAGAGATACCTGCACTGGATTTCAGTTTCACCTCCACAATAAGAGGTGGATGACACATGCAGCCACAGAGACAAGACGTCAGGAGCAGGGCATCCATCTGCTGTTTCATCAGATTTGGATTTGCATGTGTGTGTGTGTGCAGCAATTAGTCGTAATTTTGAATCACAACCTTCTATATATATATATATATTACACCCATATCCAAATATTGTGTCAGTATTATACAAATATGGAGATAAGCCCCAGCCCTTGAGGATGTACCTTTGAACAGAGCCAGGCTAATACCTGAGCCAGACAAACACAATAAACTTAATAACAAAACGCCCACTTACACACAGGGAGTACACTACAGCTGGGGGCTCTGCTGTGTATGAGAGTGTGCAAGACTCTGGTGTATGTATTAATGTGTGTGTGTGTGTGTGTGTGTGTGTGTGTGGGCAAAAGCAATTCACTAAAACTATGGTGACAGCACTTCTGATTTATCTCCTGCGCTCCCTCTGTAGCCTGTCGTCAATAACATAATATTTTGATAGACATTTCCTGGCAGAGGACAGATGCAGCGTTTATGGCTTGTTTCCACGGTAACGTGTACAGTATACATGTCGGGCACAGAGCCACACGCTGCCAACTGAAATCCAGACACGCCATGTTGAAGAAAATATGCCGATAAAATCTGTCATAGCGTCAATTTCTTGCTCAGTATTTATGTCTCTTCCACCAGTGTTTATAACAGACCTGGAATCAACTGCACCCATTAAATTGCAAAGCCCTCAACCTCATTTTGTTTGAATCAGAGACCTGAGATTTGAGCCATCTCCCATCTTCTCGTATTCAGCTCTTACCAGGCACCTCCCCACCACCTTGTCCTTTTCTCTTCCTCCGTCGTGCTCTCTGGTTCTCCCCATTTAGCTCGCCCCCCCCCATCCCCTCATGCTTCTGTAAATCCCTCCGCTGCTTTTGATCCATTATTCCCTACTTTCCTTTTCCGTCGCACCCTGTGACTGGTCAGGGGCTGCAGCTCACTGTTCACTTCATCAAAAGCTTTAATCCCCAAAAACAACAATCGCTGTGTGTATGTACAGTGGGCCTATACGTGTGTGTGTGTGTGTGCACGCGCGCCCACCCGCATGCAACTGCTTGGACATTACGTAACTTCACTGGGCCACATCTGATGCTAAAAATGGACATGGATAAAACTATTGTGACCGTGGGCAGGGCTACTGTACAGAGGCACTGGAGCGCACACTCATGACACATGTACTGCTGCTTAACCTCCATGTCATGGAGCAGAGCTGCAGGTTTCAGCTGATCACCAGCCATGTTAGTGATCAACTTTCAAAATGACACATTGTCCACAGGGAAAAGTTTTAACAAGGGTTTTCAATCTGAGTTTGACACAAAAAAACTGCAAGTAAAATATCGTATCATATAACTAGATTCAATAATATCAGATCATCTGAGGAATCCAAACTAAATTTAACAGTTTATTTCATTTCCTGGGGTGTTCTGAAAGAAAGCATTTAGACTAGATTAAATATGCAGGGCATTTAAAAACAAGCCAAACTCAGTTTGCATCGAGTGAGGCTCTGGATTTTATTCGTGGCTGGTTTTAATTTTGGAGTACGACTGTGTCTGTGTGGTCGAGGCAGAGTCATAAGAAAAGTCTGTTCAACTCGCACACCGATGACGCTGTGGTGAGGGGGAGCGTTTCAAAGGAGCAGCTGCAGCCAACGGCGTGAGCACGGAGGTGCAGACTACAGGTGTTGGCCCCAAACACTGTCCACGCTGTGCTTAACTACATGTGAGCAACATCAATCATTTAGTCAGACTTGAGCAAATGACCGAATGGCTCCGAAACACTAGAGGATGTGTTCAGGTCACGGCACTAAAAGAGCAGAGAGTGGTGGAGCTTGTGAGACTGGCGGGCACACTTATGGACAAATATGTGATGAGGGGAGCCTGTTTCCAACCCGCTCTCTCTTCACGTGTGAGTGTGTGTGTGTGTGTGTGTGTGTGTGTGAGTGTGTGTGTGAGAGTGTGTGTGTGTGTGTGTGTGTGTGTGTGCGTGCGGAGCGGAAAGATATGCTACGTATATGATGTGCAGCACTGATGGCCGCCTCCGTCATTAAACTTTAATCACTCTGCTTTCCTATAAATACCTTTCCAATGATCCAATGCATTATTCAGTGTCTCTCAGACCAGCGCACACACTGATACACAAGCAGAAGAAACAAACTCTCTCACACACACACACACACCTGGAGAGCCCAGAGAAGGCCAGCGTCCTGGAGGAAGGACGTCTTGTGAACACTCAAGAGGACGGTGGCCAGTGGGTAAAAATATTCAGACTCTTGTTTTGCTGTGAGTGGAATCGGCCTGATTCTGCCCATGACCACGCATCTTCGAAGCAGCCCGGGGCTGTGTGTGTCTGTAGCACTACATCAGTACTACATGGGAACGTACAAGGTGGCTGATAGTAACTGATGGGTTTCTAGAATGTGCTGGCCGGTTAGAGGATATCCATGTTGCGTTTGGCCATAAAGTCAAGCTGGCTGATAAATCAGGGTGTCCGGTGAAATGGCGACATGGTAGGGTGACATGGAGCAGGGGGCACGAAGGGAGCGACGAGGAAAGAGGAGGAGGAGGCTAATGGAAGAGGAGCCGCCACTGGGGTATTAGTCCATGGATTGGTGACACAGAAATGATAGTGAGAGGGAGGAGAGGACGGTGGGATGGGTGGGTCAATCGATGCTTAAAAAGGTTTCACTCCCCTACAGGGACACGTGCACGCGCATGTGTGTGCGTGTGCACACTCATAAATGCACAGCAGTCGATTGTAAATGAAAACACCGTCTCTCTCCTGCACACGCTTCATCTGTCTCAGAAATAAGAAGTGTAGCTAGAGAGCAGCATTTAGAAAGTGACCTGTGACTCCAACAAGAGGATTAACCATCACTTAGTGTGATTTAGGCTGAAACAGCGAGTTCGTGCTTCGAAATTTCAAATGTTGAAACACAGAGCTGGGACACGGTTTGTCCGCGAGGACGACATGAAGCTACAGCAGTTGACAAAACACGAAAGACGTTTCATCTTAACTCCTTCTCAAAAAGTGAAGCCAAAGCATCTTGATCGCCACCTGGTGGCTGGCTACAGTACAGGTCAAAACTACTCCATCCCCCATGTTTATAGATGAGACATCGCCAAAATTAAAAGTAAATAAATACTTCTCAGCAATGTTTTCTGTCATTTAGGCCGTAACGTATGTTTGTTTGTTTTAAATCTGATGCTTTAAAACTGAGGAGAGACATCGTGATCTACAGCTCAGAACGCCCTGAGGTTGGTTGAGCATATGCATCAGCACGTCCTTGCAACCACCGCTCCACCCTCCGACAACCGCTGCCCAGGCTCTGCTTCCAATTGTGCAAGATGGTGATTTTTGTATCTGGCATATTTGTGAAATACATTACTGGAAAGTTAATAAACAACAACCTCATCCTTTTTTTCCTCTTGATATACCTCTACACATAAAGAATAACGGCTGAAATATCAATAGACTCCCTATCAGTGTTGCATTGGCCCCAAAAGTGCAATAGCAGCAAATAGTCCAGCTGTTACATTGCACTAAATGCCTGTGCTCAGATGCAAATTAAAAAGTTTACCACACCAGTTTCCATCTTTTTTATTAACAACAGTTCGGGACAGTTTGTTCCCACGAAGACACACTTTTTACAACCGCCGTGGCATTCCCGACTAAGCCCTGCCTTTCAAATGCACATAACTTTCTCATCTGAACACGGGCTGCGGTGAGTTGGCTCAAAGTTCAAAATGTGCCCTGACGTACAAAAGACAACAGGTCTGAACATGCACGCAGAGAGAGAGAGAGAAACGAGGTTACGACTGCGAGGGAACGAGCAAAGCGAAAGGCTGACAGGCAGAGGAAGAGGAAAGACTGGTTGAAAAGAAAACTGCAAACGTGATCTTGCATTCCTCACATGGGGTGGAGGGTGGAGGAGAGAGAAAGTGAGGAAAAGAAGAGGGAGGAATGGGGGAAGGGAGACAGGGGTGAGGGGAGGAGGGTGACAAGGGAAGAAGTTTAACTTGGCGCCAGACAGCATTTCAATACCCGACAGCACACAGACGCTCACACACACACACAGAAAATATCGACACAATGCAAGTGGCACAGAAGTCCTTTTGGTGACTTCCCATCGTCCGAAATTAGATTAGATATTTGCCCTCCACCCGAGCTCCCTGGGTCCAGCACAGAGGCAGATTCCCAGATAAAAATAGCCAGAGGAACTATTCAAACACTGCTGCTTTTCTGCAGGGAGTGTCTGCTGACTGCCCTGGACTTAAGGGGTTAGAGAGGGGTTAGGAGCTCCACTCAGCACCTCCCTCAATCAAAGGGCCTGGGACAGCGGGGCAGCCCAATCCCTATCGCACTGGAAACACTCATACACACAATGGAGAAGCTCAAATCAGTGTGTTTATATATGTGATTTAAGAGTTTCAAACTTTTGATCTGCAAAATACACGGAACAGTAAATGTTCAAGCATCTTTCAAAATAAAAAAAATGCCATTATTTCACTATATATGGATTGTAATACATGACTGACACACACACACACACACGATTATGGGTTTTAATAAAGATCGTGTCTGGTTGTTTGGATCCTTTCTGCCATGTACGTGTATCAGCACAGACAGTGTCTGGATTCCTTACAATATACTTTACACACCCTCAGCATGCTCGGTATTATTGAGGTTAATCTGAGAAGATTAGGAGTATACATTACAACACCACTCAGGCCGAGCCTTAGCGTGGGTAAAAAAAAAAAAGCCATGGGTGCAGTGGCATCAGTAGAGGATTAGGAGAAACTGCCCCGTGCGTGCGTGTGCACACAGGAAGCCAGGCCAGGTGTGAGTGGCTGGTGTTGGTGCACGGGCCCACTTTCACGGACACGGGTGAGTGAAGCGATGGCTGCCTGAGTGAGGAGGCGCTGTCACGGCCCTGACAGCTTACACCCCGACGATCCAGCGAGCAGCGGGGAGCTGACGCTCCAGGCTCTAACCTACAGGACAGGTCATTGTGTAGTGAGGTTCCAAAATGAAACCTCTCATCTGGAGGGATCAGAGGCATAGAGTTACCTGATCTTCACGTGTGTGCGCGTGCACGTCATCAGATCAGTTTCAATGGCGCCGTAGTCACCGAGAAGCTTTTATTCCTCCGCCCACGAGGCCTGACAAGCAACACCTTCACGCAGCTGCTTTTCTGCAAAACCTTATCTCGTATATTCTTTTACAATAACATGCCCGTCTGCACCTCGCTCTGAGTCACCTCCACAACAGTGTAGCTCTGTGAAATCCCCATACTGCATTACAATACACACGCACGCACAAACAAACAGCTGCCGAACAGCGCAGGTCAATCTAAGCACAGCAACACACCCCAGTGCCTTCTCCACGTGAATTCTGATACCCCTCTGAAAAGAGAGCCCTGGTGTTAAGTTTGTGCATTTTGAGGTTGCCAGCTTTAATTAACAGTATTAAAATGATCAAGCATGTTCTAATGCCATTCTAACAATGCATTTTTACTCGTTTTGTCCTTCGGAGGTATTCACGTGTATGAGTGCATGCATTTGCAAGTCACTGGGTGAGTGTTTTCAGGAAAGGCTTGCAGAGATAGTGACTGTTGTGTTTTCCCCTCATGTGTAATGCAACACAGCCGGCAACTATTAACCTTCTAAGCAGGAATGTGGGAGGTCCAAGAATTCCAATAAAAAGCAGCAGCGAGAGTGTGAGTGAGCGTGGTGTGTACTCACACATATGTTCCTCAAAGTGTTACAATTACCCATCAGTCCCATCAGCCTCATCCAGGCACGCAGAACCACTCTATTAGCATCACAGGCCAATAACCAATAAAGTAAATATGGGGAATCGTGCGGTGACGTACGACCAATGGCATCGCAGTAAAACTAGGTTCGACTCGCACCGCAGACGTACACACAGCCTGAGGACACGCTTACATTGGCAACCGTTGTTCTGTGCGTTTCACTGCGAGCTTTAAATGGAGCTCTTTAGAGTTGAACCCAGGAGCCATGCATCGGATCGCATCGGTCAGAGAGACCAATAATCCATAGGACTCCACCGTCAGACGCGAGGTTAATGCCTGGGTCTCTGTGGGCGGGAGCGGGCCACAGGCAGCGAGGGACAGCGGTCAGAGGCGTCCGGGCCTTCAAGGGTAACGCTGCCTTGTTGGCTGGGGTCTCCCTGGTCAAGGGCGGCACAGGACTAATGGTGGGGAGGTCTATTAGTGTCGACTGGCTGAGCACATTGTTCCCTTTGGTCACATTCCTGGCTAAATACAGACATTTCCACAACTGTGGGCCCCCTCTACCAGAAGTCATTTGTCAACTTGCAGACGACCATATCGAAACTTTCTTTTTTTTTGAAGAGCTGCGGTCACAAGGAAACCTGGGTCGTGCCGCCTGCGTATCTTCAACACTCAGTCTGTCTTCATAAGCAGGAACTGTACCACATTAAGATTTAAATACTTTGCATTAATTACAAGATGCAAACGATCCCCCTGCTCATCAGTAACGCAGCGTTGTGGTTAAATAGATTTAGCGGGCACATAAAGGAATGTCCCTGCCTTTTCAAAAGGAAAAGATTAGCAGTTTTGTTATGGAACATCACCTGTTTGGAGCTTTACGTGCGTTGGCTGAACCTGATCGCAGCAGGGCACTGTCCCATAAAGCAGGCTATAAAACTGTATTGGGATAATGGGAGGCAGCGGTTTTCGCTGTGGTCAGCACTGCGAGGGAGTTTTTACAGATAAGGCTAATCGCTGCACTTATCATCGCAGCGGCTGTGTGTCGAGATTGAAAAGCATATGCTCACAATCGCGCACATAAATCTGCACGGGGAAAAGGTGAAATGCTTCCTTTCAGTCCCGCGCTCGCAGGCTATAGCCTTTTGTCTCTTGCCCTGCCACATCATACACAGCAGGACTGCGTGTGGTTGTGTCTGTGTGTACATGTGTGTGCGAGCCTGCGGAGAATAAGTGTTAAAACAGCCCCAACGCATGTCAATCACTCTGGGGGAGCAGCAGGCAGCACAAAGAGGGAAAAACAACCATCATTAAACTTCGTTGTTGAGTGACTGATGAAAAACAGACTGGGATGCCCAAATTACCTCGCTTTTTCTCAAACGCGCTCTCTCTCACACACACACACACACACACACTGCAGTCTCTTCACTTGTCAAAAGCACCACCAAACTATGAGCTACTCCGCACCATTATGAGCACAATGAGAGGTCCCTGGCCCCACAAGTCCACACACAATCAGCTCCAGGGCCTGCCCCACTCCCACCATTGTCCCATACTCCCCGCACACACACACATGCACAATGGCCACTCCTGAGCCAGGGGTCCCACTATGCAATTCCATCACACAAAGACACACACACACACACACCAGTCCTTATCCCATCAGAGTGAGAAACAAGGATGACAGAGGTGGTGCAAGAAAAACTGTGACCCTTGGGGAGGGATGGAAGAAAACTGGAGAAACACAAAAAAGGCAGAGGGCAGGGAATGTGTGTCGGTGTGGTGGGGGAGTAGATAACATACGAGGGAGGGAAAGGCATATGGTGATACAGTTAATAATTTGTGTCTGTCTTTATTACCGGAGCATAATCAATCATTAGCACAGAGGGTCACGCAAAGGTGGATGTAAGGGCAGACGAGGAGCTACACATCAGCTCCCTGTCTGAGGGCTGACACAACCTGTAGAATCTAATCTCCCAGACTCATCAAACACTAAAAACACCAGGTAAACAGCTGCGATTTGATATGAGCGCATATTAAATTGGATCCTTTCCAACGCTCCAACACCAACAGTGACCTACCAATGACAATGGATGCAGCGACAGCCACATCATTTCCTGCTTCATCACATCAGTTCTCCATCTCAGCAGAAATCCTATCATCTGTTCAGGCTAATGAAGTGGCTTGTAGGAAACAGGAGCGCAAAGACAGGATCCGGCGATAGAGAGAGAGAGACGGGGTGAACTCGGAGAGGCGGCAGCTTACCGTACGGGACGTAATCCTACATCACTAAACATCCTGGCGAGGGATGATTACATTTTTTTATCCTACACACACACACATCCGACACAAATGTGTTCGGCCTAAACGGCAGGATCTATAGGTTAAGGGTTAAAACTTGAGTTCTGATTGGAAACACAGCAACAGCAACAGCAGGAGATCAGCCGGATGAGGAGAGCGCCGCGGATTACCCAGTTCAATAATTCACCTATTTAAACGTGCTGTTACAAGATCCCGAGACAGCAGTGTTTACCAACTACAGCTAAAATGATTAATCAATCATTTTGATTATTATTTGAGTATCTCCCTGAATCTGATTTTGGTGACTGATAAATCAATCCACTGGAAAAGAAACCAACAATTGTTTGCCGCAGCCATAATTTTTATAAACTGATAAAATTAGGATTTTGAATCTGTTAATTATCAGCCAGTCACAGGATCTGCCCCAAAAATAAATGACCTGAACAGCATCCCTTCACCTAGATTCATGAAAATATGTTCAGCCGTTATTGTGCAACCTTTCTTGCAAACAAAGACTCAAATTAAACAACAGACAAATGTACTGCGCCTTAAACATAACTTGTTTGGCTGAGAAATATTTGGATGCAGCCCCATTCAGATCAGATTCATAGTAAAGGAGGTAAAGTTTAGGTTCTCCCTCCTTCCTCAACAAAGAACACAATCGACCTGCTCCACAACACAAACCCATAACCTAAGCACAATCAATTTCTGCAAGCTTTCCCCGCAGAGCCGAAGCTTTCTGCTGCAGCACCAACACGGAGTTCAGAGTAATAAAAGGGCTACTTGTGGTGGGATGTGGTGTGATGTCATCGTAGCCTCCTCGGGGCTGCAGCAGAGAGTGGGTGTGTGTGCAGGAATGTGGAGGGCTGAGGGGCTGAGGGCTGGGTGCAGCAGGAGTCAGGAGGGGACAGGGTGGGGGAAGGGAGGGGAACATCCCGAGTGGAAAAGTTTGTCCCACACAGTTTGTCCGTCACTCACACACACACACTCACTCACACACTCACTCACTCACTCACTCACTCACGGCGTCCTGTGCCAAGTGCTCACCAGTAGCTACTTAGAAAGTCATCACATTGTTCCCGCAAGAACCACAACTTATTAAATATGTTTTACACAGAGGGCCGCAGACAATAAATGGCTGTAGTAAACTTTCAGATGTTATCCACCAGGCCTCTTGAGCCTGATGTTAGTTTTAGGGCTGCAGCTAACAATTACTTTAATAATTACTCGTCCACTTTTTGCTTAAGTAATCATTTAAGTGTGGGACATATTCAGATGTCCAAACACCCATAAATATTTAAATTATATTTATATGAAAAGGTTGACAATAGGAGTCCTTTTTAACTTGGAAAATGAAAACAAGGACAATATAATAATCAAGTCCTCTGAGTTGTGTCAACTAGAGCAAAACAAACAGTTGAACTTCAGTGACTAAATGAAAAAGATTCAGTTGATTATAGATGTTAAGAAGGAATAAAATGCATATCTGGCACAAATGGTAGCACTTCCACTTCCTCCTTTCTTCTGAAAAATGGCTTTCGCAGAGAAGAGCAAGAACAAACTTATGCAAGCATTTCAGGAATTAGACAAACACACACACACACACACACACCTCAGCTGACTACTGGAAACCCCCTCCCCTCTCTCCCTCTCTCACTTCAACATCATGCTGACAGGCCAAGACCCTGACAATCGTATGTGCTCAATTACTGAGACAACCTCAGATTACTCTCTGTGTATAAACCTGGTCAGATCCAATCATCTCACGTCCGCTGCAAACAGGAGAAAACTTATCAGCACGTCCACCCCCCCACCACACACACACACACACACACAGCACTTCTAGGATTCTCAGTGTCTCTTCAGAAAGGTGTTGCATGGTGAAATGAGGTTGTCAGGGTGACACAGAGGATGTCGCTGAAACAGCTGTACAGTAGTTCAACCACTTCCTCTTGTCGAGCACTGAAGCTTCGCCAGATTTAAACAATGGACCGAGCCAGCAGCAGCAGCAGTCCAGCCTGAGCTCCAGGTGGAGGCTGGCCGGTGTGTGGTGTTCCTGCGATGGGCTGGTGGCTCAAGTAAACAAAGACACTGGTGGGGGAGCGCCCCCCCCCCCCCCCCCCCGACCCCCCCGAAAACCACCGGGGGCCCCCAGCAGGACTCACGAGAAACTTACCGGAGTCTCCGGGTGTTTTCATTCTCTCCGCTTCAGCTAACTTAGCAGCACGGTGGCTAAAGTTGTCCCGAGCCGCCTGGATCCCTCCCCGAGTGGCTGGTGGGGAGGAACGAGTCAAGTCTCTCGGCCTCTTCAAGTTCCCGATGGAGGAAAACTGGGTGAAACTTTTCGGACCGCACTGCTTCAGCGGCTGAGTCCGCGAACCGCGGCTCTCCCTCGGTCCCTCGGTCCGTCCGTCTCCCTCTCTCCTTCCCTCCTTCCTTCTTTCCTTCCTTCCTTCCTTGCTTGCTCCGCGCTCCAGCCGAGCTGGAGGGCCCCGCTCGAGCGCTTTCCACGGCGGGCACCGACCTCGCGGTGCGGTCCGGTGTCGCCTCTCGTCCCGTCCCCCACCACCAGCAGCAGTGGGAACCCGCTCTCAAGTTGCAGCGGAAAGACGAAGCTCCCGTCCCGACTTCAGGACACACCGTCTTCTGCCTCTCTGCCTCCAACAAGTTCTAAGTGTCCGGTTCACTCCGTCCCCACCGCCGCATCCTGGCCGCTGTTTGACATCTCTCCGCCGCGAAGCTTCGGTACTTGTTTGACAGAAATTAGCGTCGGAGTGAGGAGCCTCTTTCTTTACGGACTTTTTTTTCTTCCAGTCCTCCACTCACTCTCTCTCTCCCTCCCTCCCTCTCTCCTCAGGGTGTAGTGTTTCTCTGCCTCTCTCCCCCCCCCTCTCTCTGGCCCGCCCACACTGACAGGGAGGGAGCGACAGAGCGAGGAGGAGGAGGAGGAGGAGGAGGATGGGTGGGGGGGGGGCTAACGTGGCGGGTCACGCCCCCTCACCACGAGCCCAGGGCCCGAGCTGGCGTCAACGCAGCACGCGGCGTTGCCCCGGAGACCGCCACCGCGCGCTGCCGCGCTGACGTCACATCCGAGTCCCTTACGAGTCGAGAGAGGCGCGAGAGTTTTTTTTGTTTTTTGTTTTGTTTCTGCGTCAATCAGCCGTAATGGCGCTGATCTGGAGAGTCTTTCATATCTGGATGATTAGATTCATTAGGCGGGTCACGCCCCCTCACCACGAGCCCGGGGCCCGAGCTGGCGTCAACGCAGCACGCGGCGTTGCCCCGGAGACCGCCACCGCGCGCTGCCGCGCTGACGTCACATCCGAGTCCCTTACGAGTCGAGAGAGGCGCGAGAGTTTTTTTTGTTTTTTGTTTTGTTTCTGCGTCAATCAGCCGTAATGGCGCTGATCTGGAGAGTCTTTCATATCTGGATGATTAGATTCATTAAATCCGGCGGAGGGAAGATGGCAGCGTCAGTAAATGAAAACAGGAAGTTGAGACTCAGTATTAAACAGCAGTGTTTGCTGTAACAACAACATGATTCTGAAGGGACAAGTGATGGAGGACAAGTTTGTTCTTCTTCAGTGGAGTTGAGCTCAACGCGACACTCAACACAACACGGTCCAAACTCTTTATACCATGGATACTGCAATAGAGATACTGAGCCCCTTTGCTCAAAGGAAAATAATTTAATTTAGAATAGAATAGAATACACATGTTTACTATAGCTCAGTGGAAAAACAGCACAGAAACAGCTTAAGTTAGATAAACAATAAAGATATAAATACTCTTGAAATCCTCTATACAAATGATCCTCTATATAGCATGTACTTGTACTGACATAGTGAGACTAAACTCAGAATAAACTCATAACAATTGTGCAATCATTGTAAATTGAAATTGAAAGGATTGTGAGATTGTATTGACTTTGTAAAACAGTAGAAGTAGTAATGGCAGTGGATTTAAACTATTTTGAGTAAATAATCCTCGACACAAATCATTTGGGGGTGAGCGATGCTTGTGTGTGGCCAGCGGCAGCAGTTGTAACTCATTTGAATTTCCTGTAAAATGGTTTTCTGAGGAAAGACAAAAACCAGTTGTGGTTTATTTGAATATGAACCTGCATCCTGTTCCTGTTGCACTAACTCCTCTTTCCTCTTTTTTTTCGGACGCCTGGCCTCTGACTCACGATCACACACGCCTGCTGACCCAGAGCACGTGTTCAGCGTTCATCGCGTCGCATCGTGTCTTGCCCAGACTCGTTTCCCGTCACCCCAAACACTGAACCCCAGCTTCCTCGTGTGCCACTGATATGAAGCTGTCGCGTGTCATCACCGGGCATGTGTGCGGGGCCGAGGCGTCGTGCATGGGAGGTGAAGTGCGTCTCCTCTTTTTTTCTGCCTCCCTGTCCGCCGGCACCTGCTGCGAGCAACCGAGGCAAATCTACTTTATGTGTGTTTTGGTGCAGTTTTGCCCGCGTTGCTACGTCAGCGATATGCCCGGCCTTGTCAACAGGATAAGACAGTGGTAGTAAAACAAAGTAAACAAAGTCCCCTGTCAGCAGCAGCGTCCATGTGGCGTGATTTACAAACAGGATTTCTCCTCCCTTCGCGGGCCATTCTCCGACGGGGCTCAGGAAACGCGCTCTGCTCGACCTGATAAGAAAGGAGAAGAGGAAAATGGCCTCTTAACGTGGATGCTCCAGGACTCAGGAAACTGCTGTCCTGTCCTGTCTTCTTCTTCATGGCAGTAAAGCCACCAGAGAGACCTGTGTGTTAGTTTGTTTTCCTCACATAAAGGACGACAATAGATCAGCTGAGAACAAGAGTCCCCCCCCCACCCCTCTCCTCCCTCTCTGGTGGGTTTCTGCCTGAACCTGATATCTGTCATTTCTCCATTTTACAGTGTCTGTGTTTCTGGTTGAGGTGGAGGAGCTCTTCAGCGTCGCCCAAAGCTCTTCTCACACACACACACACAGAGGAAATCAAAAAGAGGACAAGAGGTAAAAGCTCCACGGGGAGAGGAGGAGGAGAGGAAGAAGAACCTGACAGAAAAATAAGAGTGATTTAAGGATTAAGTGCAGGGTGGACAAAATGATTTCTCCAATTTACCTGCGTGTGTGTGTGTGCGTGCGTGCGTGCGTGTGTGTGTGTATGCGCGCTCGCTCTATTGTAAGTCAGCCACAGGAGATGACATTTACAGACAAATCTACAGCACAGTACATTCTGAGCACTGATAAACACAGCACTTCACTCAACACCCTCCCTCTTGGACCCGATGTCCTCCTCCTCCTCCTCCTCCTCCTCCTCCTCCTCCTCCCTTGTTCTTGCTGTTCATCCACCTCTCAATCCCCCCCCCCATCCAATCTTTGCCTCGCTTCCACTCCGTCCTTTGCACCCCCGTCGTCTTTTACCACCTATCTACCCATCCGTCCGTCCTCCCTCACTCTCACACCTCTCCTGCTCCGTCCTCTGCCACCTCTCCGTGCCTGCACCTCGTTCCCTCCCTCACTCTCTCCAGTACCAAGGTGGAGCGAGTCATGAGCACAATCCATCCGCATAAGAGCAAGACTGATGTCGCTGATGTCCGCTTGACACACAAGCTCATTTTGAAATGTTCAGTATATGAATATACTTGTCAGTATTGCATAATGTGACATGGGAGCAGAGAGATTGTATTCTCACAAAAATACTTTTGTATATTTAAGATCTTTCTTTGCATAGTTCTACCCTCCATGTAGTACTGGGGCTTGTTGTTTATCTATTAGCAGATGGTGACCTTTGCCGAGCGCTTATCTCAAAGCAGCGTTAAGATCAAGAGTCTTATTAGTATGCAAGGGTTTGCACATTAATAGATCTTTAAAGAGTTTAAGTGCCAAGCAAATATCATAACAGAAAGGGAACTATGGCATACATGTAAATATCTCGGGGCGCTGTGGCCCACGCGATCAAAGTGTACAATAAACCTGAGATACAGGTGGCCCCGCTACTGCAATATTTCTACACTTCTCTCTAGTACAAACATCAAATACATAACATTACCCCTTTAGCGCAGAAAGTTTTCATTTGTGTGAAGGAAAAATCAGAATTCATTTAAATCTATTCCAGTCGATCTCAAAGTAAATTCACATCAAAATGTAAAAATATCAACATCGGGCTAAAGCAGCTCCACAGTGTGAGGAGACGTGGACGCCCGAATCTTCCCATTATTATTTATTTGAATCATCACATGCCTTTTTCCCATTGTCTGTGAGGAGGACTTGATGATGTGCTCGACAAAGGGGGCAAAGTATCACAGAGCAGCCTTGTCCTATTGGTTCCGCATCATCCGTACGCCCTCTATCTCCCATCCCGCCCTTTTCTCAGTCCACCCTGCTCTTTATGAGACCCGGCCCGTCCCTAATCAGAGTGACAGACAGACGCTGCGGAGAGAAAGACGGAGAGAAAGGGGCGAGCGGAGATTTTTTTTTTTTTTTTTTTTTGGGGAGTGTTTGTGTGTATGTGAACGCTCGCATGCGGGTGCGGGTGTGAGCATCCCCACATAACTTCCCTATAGATGCAAAGCATTGCACACCCCCACCCCCACCTTCCCCTCACTTCATGTGACGATGCGTCGTCTCGACAACTTTAAAGCAACTTTCGAGTGCGCGAGCTCAAGGAGGGTCAGACAACCTGACATGGTGCCACCGCATAGCATGTTGTCGTCAGCACACACACACACACACACACACACACACCGCTCTCCGTAACACAGATGGCTCGACTCAGTGTAATTACCATGGACAATGGGTGTGGTAGGCCACTAACCAGTGCCACCGCAGGCAGACAAACACACACACACATCCAATTCACGGACATGCAAAATCTGATTTCAGCAATCAGTGGAGACCAGGCAAGACTATGATTCCTGGACAGGGCGTTAAACAACCAGCAGAGGCGTAACATGTACATAAGGGATGTGATGATTCATCCCAATCCCAACAAATGTACCAACGCAGGCACGTACGCATGCACGTGCACACAGTCGGTCTCTCCTCATGTCACCCGCTCCTAGGCTTCCTTTTTTCCACAGCTAAGTGCTACAATTATCTCTGACATGAGTTCCAGTGAACAAGCTTACGTAACCAACTTCCGACAGTGTTTCACAAAGCGCCTGCGAAGTGAACCCGTCGTTGGGCTCCGGTTCTCCGTGGACCTGGACCTGGGGAGGGAGAGGTTTTCTGAATTGCGCTGTGACGTGAGAGGGTCTGCAGACTGAGAGGCACGGAGGGCGCGAGCAGACCGGATGAAAGGAGAAAAAAAGCCGGCAGCTGAGGAGGACAACAAGTGCAGCAGGGTGGCGGTTAATGCCTCCCCCCGTCCCGCACTCACACACGGCACATTCGCATTCACCCTCCAACCTCACCCCTTAGAAATGGCAAGAGTGAAAAAGGGACGGACAGAGAGGGAAAGAGAGCAAAGCTGTGGAGAATAAGGAGTGGGAGAGAGGGAGAGAGAGAGAGAGGGAATAAGAGAGTCAATGGGCTCTTTGTCATCAAAGACCTTGTTTATTTTCGAGCTTGCCGGTCCAACCGTCAAGAGACACAGCCAGATAGCCCTCCCTCCGTCTCCTCAGCCCTCACTGGATCATTAGGGGTCTGACTTTAAACACATTTCGAGACAATTTGTAATGTCAGTCAACATTTTCTTCCCTTTTCTCAACAGCGCTTTGGGCGAGCGCCTAGGATGTCCAACCGTCTAGTTGAGACCCGAGACAGTTATCCTCTGTCCACATTCCCCCCTCCCTCCCTTCCTCCTTCCCTTCCCCAGCTGGTATTCGCACATGAGTAATGGGATTACCACAGCGAGCGGCGATGTGGTGCAGGAGGGAAGGAAGGGGGTGGACGGGGTGACGTTGGAGGACAAGTGAGACGGAGGAAGAGAGGGGGATCAACGGAAAGGTCCACCTGGGCGCAGACGCGCACAAATATGGGAAACGATGTCAGCGACAACAAGCTAACATTTGTCCGCCCAGCAATCGCACACAAGCCTCCGACGTCTTCACGACAGCTCCAAGTTTTCCGCTGGCTGATTTCTTACTCTCAAGGCCACTCGAAGAAACTGTCGTGACTTACTATTTTCATCCACAAGGCCCTAGACGGAGAAACCACACTCTCTTTCTGTTGGATTACCATGGCAATGAGGGAGCTATTCAAGAACAAAAAGCTCCTTTTGCGGTGGGTAAAGTATGGAAAAAGCAAGCGGCCAGTGCCCATATGAAAGCTGGGTGGTGGGAGTTGGAAAGAGAGGGTAATGTGAGAGCGGCTGGAAGGCACCGAGAATGTGTGTTATATTAAACCAGTATCTGGCAGAGTGTCAAGCCTGTAATATACACACGGAGCGAGGGGAGAGGAGAGAGAGCAAAGGAAGCGAGATCAGTTCATTTAGCTCCGGGGACGTGACATTGATGGACGGGGGCCCACGGAGGACGACGACCGAGGGGAGGGAGTGGAAGAATGTAACCTGTTGGCAAGTTTGGCGAGGACTCGGGAGGCGGGGGAACGTGAGCGAGGCGGGAGCGGCGTTAAGTAAAGGTGCGGGTGTGGGGCTGGAGAGGAGGGAGCCGGGATGTGTGACAGCAGCTATATTGGGCCCAGCGTGTGTTGACACTGTCTCCTGTATCTCTGCGAGGAAGAAACTTCCTATTGGCACCGCGCAGAGCTTCCTCTTCCTCTCCTCTCCTGCTCTCTCTACCCTTCAGTGGCCAAAGTGCACCCCCCCCGCATCACGTCCACGTTCTTTCATCGTCTCGGATTTAAATAAGTTCCCAGTGTCACACTGCCACCTGTGTCCCTGTCCCCCTCGCTGTACGTCTCTCTCTCCGTTCCCTGTCAGTGTCGGGTGAATCCAGATACATTTGCACTTATGAATGAGGCGCAGCCATTCGTGCAAGAACGACAATTAAGCACTCAGTGGAGGACGGACCTTTGCCAAGGCCTGTTAGTCCAGTCGGCCGCGGCTTTCACAGCCACGGTCGGAGGGAAAAACAACAGAAAACAATTAAGCAGAAGACAATGGCCCGACCCCAACGACTTGACAATAGTCTGAGCAATATCTAAAGAGAATCACGTGTCCTCTTGAACAGCTCTCCTTGGCAGGAAAGAGCCGTTTCGAATCTTTCAGCTCCTTCATTTGCTTTTTCTCGACACAGCTTGATTGTCTCTGCTCTCCTAAACATCGTTTCAAATGTTTTTAGCTGCAGGGGTCAAAACGCCACCTGTGCAGCAACAAATGAGCCACCACACTGCATTAGCTAAAAAAAACACATTTATGCAGCATTTAGCGAAGGTCAACTCCTATGTTTCTCCAAGTGGCCAAAGGTCAAGTTTTAGGAACAAATAAAAACTCAAAATTTACCAGATTCAGAAACTTGGAGGATGTTACACTGTGTCTGTTTTCTTTCGTTTCATCAAGATTCACTTTTAAAATGCAAACTGTGGTTTGGCTGCTGTTTAACGCTGAGTGTTTGACCAAATGTTCCGTGAGTGGAAGATTTATAGACTCACCTTTAGAGCTCAGACTAAACGTATAAAATACTTTTTAATTTTATGCTCAGCCTGTCAGGATATTTGCGTCGTAGTAAAATTGTTTGGGAAAGGAAAAAGGTCTGAGAGTCAAAGGTTTGGTGTTTTATCCCTTCTTCAGGTTGATGATACAGTACAAACAGATGGAGGCAGATGGTCACAACAGCCTTCGCTGCTTTGTGGAGATAATTAAACGATAAATTGCAAAAATAACAACAGCATTTCAGCAAAAGACGAGAACGGGGAGAAATAAAATAAATAACATGAATAAAATTGTCTCAAAACTCCCAACCTGTCTCCCCTGCACAGTTTAAATATCCCTGACTCTCCTTTCCTCGCTACTCCATATAAATCCGGAATTAGATTAGGTTTCTGGATCACCCTCGTGTGTGTGTGAAGCATGTACAGTATGTGCAGAAGAGGTCAGATCCAGTAACAGCCTCTGTTTCTCCCCCTTCCTCCATCATCCTCAAGTCACCGCCGCTCGATCCCCCTCCTCAGATTGGATGGCCCAGAGGTGCTTGGCCAGCAGCCACTGCACAACCCACCCACCTACCCACCCACCCGACAATCCGATGCCATACGCTCCTCGCATACAGTGCCTACCCCGAGCCCGGGCCAGATCCCCCTGCAGCCACATCAAACCACGAGGCTCGTATCGAACATGAGCTCATGCTTGGCTGGGAGTGGGACGCGGCAGCCGATGACATTTGGCAGCACATTCCTGGACTGGACTCCGAATGACGTTCGGGGATATTTTTGAAGAAAATACTCCATTAACCTAGAAGAAGTAATCGAACCGGTAGTACCCCCCCCCCCCCAGTAACCCCATCGCTATCCCCACATCGTCCTCAGCTGGGCATGGAGACAGCAGGCCTGTAGGTGGTTCAGCTATGTGTCATGCATTACATGCCAGTGCAGGGGAGGAGGACTGACACAGAGCATGTGTTACACTTGCTCAGTTTGATGTGTTCTGCCCTCGCACAGGCACAACTGTGGGTGGCATAGCTATGTGTCATAATCACCATCATCCCTTGCTTTGTCGGCTCTCGGCTCCTATGTGCGTGCCTCCATGTCTCTGTGCGTGTGATTGTTTTGTTTTTTTTGCGTTGCCGTTGTGTAGGTCCCTTTGTGGAGGTGCCGCACAGTGGGCTCATTCACAGTGTGGGAGCTGCTGCCGTACAGTAGCGCTGATTCATTTTTTTCTGACCCATTGTCGTGGTTTGACGGCTCGTGTTTTACATGATGCGAGTCCTCTGCTAATTTCCTCCATTCAGCGCCTTGTTTTAACGGTGTCAAGATTCAAGATTCAACGAAACTTTGGGAAGACTCCGGGCTTGTGTGGTTGTTCGTGTTTGGGTCGAGTGAATCCCAGAAATCGTCTTCCTCCTCAAATCTGTCTTAGAGCTAATTAACAAATCAAGGGCGCAGCTGCTGAACATCACTGTCACACTTCACCAGCGCTAATGTAGCTAAAGACGGCGTTGTGTCGTTTTCACGCGGCATAAAAATGACGGACATCAACGCGAGCGTCATTGTCACATGAAGTGGCACCCAAGATGTCCTGCAGCTGCACTCACAGATGGGCCTCCGGGGTAAATAGAACAAATATTACTTTTTCAATCAGGTGGAGCTGATCGTTGTGAGTGCGGGGGGGGGGGAGCACGGGGTCTCTGGGTGATGTGTCATCCAGCGTTGACGTGTTGGGTGAATGCGCATTTCTGAGTGACGCTCAGTTCCCATAAAGCTGCTGCAATGAGGGACTGAAGGCGGCACCACATCCTTATCTCTCCCAGTAGATGCTCTGATGTTAATTTCCACCGAGTGTCGACATCCAGCCTTCACTCGAGCTTCTGGCATTTATTAACAAGGTGAAGGCAAAGTGGAGGACGGAGACAATAAGCCCAGAGACACATCTGGGGCGTATTCATGCGAGGCTGATTGCAGCATTGTTCCAGAACGGCCTCAAAGAACGTCACCGTAAACACTTCAGTGAAACGATGGAGATGACAGGAAATCAAGGAACGCAGTGAAATGAACTAAAAGCACAAGTCTGCTTTAGACCCTCGCTTCATTTGTCTGCGTTTACTTTGAAGAGGCCGTGTAACAATGGCACTGGCAGGCGAGGACAAACCTGTCTCCGTCTCAGCAGAGGAGGCTGTTGGATGAATGAGTTTGAGCGAATGAATGAAAAAAAAGTTGTTTTTTTTTCATTTCCTGATTTTAAAAGCAATTTCTCTAGAAGTATGAAGAGCTTCCACGAGCGTCCAGCTGAAGTGAGAGAATCAAGAGAAACAACACTTCAGTGGAGGGATGGAGGACGATGAAGGAGTGGTCATCTTTGTCTTAGTCTCTAAAAGTTGGAAAAGCTACCGAAAACAACCGAGGCAGAGAAGCAGAAAAATATAGTGCCTGAGTTTTTTTAAGAACAAAGATTTTTTTTAAATAATGGGACACAGGGTTAAAAAAAAACCTAATGCACACAAACAATACGAGAGGTCACTCCACTGATCTTAAATATGTTCCTCTGATTATTCTGGAGTTGTATGAATGTTAATTCAAGAAATGTGGATTTCTTTGACGGGTTGCCAGATAAAAAAGGGCACCGAGGTGAGCAAGTTTTAATAGGAACTTTTTAACAATAACCAGCTCAAACTTTTTTTGCTGTTAGCTCATATTTTAAAGTTGCAATGAATCAAAAGGTTAACAAAAATAACGGTTCGCTCCATCATTTACACACATATTCTGTCTATTCTGACATTTATCTTAAATGGACATGAACTAAAATGCAATAATAAACACAACCGTGTTTCCATGGTCACACATACAGAGACAATTACTGTGACCAGAGAAAAGTGTTTTAAAAAAAACCTGGGCCTGAGAATCACAAAAGAAATGTTTTTTTTATTATTATTATTATTATTTTCATCATCAGCTTAGCACTTTGACTGTCCGTGCACTGCACTGCTCCCCTGAGTGACTCAGAGGGCAGGAGGTCGAAGGAAACCAGATCCGTCTAACGGCACTTCACCACTGACACTGTCTGACTGGCACCAAACACACACACACACACACACACACACACGCGCGCGCTGGTTGGCAGTGGTCCTGGTTAAACGGACAGCTGGCGTTGCGTCTCCTCGTCCCCACCGACACGGCGGCGAGGCCTAATTCGTACCCGGTTCCACCTTTGCTGGGATTCTTCCAAACCCCGTCCTGTTGCTGCTGTGTTAACCGACTCCTCAGCGCACCAGATACGTGGCTCTCCAGTTACCCGCGTCATGCCACAGTCTGGTTTTACAGTCACGGAGCGTAACATCGTGATATCAAACATTTAGTGCTCCGACAATGGCTCACAGAACGTTACGGTGCGTCTCGGTGCCAGAGTGAATAATTTGCTTCCTCGTGTAATGATCATCTACCTCGAGCACGAGGTTCCATCTCCCTGCTGTTGCATCACAACGCTGCTATTATAAAGGTGCTAATGAGGCTTGGTACAAAGTGACCTTGAGTCAACACTTTAAGTAATTTCACAGATAATAGAGAATAAGATTTAATAGATAGATATGAACATGTCTTAATGTTCCTATATGAAGTTACTGCAGTACAAGTTTCAGAGACTGAGACTGGTTCGGTGCAGAAACAAATATTACATATACGGGAGTGACATCACAGCAACAGCGATCTACCCGAGTCACCCTGGTGATAGGATCACATGCTCACCACCGCCGTCCGTGACTCAACCCGGAGGTGGGTGTCTGAAAGCTGTCACACTCACACACTCCAGCTTCCTACCTAATCATCCACCTACTGTGGCACACAGCAGGGGGGGGCAGGAGAGAGGGAGACAGACTGGAGGAGA
>JAFBJW010000176.1:496318-553503 GCA_016785235.1 Pseudorhombus dupliciocellatus
TTCATACGCTCAGTTCATATCAGCGTGGTCACCGACCGATGCTCGGAGCCACAGGTGGATACTGAGTTATCACATCACCAATACGTCCACCTTGTCTGCGCTTGTCTGTTAGTGTGGGTTACTGCCAGAGAGGAATGGGTCTGGAGCCAGGATTTATTATATTTGGCAGATTCAAAATAAAAATCTAGATCCAGTGAATTTCCATGTGATTTCATGAGCCGGCAGTGGTACATTCAGTCACCGATGAGTGGTACTCTGGTGCATAAAAAGTTTAAAAAGAGCAAGACCGTCTAATCTGTATGAAAACAAAAGGGTTATTATTATGTACGCTAAGCTAATGAGGGTATTAGCTTCACATTTACCATACAGATACGAGAGTGGCCCCAACACGTCATTCAAGGCTACACCACAGATGCTTGTGCTAACTGTGTGGAGAAGGAAACAGCCCTGGGAGCAAAGGAGGAGTTTCTGAACACTCTGAAGTGGACATGAGGGTTTTCGGGGCTTTGTGAACACGTTGCTGGATCCCGTGGCGGGGCATTGACTTTGGTATCATTCACTAAGGGGGTATCCCCACCACAGAGACCAGGACACGAGCGCTCCCTCGAACCCTGCGTCTCCAAGTAGAGTGCAACTCCACTCAGCGTCTCCCTTTGTTTTCTACCGAGGACGCTTCTCCCTCCATCCTCCACTTGCTCACCGAGCACGAGTCGTGAGAGGCGTCACCTAGCAACCTCAGTCTCAGCCTGTCCCCCCCTCCCCGTAACCCGCCCCCGCAGCGCTCCCTGATGCTCGTCGACATCAAGTGGTCACCGCGCCCCCTCGTCAGGCGATAAAGGCCTTGAAGGCGAGAGAGGGCTCAGCGACCTCGGTGTTAAACTTGCTCAGAGGCACAAAACTAAAAGCTTTTCAAGCCCAGAAATATGGATCAGATCTGTGCCAGAGAGCAGCTTTAAACCCACAGTCCGTCTGTGACAGGGAGGAAGCGGCGAGGGTCAGATATGAGGAGAGGGCTGTGTTCAAAGCTCGACACAGACAGCGGGGGGGTGTTTTCCAGGGGAACAAGGTGTGTGTGTGTGTGGGGGGGGGTGTTCGTCTGTGTGTCCAGGCCGGAGCATGAACCAGTTTGACCTTTTGACCTTTAATGGCTTCGTCAGCCGGCCCCCTCATGACCACATGAACGCACCCTGCTCCCCGCTGGAGCCCCGCGTTTTAAAGCATTCATCTATTTGGTTTATCATCAAAGAATATGAGGTATATGATGAACTATCTCTCTTTCACACCCTACAGTGGACGAAGGAAAAAGTTGAAACAGAAACTTGCAGAGAAGTGGAAATAAAAAGAGATAAAAGCAACTTAAAGAAAAAGAGACAGAGGCATAGTGAGGAGTTCGAGGGCAATTTACAGCTGGGAATCCAAAATCACCCTCTCTCTACTTTGTCTGCTTCTTTCATCTCTATCGTTTAAAAAAAAATAGGGAGAAGTAAATTCAGGCTTTGCCCCCGTTGATCTTCGTCTGTTGTGTTTTTTTGGTTGTGTAGCTGTAAAGCTTTCGCTGTGTTCCCCGGCGGGGAGAGTGTGGAGAGCAGAAGCAGCACTTTGCCTCGGAGAACACCTCACGTACGTATTTACGCTTTGAAACAGAATTTCCACTCGCCCCAATTTTTTTGGCTTTTTTTTCAGGAGACACGAAGGCAAGTGCGTGTCCGGAAACACTCGCACCAGTTTCATTTTTCCTCCTAATCTGATCATGAGGCGTTTGTCCACGCAGTGCGTCCCCTTCCCCTTTAAGAGGGTCGCCTCCATCATCTCTATCTCAATCAGATCTGCCATTCTCTGTTCTTGAGCCCCTAAAGGACCCGTTGGTGCATTTCAGTGGTTTAAAGAGGTAAGTTAGAAAATCAGCAGGGGCAAAAAAACAAAAAAAACAACAAAAAAATACATCACAAATACATCCCAGAATATGAAAAAGCACCTCTAGCAATAAATTAAGAAATAAATAGCACAAAAAAAAGAGAAGCAAATAAATCAACCCTAACCCGAATAAATAGTACAATCAAAAGTCTAAACCATCATTTATATGGCGAAATAAAAAGTCCAAAGAGAGATAGTTAAAATTTTTGGTCTAAAATCAAGTTATTATCATCAATGTTTTTTTAGGATCTTTTTTCTCAAAGTCTTTTTTGTAAGTTTTTTTCTTCTTAATACATTAGCGATAAGTAAGCAGTAGAACATAGATCTTTTTTCTACAAAATCTATAGAAGCACTAACAGATACATTCCGTCTAAGAGTCAATGTGGAGAAACGGTTTCACCTTTGAGGTGCAAACCCCACATCTAAAGTTTGGTTCGTGAAACGATTCTCGCGTTCGACTGTTTCTTTTTTTTTCTGGTGTGGACCAAACCAAATATTCTTTGGATGCGTTTACGTCCAACTCTCTACCCGTCAAGTTGCCCGAGGCTGTTTCCTGTGTGTTGTCCTGCAGCAACGGTTCGTTCTTCACCATCAAAGCAGACAACACACAACGTCGCCTCAGACAAATGGACGGCAGCCCATTTCTTCGCCTGCATGCAGAGGAGGCAGTTCCTGTTCCTCTCCACTGTGTTTGGTTTAGTTCAGCATTTGGTTTGGCATTTTGCTATTCAACTTCTTTGTTTTTGGCTTTTTGTGTGGTCTGTTTTTTTATTCTGCCGAGACAGTCCGTTTCTTTATCTAATAAAAATCTGGAAGCTAAATTTTCACAGTATTTTTTCCAACCACCTGATAAAAATCTCTAGCACGACTACGAAAAAAATAAGGAGCTCTTGTAGTAAGTAAGCGAGTACGTTATTCCAAATGAGTAATAAGCACTAAAGTACAGTACAGAAAACGGCATCAAGAGACACAGCAGAGATAAAACAATCGGAACCAACCAACAGAAAAATAAAAACAGATTTTTTTTTCTTTTTTTTTTAGAAGATTTCAGTTCAGTGAGGTCATTTGCGTTTAGCTCCATCCAGGACCAGAGAGCTGGACCGGAGAGAGGCAGAGGAGGGGAGGAACTGTCTGTCCTTCTCCTGCTCTCCTGTCTGTCTGTGCGTCTTATTTCATCTCTCTATCCATGCTACACAGTTTCAGTGGGTGGGTGGGTGGGGGGGGGTGCGGATGCTGCAGCCCTAAAGCTAACAGACAGACACACAGACAGACAGCCGGCACTGTGTCCTCCTCCCCTCCTCCCTCCAGCCACATTTGGTTAGGGTTCTTTTTGGTTTGCTTCTGTCATTCCTTGGGTTGTTGGTTTTTAATGTTTTTTGGTTTTGGGTTTATTTTTGGTATCCTCTTACAAAACATTGTCACCCCCCCCCCACCCCCTCACAACAGCGTGTCCCTCCGCCGCCTGCCCCGCAGCGTACCCTTCTCTCCGGGGGTTCAGAGTAAAGGAGCAGTTCCCTAAATAAAGCTTCCCCCGTGTGGGTTTCTATGGCGGGGCCAGGTGGAGGGGATTGCACCTGGAAGGAAGGGGGGGCCTCCGGTGCTAAAGTCCTGTTCTCGGCCCCCCCGGCCGCCTTCCTCGGTGCCTTTATTGTGTTCGTATGCCTGGGCCAGGGCTCCTTCACGATGAGCCCTGCAGCCTTGAGAATGCTTTGGTTTCCATTTGAGAATTTAATGGCAGTCTGAGGTGGAAAATGACAGTGAAATGTAATTGATGGGGTGATGATGGAAACAGACACACATCAGTAAACATGTCTAGACAGACAGGTGTGGCGTGCGGCGTCTAACGCTGATAGACGAGGCAGGAAGGAGAGCTGTGACTAAACTTGGCTTTATTGACTTATTTAGCCTGCAGCCTTAACGGCTGCTACTTCGCATCTTCAATCACAGCCCTATTTCATACTTTCAAAACGGTCGGCCACTCTTTAACGAAGGTGTGCGAAGTTCCCAGGGCGTGTTCATTTAACCGATAATGGGTTATCTTTAAGAGTGAGGGAAAGAGAGGTTTGATTAAGAGCACAGAACGCCACGTGTTTGGGTCTTAACAAATTCATTCACACCTTGAAATCATCCTACAGAGTGTGTGTGCCGACTCCATTTTTTTTTTTTTTGATCAACCGGCACTTGGTGAGCACTGAGACGAGCGCCTTGCCACGTCCGTCATCCCCATCACATGGAAGAACAAAATGCACGTCGAAGACACAAAACATGAAGATGACGACAGTGACGATGATGAGTCCAAACCCCAAAAGCTAACACTTAAAAAAAAAAACCCAAAAAGCTGCAGCAATAAATAGAGTAAGAAAACGGCACTAATAAATTACTAAAAAACACAAATCCCATGTGTACTTGACAAAGTTTTAAAAAACGGATCGTGGGTAATAAGAATCCGTCAGGGATGTCTGAAATAAAAAAAGAAGAGGAAAGCTTTCTCTATGCTCTTAGAACCAGAGGTAGGTAAAGAGACGATAAACGCAGGAAGATGCAGCAGTATTGGCAATCGAACGTGACAGTTATTCAAAAACAATCTAGCACGGAAACCTACGAGAGACACATGAGCCGACGCAGACAGGATGAGTCACAGATGGGATGGATCGTGTGTGTGAGTGTGTGAGTGTGTGTTGCAGTAGCAGTAGAGTCCTGGTCCTGGATAGCTTCAGTATTTACATGTCCTTTTTGAATAAAGCTTTTCTCTCCGTATTTTTGGTATTTGGGATTTTGGTATGGTTGACTTTTTTCGTCATTGTGTATTCCTTCTCCTCCGCCTCCTCCTCAGGTAAATTTTTGGTTTAAACTTGTCCTCCCGACTCCTCCTTCCTTCAGACCCGCAGCTTTTCAAAATAATACGAAAAAAAGGAAAAAAGAAAAATGTAAGCACAGTCCTCCTCTCCATTTTTTTGTCCTTGCCGCCATTCCTTCGTCACATATTAAAAGTTATCTTTTGTCATTTTTGGTTTATATTCGTCGACATGCATCCCCCCGCCGTCTCTTCCTTCTCGTTTGCGAAAGAGTCATTGGTTTGTTTTCCTTCAGAGAGAAAGAGTGGAGAGGTGCCATGTTGATATCGCGCGCCGTCGACAAAAAGGTCCCACGTTGCCGCCTTTTTGTCTGTTTTTGATAGATAAAGATTTTTGGTTTCGATCTTCCCCTTTCCCTTCTGCCCTCTTTCACGTCATTCCCTCCCTCTCCCCTCTTTCATTCTGTATATTTTTGGCATCGAAAGACTGGGAGAGAAGGGGAGAGAGAGAGAGAGAGAGAGAGAGAGACATCGTGAAATTAACAACGGAAGAAGAGCGCAAGACAGAGAAAGAGATCGCTTTGGTGTGAAAGGCGAGGTTCCCGTTTCCTCCGTCCTCCCCCTCGCTGATTGGCCCTTGGTGTGGTCACTCGATCTTGGCGCCGCCCAGAGGGGGCGGGCTGTGTGCCATTTCGCTGGAGGAGCAGGAAGAGGCGGGGCTGGAGCAGGGGGACGGGGAGCAGGGGGTGGGGCTGATGCTGCTGGCGGAGGGGAAGGGGGAGGCCTGGGAGGCTTTGGCTACGGCGGCGCTGATCAGTCCAGCGCCGGGGTTCTGGCCCATGTGGAGGAAGGCAGGGTGGTTGAGGAAGAGGGAGGAGGGGAGGCCTCCTCCCTGGCCCCCGGAGGCCCCCAGCAGGACCTTACTGGCCCCCTCAAGACTGGAAAGAGGCAGCTGACCACCACTGGCTGCTAGGGCTGAGGGACACAGAGAGGGAGGGCGTTAAAGGGGCATTAAAGGGATATTCCGTCACCAGACACTTTGACTGTAAACCAGAGTCAACTTTACTGTTTACGTATTGTTTGATCACGTTACTGCCCTTCATCTCTTCCTCCTCCAAACACCAGCTCAGTCTTCCTTCCTTTTTCTCTCACACAGTTTTTTTTTTCTGTTGTTAGTCAACCAACTCTCTGTCAACCTCTCGCCTCCTAAAGCGAGAGGGAATCTGTCCGTGCACAGCAGAGAAAAACATCACATGCCAATAAGAAGCCAATTAAAATTAAAAAAATGTAAACAGTTGATGATGAAACATAGTCTAATATCTGGAACGAGCTCATCTCGTAGAATCAGACACAGGTGGGACGACTGGTCTGTTGTTATGGAAACAAGGTAGACGGCGTGTTTTTCCTCTAGTGAACGCACATCCTGCACCATCGACACGGCTCGTGCAAAGGAAGTCTAATCAGATTTGTGATTGCATAGCAACAGAAAAAAAAACCCACATCTCTTTTTCTGGAGAAAAGGCAGCACGCACGTCTCGTGCACTATGGTCTGTTGGGTGAACGACCGAACACAGGAGTGAGATATAAAAATATAAATGACTAAATGATACTACAGTCTCTGAGTATTATATCATGTACTTTTGTTCATGCTGTCAAGTTATTTTATTCACATATATATCGTTTGCTTATATGAAGGTTTTCTTTACTTTACTGAATCATATTTGACACGTGATTAAATGAAGAGATCAGAGGGTGAAGATGAGTGACAGAGCACACACACACACACACACACACACACACATTAACGTCACACTCGCACAAACACTTGATGGGATGAATTGATGGATGTCGAGAAGTTAGATCTGAAGCTGCCTCACACTGCGGATGAGCAAACACCCTCATCTGTGTCTCCAGTCAGCAGTAACGTAACCGTATTACTCACCGCCACACCTCTCTCTTTTTTAAAACCTCTCTCTCTCTCTCTCTCTCTCTCTCTCGCAAAGACTGATGGAAAATGCGGCCTGCTGACGTCCTGTGCTACGGTTCACTGGTCACTTCTGTGCTATTCTCGTTCCGTTCTGAAGTGTAGGTGTGTGTGTGTGAGCGGGGATGTGTCATGTACAGTACATGCGTGTAAACATTTATGTTTGCGTAGGAGTGTGTGAAAGGGAGGGAAGCGTTTGTGTTCGACGAGGGGAAATGTGTGCGCAGCGTTCAAACTCCTCTCTGGGTGTTTCGTGTTTCCTGTGACCTGAGTTTTGTTTTTTCCAGAAATTGAAATAAAAACACACACACACACACACACACACACACACACCTCCACCTCAGCCTGGGCCTCTGCACATGTCTGTCTAACACACACTAACACACACACCTTGGATAGTGGCCAGGGGATTGTTACCGAGGAGGGCTTGGTTCATCCCTGTGTTAACTCCCATCACAGTGTTCCTGTTGTGCCACACACACACACACACACACACACGAGCATATACACCAACACAAGCAGAGGAGAAAAGGTGAGAAAAAAAGCAGGTTTGGCAGCAAATACACACAGAGGACAAATCCAGGCGTGCACATGTAAGGAGCAGCAGTTTGCAGCACAGGTGTAAACAACGTCAAGAAGAAGACATTAAGACGTCTGGAAGTAAACAGAGCATATAAATAAAATTACAAAAAAAGAAAAATCTCTCATTGAATCTTGAGTTATTAACACAGAGTGGATTTCAGTGCTTGAACATCTACGTGTGTCGCATTCACCTCAAGTTTGCAGCGAAATCGGTGATGTAGTTAGACACGTCACCGTTCTTTTTACCCATACGCCATAAGCTGTGAACACAAGAACCACACACGGACACACACAGGGTTAGAATGCACCGCTGCACCTGGGGGGGGGAGCAGTGGTGCCCACTGGCGTGTACTCTATCAACAATTTGACTACAAACTGCAGGTGAAGCGAGCAGGGTGCAGCACGGTTCGTGGACACGTGGGGCTGTGTGTCTAGCGTGTGTTTACAAGGTGTCAGCCATCAAACACACAATCAAACACACACGTCTTTTAGAATAAGACATCCAAATGTTGGAAAAAGCCCTCTACCATGAGGTACAATTCTTTTTTTTTTAAATAATTCCTCAGTAAAATAAAACCTTCAATATGAATAGTAAAATCTATTTTTTTTTTTTTTTTATTTTTAAGTCAACTGCTCCGTAACGACCCCCGTGACCTCGCGTCTTACCCTGTGTTCAGGCTGAGTGTGCTGTGGCTGGGGGTGGCTGGGCTGGCCGTGCTGCGGGGAGGAGGAGGAGGAGTCACCGGGGAGGGTGCGGAGCTGAGAGAGAGGTGGCTGGAGCTGATGGACGGGTGGGTGGAGGTGAGGCTGGAGGTCAGGGAGCAGATGGAGGGCATGGTGGTCACCGTTGTGCTGCTAAGACTGGTCACGGCCTGCGACAGCTGGCTGGACATCTGGCGGGGAGACGGACACAGACTCAGGTTTCCGAAACGACTGACGCGCGCAGGGGAGGAGAGGCGGGTCGAGGGCGGGGCCTTTACCATGTGGGGGCTGTAGCAGGGTTGTTTGTGTGCTGGTGGGGCAGAGGGGGGCTGGCTGGGCAGCGGCGGGGTGGCACTGCTGGGATTGATGCGCTTCTCTTTCTGCCGGCGGTTGCAGAACCAGACTCGGATCACCTCCTTCTCCATGTTGAGCTGCTCGGCGATCAGCAGGATCTCCTCTGAGGTAGGCTTCTGGTTCTGCACGGCGCCAAAAGTTTCACACATGAATCATGGTAGGCCAGCCGCTTTCCTTGAAACTTGGTGAATGGATGCATTGTGGGTCATGAAATACGTTTGAAAATAATTGAATAATGTGGATTAAAAACAGACTAATAACTGTGAGGGGTCTGACCGTGACCGTGAGCTATTTCTCTTTCTTTCCTTCCACCTCCTTCCACTCCAATAACAAGTGCAGCCCTCTCACCGTCATGAATGAGCGCTCCAGGGCCACGCGTACATTCGTCTCGATGCTGGTTCTCTTCTTTCTGCGACGACCAGGCATCCCCTCGAAGCCCAGAGAGGAGGAGGACAGGGAGCTGGGGCTGGGCAGGGTGCTGTCTATGGACATGGTCTCTGCCGGAGGGGAAAACAGCCCGAACGTCACGCTGGCGCTTTGAACATAAAAGGAGACGCCTGGTATTGGAACGTGAGCGCACCTGCATCATTGAGCCACTTCTCCAGCAGCGGCTTCAGCTTGCACATGTTCTTAAAGCTCAGGTTCAGGGCCTCAAAGCGGGAGATGGTCGTCTGGCTGAAGTCGTTGCCGTACAGCTTCCCCATGGCCAGACCTACGTCTCCCTGCAGGGGACATTTAAGACAGTTCATCACCCATCAGGAGAACCGCAGCGCTAACCACTGCACCTGCAATCAGTAATGAACGAACCGAACGACCCCGGCGTGGCGGTACCGACCTGCGTGAAGCCCAGTTTGATACGTCTCTGTTTGAAAGTGCGGGCGAACTGTTCCAGCTCCTCCAGGTCGCTGGGCTCCTCGGGGTGAGGGGTCACCGGGGGCATCGCGCTCACGCCTCCGCCACCGCTCACGTCCATGCTCTTATCTCGCTGCAGCAGGCGAGACGCACAGGAGCGAAAGTGAGAACGAAAGAGAGGGAGGGCGGGAGAGAACCAAGAGTTTGGTGTCAGTAGTGAAAGCGCTGGGCTGTCTGTTCCCACAGACCGAAGCCTGAACGTTCTCCCACCTGTGCTTGGAGTCCCATTCTGGTCGGAGCAGACAGCAGACTTCCTTGGTTTTGCTGAGGTAGCGTAATAAGATTTGGTGTCGATAGGAGTCCTGACCCAAAAGAAAAACAGCGAAAAACACATCATGAATTCAACAAAAAGTTGAATTTTCCTCCAACACGGCTGCAGGAAACACAACGTGACGTGGCGGCCCCACCTTGCTGGGCCTGCTGGGCCTGCGGGAGGAGGAACTGAGCAGGAGACGGGAGCGAGTGCCCGGGCACCAGCACCAGCTGTTGAAGCTGCAGCAGCTGCTGGATGTCCTGCGCGGGCAGAGGGGAGAAGGTTCGTGTCTGTCAGTGCTCGTGGACTCATGTCGGAATGTGTTAGTGTGTGTGAGCCGACTCCGGCGGAGGAGCGGAGCAGAAGTCACAGAGGCAAGTGGAAAAAAAAAAAAAAAAAACCTGTTGTTATTGAAAAGAGAGGGAAAGTGTGCATACTCATGCACAGTGGAAACTGTGAATCATGACACACACGACACGCCCGCAACATGAATACTATCTCCACTATCTCCTCAATCAAAGCGCTGGTCAGGAAGCGGCTTTGATTGGCGACCAGTACCTGGGCGGTGAGCTGGATTGGCTGGGACAGGGCGAGCTGGGGAGGAGGAGCTGGGACAGTCTGCTCCTGTGTGCTCTGCGTCTGTCCCTGCGCCTGAGCTTGCTGCCCCGTGTGTCCCGCCTGCTGCTGCTGCTGCGGCTGCTGCTGCTGCTGCTGATGATGCTGCTGCTGCTGCTGCTGCTGCTGGGCTTGCTGATTGGCTGCTGCCGCCGCCGCCGCCGCCGCCGCCTGAGCTTGCTGATTGGCTTGGGCGGCTGCGTGGGCAGCGTGAGCAGCGTGGGCTGCATTGGACTGTTGCACAGCTGCAGCCAGGAGCTGCGCCTGAGCCTGCTGCAGCAACAACTGCTGCTGCGCCGGCAGCAGAGCTGTCAGCTGGCGAGGAGGGAGGGAGCGAGAGGAGCAGGGAAGGAGACAAGGAGAGGACAGGATCAAATGGCCAGAAAGAGACAGTTTTCAGAAAGAAGCACAAGAGAAGGTAGCAAGGTAAAAGCAAAGCAGCCTGTGTGTGCATGTGTGTGTGTGTGTGTGTCTTACCCCTGCTAGTTGGGAGCCGGTCAGCATGAGCTGTGTGTGTTGCAGGGCCGTCTGTGAGGGGGTCGGGCCGTGAGAGTGAGGGAGGGCCGGGGACATCTCACCACACTCCTCCATCTTATTCTGCGAGAGGGAGGAAACAAAACGCTCAAACGTGATCATATAAAGCGTCTGCACTAAAAAGAAGAGACAAAGACAGATGAGATCACGAGCTGATCTGGAAGCGTCTTTGGACGTGAGTCAGCACGTGTCTCTTTTCCTCAGGCGTCCGTTTTCCCAGAACCGGCAGTGGCGGAACTCTTCCAGTTTACTGATTTACATATCTCAGGTGCTATGCAAATGAGGCAGCTTTGACTTTTGGCTGCACTGGAGCTTTTCAGATTCATCTCAACGTGCTGCGAGGACGCAGCGTGGCCTCGACGTCCAGCGCCACAACAGAGCCATTCACAGCCCAGAGACAGACACAAAGCTGAGGCATGAAGACACAAAAGATGCACAAACATGGGACCAGACACACACACACACACCTTGCTGCAGCTCAGTGTTGGTGACAGGGGGAAGGGACTGACTTTCATTGACTGAGCCGAGAAGAGAAGAAACAGAAAGGATTACTCATTTCAGAAACTATTCCACTTTAAAATGAGTCAAACTTTTTTTTTTTTTATTTTGATCTTTTGATTTTGAGGTTTACAAAAATAATTTGCTCCCTATCTCAATTTCTTTGTATAATTATGTGAATCAACTTTATTATTGAGTTTTTTTTTTTTTCGGCCTTTATCAGATAAAACAAGCTATTCGAAGACGTCCCTTTGCCCACTTGCACATGTCGACTAACTTCAACGTTGCTTCTGAAACAGAATTGCCCTGTTGAGTTAAACCAAGCTGCTCCAAATGAGCTATCATCGAAATTGCCACCTAGAAGTTAACGAGAGCAGCAAACTGTGGTTCCTCTGTGAACCACGTCACGCGTCTCTGCCAGGTTTCTTGGTTAAATCAAACATACAAAGAAACCATCAAATACACGGACGACGATCAGAAAACAACCTCCCCGGCGGAGGGAATGATCTGATTTCATTTGGCTGTGACGGCGCAGGGAGACGGGCGTAATCATCTCAGGGCTCAGTCGTACCTGGTGATTTGATTCAGGTCCGTTCCGCTCACAATCTGTGTGGGAGAGGAGGGAAAAAGTGAGAAATTGATGGCGTGCTAAAGAAGCAGGGGACAGGGACACGTGACAGCGCCGTTACGTTCAGCACACGCGGCGCGTGAGGACGCGTTTGCTAGCATGTTACCTGTGCCCTCCAGTGGTGAGTCAGCCCCCGCTTTCTCCACCTCTCCTGGCTTTGACATCCTGATATCTGTAACAGGAAGACACGCAGACAAACGGCATCTGTGTCAGACAGAATTTCAAGAAAGAAAAAAAATAAAATAAGCAGAGCGAAGCAGAACAACAGACTCAGGTGATCAGAATCTGGATGACGGAAAGAGGATGTCCAGGGCGTCGATGTCAGATTAGAAGGTTGAGCGGTGCCAGGTCACGGAATGGGGCCTACACACTGTACACGTTCATTCACTCTTTCCAATTAGTGGTTTAACACAGAGTAGGCTGACCTGCGGTGTTTGCTCCTTCTATATTTAGCTAAGGGTGTTTACGTGGGAGATCAACCACTCGCGTGTCATTCACGTCGAGACCACTTCCTGGTTGATACTGTTTTGGGGCAGTCCCCATGGCAACTGCACTGAATACAGGGCAGAGCCACGCAGGCCTTCAACTGTCTGTCTCACAGAACAGGATGGATCTGAGGAGGGATTTGAGAAAAGGTGTGTGTGTGTGTGTGTCCAGGCCCGTACTGTATATTTATCTGTGGGTTTGTCTTTCATAATCCTGCACTTGTATGATTCAGATACAAAAGCTTTTTTATTTTTCTGAAACCACAAACTTGTTGTGTCCATGTGAAACGCTTTTTTCTCTGTTCTCTCTCTCTCCCCCGCTCTCTCTCTCTCTCTCTCTCTCACACACACACACACACACACACACACACACACACACAGACAGAGCTACTTCCCTTTTGTGAAAACATGCAAATCAGACCAACGACTAACTAATTATATCTGCCACCTGCATAATAAACTCTATCTCCCTCCCTCTTCTCTCCCCCTCCTCCCCCGTTTCTCTCTTTTCTCTCCGTCCTGTTATTTCTCACGTTGCTGAGACGCTGACATCAAATCCTAGTTTTCCCACCACCTCACTGGTGATGCAGGGGGAAAAAAGGGACGCTTACATGACTCTCTGCAACGCCAAAAACGAGGTGGTCAAGCACGGCTTCCACCATTGGGGGGCAGCAGCGACACGCGGACGAGGGGGGCGACCCTGCTGCTCTGACCTGCAGCTGATTCCAAATGATCAGACAATAAATGAATTAATGAGGAGCCGCTCTTTGATAAGACGCTTGGCTGCAGTGACACAGAAGTGAGAACAGATGCCATTTGGCGTCTTGAGGGGAAGGGGGAAGTGCTCCACTCTGCTGCCACGCTGGTCATAACCCCCGGGCCGACACACTCACACACACACACACACACGCTGACCGCAGGGTTTCCTTCATATAGATGGACTTCTGCAAAAAAGGCCTGGGCCACTAACCACAGAGGCCGGATCTGCCTATTATTAGGGTCAGCTTTATGGGGATTCCAACATTGCATACGGCTCCTGTTTTGATGCCATTGACAAAAATAGCCGCTGTTTCGGAAACCCCACGAGGTCCAGTGCTTCTAATTTCTGGTAAGAATCTGTCACAAGGTGTAGCTTCCTCCTCTTAAGGATGTCCACATGAGAAACCCCGGGAAACTCAACCCCCTCGCAGGACATCTGCCGACCCCTCTAACGCTGGACCGCCTCGTGCAGCGATAACGCCAAACGCACGACGAGAAGCGATTGTCCGTCTTGTCCACAGCGGTAAGGTGAACCTTTGTGCGGGATAAGACGTGATGTGATTGTGGAAATGGCCGACAGACAGTGGCATGGAGATAATGTGGTCAGTAATACAGTGGTGGGACAGTATATCAAGTTGCTGCGACTTTTTCTCACTTCCCCTCGCGACTTCCCCTTGTGCCGGGTTGAACGCGGAGTGCTAAACCCAACACTTACTGTCAGTGAGGCTATTAATATTAGCCTGGCTTTTCTCACTCTCGCTCACTCCATCTTTTTAAAACCTCCCCCCTCCTGCGCACACAACACGCAGCACAGCTACGCGTTGTAAATGCTCTCACATGTTTGGTCGTCGTCACTGAACACGCACGACAATACAAGCCTTGATCTGTGTCCATGGCCTGCTGTCTTTGTACATGTGGGCCAAACTGAATTTACACATTTACGAACGTTTTAGGGGAAATTTTAGTTTCTTTTAAAGCTTTTCCTTCATTTTTTGGTTTAGTTTTCCATTATGATATTACTCCAGTGACTCTTCCATCTTGTGACAGTGTGTTGGGAGAGCAGCGCCTAGGTCATTTTCCACCCAGTGAAACCAGTGCGTTGCATCGTCCTGTGCCACCACGAAATGAGGCAACATTTGTGTGTGCTCAGTGTGGACTGTTTCACTGTTTCTGTTATTCTCCTCTGGGTATTTTGGCCGAGATGAAACTCCAGTGCCCCCCCTCCACTTCCTGGAAGGGGGGTGGGGGGGGTGGGGGGGGTGGGCCTCTGGGAACTGGAGTCCACACTGACTAACTACAGATTTAAAAAATGAAGAAGTTGCTACGATTTTGTCACAGAGAAATGTCTTCCAATTAAAACTGAGGGTCAGTGAGTCGACGTCCGTTTCTGTTCAAACATGAAGACGAACAACAAAGGATTATGGGAAATAAAATACGTGGCTGAACAAACAAATTGGAAAAGCCATCAAGTGAAATGAAGGTGGAATAAAGGAATAAAGTGATAAAATGAAACAAAAAGGAAAAATGGGAAGATGCTGAAATCTGAGATGTGATCATCAGAGCTCAGATGTTTTATTTCAGCCGTTTGCTGTTTGATAATTACACACAAACAACAAACAACGCTGAATGAAGATTGCAGCAATTTAACCTAAGTCAAAACAAATATTAATGATCAATAATAAATAATCATAACCAATTAAAAATGAATGCAGTTGGAATACACACAGAGTGTGGCCTAAAATAAAAAACAAAAACTTCATTTGTGAATTTTCATCTACTCCGCTGATGGAGGACCAAGACTGACCAACACACACATCATTCAAATTATGGAAAAACCAGAAAGTGAAATTTTAATATTCAATATTATTTCTCTTTCAATTCTGGCATAATTGATCAAAACAGCTGAAAAGTTAAATGTACCATATTTACTGGCTCTTTGAGGTGACATTTTTAAATGAGGGCAAAAAGGGCCTGAATCTCAAAGACAGTAAATAAAATGTAATAGATGGGTCCTTTTCATTGTGATGTGTCACCGTGGTCGGAGGGAGTTACAGATGGTCACAGCGGTCGACAAGTGACTCACTGGTTTTAGAGCCATGAGTTACTCTTTGATAATAATCTATTTTTCACAAACCCTTTTTTTTGACAAATAATAAAAGAACGTCATTGACTGACATTGAATTATGAGCAAATTGACATTTGGAACTTCGAGTTTTGGTAACTGGTGACTCAGTTCACTGTGTTTTTTTCGTGACATTGTCGGTCAACTGAGACGTGTCTGTCACCTCGCTCCTGTTGACCGCCGCCGCCGCCGCCACGCTTCTGCTTTGTTTTTGAATATTTCTTCTTAAATCTTGAGAATGACAAGAATTGTGTCACACACACACACACACTAGTTTTGGTTTAAAGTTGCACAGAAATAAACCCTCTCATCGCCACATCTCAGAGCTACAGTGTTGAACAGAAGAAACGTGGCAGCTAATCACCGAAGAGCCGCGTCACAGATTTTACTTCACCAGCGCGTTTCAGAAAATATTTTCATAATTTAGTCGCTGCAGCTTTTTGCAAATCACTACCTCGTATAAACAAACACACACACAGAGGCACACACACACAAATGCTATGGACTTGCGAGGTGTCTGACCTTTCCCTCTTCCTGCGACAGGCATCCACCCATCCATCCATCATCCCTCCATCCATCCATCCGTCTCCATCTTTCTCTTCGTACCACCTCTCACTCTTTGATGCTCTCTAATTAGCTGAGCTTCTTAGACCCAGTGGCATTAATCAACAGTGGAGACACACTTCTCTTACTCTCTCACTCTCTCCCTCCTTCACACACACACACACACGTACACACACACACACACGTACACGGGCATACCTCACGCAAAGCTTAATTGGCCTTGGTAAATGAAGGCCAGCAGAGAGAGAAGGCTGCACAGACAGTTACTCACCTGGCAACCACATACTGGAGAAGTCCTTAGATGCTATGGCTGCTGTCTTGGTCATATCTGTATCTGTGTGTGAGTGTGTGTGTGTGCATGCTATGTAAAGAAAAACTCTCACTCTCTCTCTCTCTGACGGCCTCAAACTGAAAAAGGAGGAGTGTAAAAAAAATGCTCGCTCTCTCTCTCTCTCTCTCTCTCACACACACACACACACACACCATAAGCCACCCCCCCCAGCCCAACAGGAAGTAAGCCTCAAAAGAGCAGGAACTCAGCACAGAGAAAAAACAAGATAAAGGAAGAAGAAAAGAAGAGAAGAGGACATGCAAGAGGTTAGAGAGTGGGAGAGAGAGAGAGAGAGAGAGAGATTGAGGAGATAGACGAGGTGAAAAAGAGGGGGATGATGGGTAGCGACGGAAAGTGATGGCGCGGCTGGAAAGAGCCACTCACACACACGCTCACTCACTCTCACACGTGAGAGAAAAACAGCAGGCTTGACATTCAGACTGAAGAGCGTATACGCTACGTTTGTGTGACATACGACCCGGCGCACCTTCACACCCTGGACCGAGTTTCCCCTCCACGCTGACAGGCTTCAACGGGCACTTTAGGCCTCTTTTGTCTGACATGAGTCACGGCGGCGCGGCGTCTGGCAAACACACGAGTGGGCTGAGGTGGTCTGCTGAGGGAGGCCGCCGACGACAGAAGATGTGAGACATCCTCGGGCTGACGCTCACCTGCAGCCACAGCTCTGGCCCACACCGAGCGGGAGGAAAAACTTGTGTCAGTGTGCCAGTGGCCAGCCCTCACACACCCACACACACACATCCTGCCACCCTCTGTGTGACAAGTCACTGTAACGGGAGTGGAACAGAAATGAGAGCCGCCCACTGAGCAGCTGCTAAATAACAACAACCCTGGGAGGATCCTGAAGACACAGAATCCCACATTTCAGCACAGCCACTGTGATCCGGGCCGAGCTGACCACAAGGTGGCACTCTTGATTCTCTCATTCCACCCATCCTACCCCTCCCCTCCCCCCTTCCCTCCTCCCTTGGTCCGAGTTCACTAATTCAAAAGCTAACGGCTGCAGAGTTCCCAAGTTTAACCTTATAAATACTTTATGTGCTGATTTACAACAGGCCAATGTGCTGCTGGATAGACACTCACTAAGAAGTGCGTAACCCGCTGCACTGGAGGTGTTCTCTATTACACGGAGACATTGTCTTTAAATCTGTCCTCAAACACACACAGAGACTGCTGGACCGACTCTGTGAATACATTTTTATTAAATCAGCTCTGCAACTCTGGAGGAATCCGACAAACTCAGACTCACGACTGGGAGCTGATTTCTTGACTAATTGATGAGACGACCCAAAGAAAATTGATTGGCAACTGCTTAGATAATACATGAATAAAATATAAATATATTGTCTAATGATTTTTCATGTGCAAAAATACAAAATGTCCAACTTCTCCAATCTCAAATTTGCTGACTTCTCCAATAATGTTTACATTTTTGAGCTTCATATTTACAATTAGGGTGAACAGGAATTTGAGATACAGAGAAATTATGATGGATATTTTTCACACCTGAAGGACAAACAATTATTGATTCAGGGAGGAAATAAAGGATATATAATCATGGAGGTGTGTTTGAATCCCTAATTATTTCCTTTTGTAAGTCTGGCCATTAAAAAAACAGCAGACAAGACAAATCTTTATCTTTCTATCAATTATGCAGTAATACTGGATCTGTCTGCCTGTGTGTGATCAGCGGAGAGCAAGCGCACGTCTGTGAGTGTGTGACGGAGAGAAGCGACTGGCCGGGCCTGTTCAAGGACGGTGACAGACTCTGGGCTGGAGAGGGGGTGTTTCCCCGGGTCAGAGGTCGTCTGGACAGCCTGGCTTTGGCCGTGACCTTTGTTCAAACCCCAATCTACCCGCGTCTTTGTGTGTGGAGCCGTGTGTGTGTTTTTTGGGAAGGTCTGGAGTATCTAAGCGTGCTCCGGGTGTGTGTGTGTGTGTGTGTGTGTGTGGATCACGGCCATAGGGGCCTTCTTGCCCCAAAGAGGTCGGAACCAGGGTTACCATGGAGACGAGCGCTAGCAACACTCTTAGATGATACTGGGCCGATGGCAATGGTCTCACTTCAAGTTGATGTATTAGTACATAGTACACAACGAACCGTGATATTAAATCCTAAAGAGATACACACAAATAAATATTACAAATTGACAATTATTATTGTTTAGGGAGCGTTAGATGTGTGTGTGTGTGCATGTGTTCTGGTCACTGTTCGTATGATAATAAACAACACACACACACACACACACACACACACGGTGTATATACACATACACAAGCTGATAGTGGGACCCAAGGGAGGAGGATGGGGGAGGCTGGGGCCTCCAGAGGGCCATCAATCACTCCACTGTCAGGGAGGGAGGAATGGGGGGTTACTAAGAGAGAGGAAAAAAGGAATAGTGAAGAAAAGAGGGAAGGGAGAAAGTGATGGCAATGAAGGTGAGTGATAGAGAGACAAGAACAAAAAAGACTGGAGGAAGGATATTAGCTGGGGGTGAGGGCGGCGGGAGGAAGACGGAGGGATGGAGAACGAGTGTATAATGGGTCATTGCAGGGACAATTCGGAGGTCTCCAAACCTGCTCAGTATCCCTCCACGGCTCGGCCCTCCTATATCTAGTGCCGCCTCAGGCCCGGAGCACACACTGGCTCTAATTCATATAATCCATCATATTATATTCCTCCTCTTATAGAGGGGACAGAGGCTGTACACAGTCCTACAGCAAGACTCTATTCAGCAAGGTGAGAGATTTAACATCCAGTGTGTGTGTGTGGCCCCATGAGGAGCTGCAGGATTATAAACAGTGGGTCTACAGAGTGGAGTCTGTAGTGACGAGACTACAGAGGTTGAGGTTTTGTATGAGAAGCAGCAGGCGCTAAAACACACTCACACTGTTGGCTACCATGGGACCTGTGGCCATCTCTGACACACACACACACACACTGCCTACACCTTGACAACACAGATTCCTCTCCTGTCCTGATACCTCTCAATCGCTCCTTTTCCTCTGGCCCCTCCACCTCTCCGCCCTCTCACACCATTCCCCTCCCTTCTATATCATCTCCGCAGCCCATGGGGAGCCGGGCTCGTCTAGACAGACACCGCTCTCTCCCACGGCGCAACCAAGGTTGACCCTCAAATATTTCCCCCCTCGCTCCTCTAACCCTTGCTACTTCTTCATCTTCCTCCTCCTCCTCCTCCTCAGGTCTGCTGGGAGGAACTGGTGGGCTTCATCGTTGGCTCAACAAACGCTGAGGAGGCTTTGGACCAAACAGTGGGACTAGTCTTCCTGTGTTCTGTTTCACCTTGGCCGGCTCTTCACCTGCTGGGCCTCTGTTTCCTCCAAACCCTCTCATCACCGTCGCCCTCGTCATTTAGCGACCTTCCTGCCTTCTTTACCTCCAATGCAAACTTTCCCTTTCTCCTCCTCTTGTCTCTCTTTCTCCCCCAGACCTGCTGGTCAGCAGCAGCTGTGACATCACTGGCCACTGTTCTCCGCTCGGATTGGACACTCGGCCACGTTGCCAGGCAACAGCAGTGAAAGGTCTCAGTGTGAACGTGTGTGCGCGGCGTGCGCGTGTATGTGTGTGTTTATGTCTGTTTATAGCTACGTGAGTGAAAGGTGTGTGAGCGATTTTCCTCGCCTTGCCCTTTATCTGTGCATGAAGAATGCTCAGAACAGATCGACGTCAGTGCTTTATCTCAGATCAAAGCATGTAGATGATTGGGCCGCCTCTACACGCTCCCCCACCACAGAAGAAGAAGAAGAAGAATGCATGGGTGTGTGTTGCGTTAATGAAAAAGAAAGACGGAACAAGTGCGTGTGTCAGTGTCCTCACTTGCGTCGAACCAAATAAATGTGTCTCTTGGTGTCGAATATGGGTATGTGTCTATATGTTGTGTGTGTGTGTGTGTGTGTGTGTGTAAGCCCCCGGGAGAGGGTGGTTATTGTATCTGACACAGCGGCTCTTTCTCGCGCCTCATATTTCTGGGCCGATCGATTCCTCTGACTCCCGACAAGACAATAATCGCACCTCCCTCTCTCACTCCATCACTACCATTATTACTGACCTCCCCAGGGAACGGACAGGGTGGAGGGAGGGAGACAGGGATGAGGAAGGAAGGAAGGATGGAAGGATGGAGGGTGAGGAATGAGAGGGGGACATAAAGTTGACAAAACGAGCCTATGATGATGAAAAAGCAAAAAGGAACAATGTCGAAAATGAGACAGGAAGAGGTGGCCTGGAAAAAACAGGACATCAGCAGGGTAGAAAGGAAAAGAGACAGATAGAAAGGGAGAGAGGGCGCGAACACGGCGGCTGAGATAAGGCGATGGAGGGATGAGGTCCGAGGGAGAGAAGGGACCAGCAAAGATAGGGATGTGTGGTCAGAGAGTGAAAGAAAAGAATGAGAGAAAGCTGAAGCGTAACCGGAGAGGACGGTGGACGGGAGGAGGGCTTCGAAAAAAGGAAAGAAAAGAGGGAGCAGTATAGATCATGGCCAGAAAAGAAAAGAGGACCCAAGTGAAGGAGTGCAGAGAGACAGAGAGGGCCGAACAGAGGGGACAATAATGGAGAGAATTAGAGGAGGAGAGATGAAGGATTCGCACTATCTTCTTCTAATAAAGGAGAGAATGAGAGACGGGGATCGAGGGAGGGAGATGGAGAGGAGGGGTGGGTGGGGGGTTAGGCTGAGGTGAACGAGGGAGTGACAGAAATATATGGCAACACGCACGCAGCGTGGTGGAGGTCAGCGCTCAGAAATATTATTAAATTGACAAGAGCACAATAGCTGATTGGCAGGCTGACTCCTGCACGGCCATTCAGGGACACGCATGTACATCTGCAGAACAATCAGCACAGCACACACACAGCCTTTTGTCTGCGCTGTGTGTGTGTGTGTGTGTGTGTGTATCCATGGTTGCCTGCGTGCGCCTCTCACTGCTGTGTCTCTATGCTTTGAATCCAGATTACAATTACAGTAATTGGCTCTCAATTCAAGGGATTTCTGTTTGACCCCCTCACCTCTCTTTCTCTCCCTCCCTCCCTTCCTCCCTCACGCATCCACACTATATTTTGCCTCTTCCTCAGCCTGCAGCCCCCCTCTCCTCCTCCTCCTCATCAATATTCCTCCGCCTCCCCTCTACCTGTATCACTACATCCATCTTTCTCTGGGTGTAGGGCTCTCTTATCCCCTGTTCTCCCCCCTCCATCCACGCTCAACAGACTTCACCCCCCCCCCCCCCCCCCCCACAACAATCTTTCCCTTCTGTTTTTCTTCTGTCTTGCTCCCTCGCTCTGTTACCACACATTTTTGCCATTTTTCCTCCCTCAACTCCTCCTTTTCTTTCTCCTCCTCTCTCAGATAGTTGGGGGAAGAGAAGAATCTATTGTATACTTTATTCATGCTGTATTTATTATGGAGAGATAGCTGTTGAGCGATACAGTCGGAGGGGGATATATTGTGCGTTTGGGGGAAAGAGGTGAATGAGCGATAGATAAAATGAAGGAGGTAAGGAAAGGGGGCGATAGTGGTGGAGGTGGTGGTGGTGATGGTGTGTTGGGGAGGTGGTGGTGAAGCGAGGGAGGAGGAGGAGGAGGAGGAGGGGGGTTAGGAAATTGGTCTGGCTAGCGGAACAGCTTTTCACCTCTCTCTCCCTCCCTCCCTCCCTCTCTCTCCCTCCCTCCCTCTCTTTCTCTCTCCCTCTCTATTCTGCTTTGTATTCTGCAGAGATGACAGGGGGAAAGCTTTATTGCTCCGAGTTTGTATCGATCGGGGCCCCTCTGAGGGGGGAGGCCGGTGGACGCGCTGAACAGGGCCTTTTGCAACGACTGTGGCTCCAACATCCACCCCCCACCCCTCCCCTCCTACTCTCCACCTCACCTCCTCCACCCTTCCAAACCCTGCTCTTGCTCGCACACTCGCTCGCTCTGAAATTCAAATTCAAGGCTCCTATTCTCAAAGGTTAGGAGAGGGAGAGCACCGGGGAAAGCGAGAGGAGAGACAGAGGGATTGAATGAAAGAGAAGACGGAGGCGCCGGGGCTTCTTCCCCTGACTGAGGCCGTGAATGGAGCCGGGATCTGATAAGCAGAGCTTACACAAACAAGGGCAGAGATGGAGAAATGGAGCAATAAGGCAGCAGAACGTAATAGTCAAGAGGAATAAATGATCAACTCCCGACCTCATCTTTCATCTCTCTCTCTGACTGTCCCCCAACCCCTCCTGTCCTCCACACTGCATCTCCATTTGTTCATCCACAAGGTGAGAATGATATTTAGGAGAGGTGAAGAATGAGCCTAAACCTCCTCTGCTCCTGTCCGTGTTAGAGGGTAACGCAAGGAGACCTGGGATCCCAGAGTGGATCATAATCTATAACAACACACAGCTGCACCGCCCTCGTTCAGCACAACACAATAAAAAGAGAAGACAACACAACTCCTTCTGTTTGACAAGCTTTACATACAAAAGGGGAGGAGGGGCGGGTTGTCAAAGCCACGACCAACTGACCAAACACTTGACACACACACACACACTCAGCCTATTTATCTGTTAATGGCATGCACGGTGGCTGCGGTGAGACTGGGGAGAAGAACAGATTGTCCATCGGGGGTTACAGAGTTCAAGTCCATGACCAGAGGGTTAGAGGTAGGTTAGGGGGTTGTAGGTTCAATTCCCAGGGGACGAAGAGGATCCCTGCTGTCTCCCGTCCGACCCAAGCACTCCCCCCACGCCTAACCCTTCTCCAAGACAATATAGCCCTCCACCCCTCCACCCCACTGCTGGTCCCGCTAAGCCCTGCTTAGTCTGATCACACACGTGTGAACCTGAGCTTCGCCTGCAGACTCTCTCTGTTTGTCTCAGATGTTGACATGGATGAGCACATGCTGCGCTGCTCATAAACAAACACACACACACTCACACATGCAATCATACAGATAACTCACTGATGCACGAGCGTATTCAAAAAAACTCCAACCCGCCCTCACAATTCAAATCCAAATGATTTGCTCGTCCTATCTTCTGTTTTCTCACTTACACCAAATCATTTTCTTTCTGACCGACATCGTGATGGAGACTGTTTCAATCTTCTGCAACTCCATCTCACTCACTCACTCACTCGTCCGGTGGAAACCAGCAAAAGGGAAACACAGCGCAGGCTCAGCTATCAGTTGCAGCAGATGTGAGTGGATACGGGATATTTGTGTAAACATTGGATACATACACTGTATATATATTGTCACTGATATTGCTTGTGTGGTTTACGCGCAGCTCCAGATTGAGTTCAGTGATAGAGTATACATCAGAGACTGGAGCTGGATGCTGTACACATCCGATTCATGGAGGAATACACACACACACTGTACAATAACCTGCAGGCCCACAACCTGCCTTGTTGCCTGTGCGGATGCATTATTAAACACACAGGATTTCATATGTAGAGACAGAATATGAATGCTGCACTGGATATTCACCTGTTCGCTCCGGTCTCAGCTCTTTTACATTTTCCTTGAAAATCTCTCACACTGAATATTTACTGAATTCACCAGATATTTACTTAACATTGCCTTCCTGTTCCTCCATGTTGCGATTTTAATACCGCTGCTTTTGTTTACTATGAATACACAAATGTACTTATCTGACATCCTGCATGAGAGATTATTTATCCACTTTGTTTTTCGTTCCTGAACTGAGTGTCTCTGAATGATGGATGCATTTCAATATTGGAAATACATCGGCTAAATACAGCTAGCGCTACTCTGGGGCACAGTGGTGCATTGACTGCCATACTTTGCATTGGTAGGTCATTTGCTGCCCCCCCCACAGTCCAAAGACACACATATTAGAATAAAACCAGACACTCAGTAATGTGTGTGTGTGTGAATGTAACAGTGTTTGCTGGCGACCTTGCGAGGAGCCGTCAACTGGTAAAAGATGATGTCTGTATTGACATCCCCAGTGAGAGAGATGAGAATCCATATCTTGGTGATGACAGACCACAGGTAAGATGGCGCAGGTATGACATCACCCTCCTGACAGGCATTCATCCGGGTCACGGTTGGAAAGCCGCCGTGACCCGCACAAAAACCACTGGATCCCGCTGATTAACCGAAAGGACCTCACACGGGGGACGGTCGAACGGCAACTAAACCACAACACGATCGCTGTGTGTGTTTACATCCGTAGGGCGGGTGGGCCGGGCCCTGACTCTCACGGTAATCGATGAACGAGGGAGTAAAGGGAGGCAGCGGGTGAGGCAGGGATGTGCGTGTGTGTTGGGGGGGGGGGGGGGGGGGATGTGGGGTGGGAGAAAATCGGTAAAGAAAGCAGGTTATCTCCCGTCATTAGGGGAGGGGGAATCCCCGTCTGGAAGGGGGGGAGGGCGGGGCGGGTGAGGAGGGGTGAGGGAAGACCAGGGTTCATTGATAAAAAGGGAGAGAGAGAGAAGGAGTGAGGAGAAGGGGAGACTATGTTTGGCATCGAGAGAGAGCAGACAATTATCTGTATTGATTAGAGCGGCCCAGTACTGTGAAGACTGAGAAAACTATGACTGGATCAATAGAGAGAGGAGGTGGGGGGGGGGGGGAGAGGGAGGGGGGGGGGGGGGAGAGTGAGGGAGAGAGAAATGGGGGAGAGAGAGTCAGAGGATAGACGGACCAATCGGGAGAAACAAACGACAGAGATAAAAGATTAATATAATGACAAACATGAAGCGATAGACACATCATTTATGGTGCCAAGCAAAGTCAAAGAGCCGGGGTGACATTAGTGGGGAGGAGGGGGGAGTCAATGAAAGCACGAGGAGATGCATTACATTGTTGATGTCATTACTCTTTATCATTGATTTGTCAGCACAACCACAGAGTTCATTCAACAGGCCGACCAGTGCCCTCTCACCACAACACACACACACACACACACTCTGTTCCCTAACCCCTGTCTTCCAGTGTATGTTGCTCTCAGTGTTCTCAGAGCGACGCTTCCTCTGACTTCCTGTTGCTTCACACACGTGTGTAGCAGAGAAATACTGGGCAGTGATATTTGTGATATCTATGAATCAGACTCTTCTCACAAAACGAATCTTAGGATGTAACAGAGGACACAAAGGGGGAAAGTAACAAGGGGTCTGGGTAGCGTGTATTTATACTGCACTTTTCCAGCCGTGAAACTCACTTTACAGTACAGTTTGCCACTCATCCATTCAGGGCATCTGTTAACTGCTTCTGTGAGGTGGAATTCGGGGTTCAGCATCTTGCCCAAAGACACTTGGGCGTGCACATGCGGACGACTGGGGATCGAACCGCCAGCCTTCAGGTTGGACGTCGACCATTCTGTCTCACATTAGACAACACTATGGACCCGCTCACTTTACCCAGACCAACACAACACAACACGCACCCCACAGAGGACCACATCTGTCATTCCGCAGTTTATTGAACATTACAAGATGATAGGATTTAGCCTCCCAGTCTCCTGATGCATTTTGACACCGAAGAGGAACGTATTGTCAGAAAAGGTTTATACAAAAGAAAACAAATAGATGAAAAAACATAAACTCTGAATGGGGGAGCCGGCCTGGATATTGAGGAAACCTTTGGTAAGGGCAGAAAATGTCAGGTTTGACAAATGACCTTTTAAACATGGAGCAGATGTAGAGAGTCATGTACACTGTGGACAGAGGGCTGCTCAACCGTCTGTCTCCTAACAGCTAGTGAAAAGATAAGCGTCACTGTTCCCCCGCTGCCATAATGAAACCCTGACATTACAACCAGTTTAAATCGAAATCTGGGGCAAACCAAAGCGAGGCCTAAATCAAAAAGAGGGATTTCATTTTGGTGAGAAGCAGGTTAAAAAAAAAAAAACCTTGCAGCAAGGAACAACAAGAAAGAGCGAGGGACACAGTGGCATCTCCGGTGGGATGGAAGAGAAAGAAAATGCAAGGAAGGAGCGAAAGGAAAGAAAACATGAATTACAGGTGTAAAGTTATGCTTGCATGACATCACTGGACCCCCTCCACCAACCCTTGGGAATGGGCACCTTGGAAACGGTCGCTAAGGGAACAGAGTACAGAGGCAGGGAGGGAGAGAGAGAGGGAGAGGGGGAGAGGGAGAGAGGGAGGTGATTATGAATTTGAGAAAGGAAAAGAAGAAAGGCAGCTAATGAAACAATGAATTTAACATCAGTGAGAAAAGCGGTGGCTCCTGGGAGGGATGGCGAGGTGGTCATGTGATGGGGGGGGGGGGGGGGGGGGGTTCCCTGGGGGGGGGGGGGGGGGGGGGGGGGGGGGGGGGGGGTGTTCCCTAAGAAATCAGCACATTTACTTTCCTCATGTCCCATTGTGTAAATGGGCCACCTCTGCTCATAAAGGGTGAAAAAGCAAAGCTCCATCACTGCTCCAGCCCACATTGTCCTCCTCCCCCATAAACTGTGACCTCTCATCCACTCCAGTCATTTAGAGAAGGGAGATTTAGTGCAGCGCCGAATGCGGCGCGATGGTAAAAAATCGGCACACGATAGAAGCAGCGACGGCCTCGGGTCCCCGGTTTAACACATGGAGAAATATTGATGGGAAAACACAGTGATGGACAAAGAGAAATGTCAGCTGTTAATGTATATGGGTGCTCGGAGGTCATTTCAACCAAGGAGCGAGAAGCTTGGTAAGTGGATTGAGAAAGTGAAGTTAGCTTTGAGTTGACGGAGTAACGAAGACACGTGCCCACGCCCGCAGGAAGAGCGCGGTCCCTGTGCCGCTCTGACCTCGGCAGAAAGTGCAACGTCCACGCTCGCAAACAGAAATGGATTCCTCTCTCTTCGCCTCTGACCAATAAACAAGTCGTTCCTCGCCTCCCGACTTCAAAGCCTGATCAAAATTACTGCGCGCAACCGTCACCAAAACAAATAACCGCAGCAGCGCAAATATATTGGGTTTATGCACATAACAAACACCTGAGTCCTGCATGCAGCACATTTGCAAAGCAGCATCATATACATATCAAAGACTCCGATTTGGTATGCAATATAGATTTGGTATGTATGCATAATATCTGATCAATATCTGTAACTGAATAAAACATGCTGCCGGCTTTGACAGGCCGATTTGAAATGGAGATGCTATGCTAATACAAAAGGCTTTGGTGAGATTGGCCCTGAACCCTCCACATACCAGCAGTTCACATTTAGAGGCTCTCACCTGCACCCTCCATAATGCATGAGCAGCCTGAATATATATCGCCCCCTGCACGGCCACGCTGGCGCTCACACCTCTGCATTCACGGCTACGCACAGGCACGCCAGCGTGTGCATAATGACACGGGCACATATGCAACACAATGGCCATGCACGCATGCTGCAAATGCTGATGTCATAGAGTAGCTCGAATAAGACATCATGCATGTAGGAAAGAGAAAGAAAAGCCTATTTTCTCTCAGAAAGAAACACAAAACTTCGCTTTAATCCTAAAGTAGAGCATTTGCCAAACTTAAATTGTGTATTTTTTTTTTATTTTGTGAGAAAAATGTTTGCAGCCAGAAAGAAAACGACAGAACTGCTTTTAAAGGCTTTGGCTACTGTAAATCATGTAGGGGCCACATACAGTAGAAAACTAAAAAAATCTAAGAGCAGATAACAACACATTTTTTCATCTTTGATCAAGCGGAGTGAGACACACAGGCAGCGCTTAATCAAAACACTGCTAAGCCATCCTGAACTTCCAGACTTTCAGCAGCAGGAAGCAGGGTCAGGGCTGCTGAGCAACTCAGTGTGTGTGTGTGTGCACGGATGTGTGGGTCTGCTGTTTGTTCGCGGGCTGCCAATTAACACACAGACGCAGACAGAAACACACACACACAGTTTTTTGAAAGGTATATTCGGCCGCAGCGAGGAGTGATGAATGGAAAGTCAGAGAAGTGAGACAGCTGAGCAGTGTTTGTTACTGCGGGGAACATTACGGCCGGGCAGATTATTATGATAGGCCCTAGTAAATATGCATTTACAGGGTACTATGTCTGTTTTAGAAGACAACTGAATTTACTTAGTGCTTCTGTCTCTGCCCCTGCTGGTCTTTAACCTTGGCCTCTGGTGCTTCTGCCTATCGCAATAAAGTCACCCCTCCTCCTCCTCCTCCTCCGTGCCTCTCCCTCCCTCTCCCTCTCTTTTCTTCCTCTTCCTCCTCCTCCTCCTCCTCCCTGTCTCCCTCTGTCCCCCCGGCTCCACTGTTGTCCACTGTTCCACTCATTCATAGTAAACACTATTGATTTTCAGCAGGGAAAATAAAAAAAGGCCATGAATTTTAATGCCCCTATCTGTCCCCTTCTCCATCTCTTCCTATCCCCCCCTCCTCTCCTGTCCCTTCACCCCCACCACCACCTCCTCCTCCACCTCCACCCCTTCTTTCCTGAGGGGAGGATAAAGAGATGGGAATCATGTGTGTGTATCTGTGTGTGTGTGTGTGTGTGTGTGTCGTATGTGTGAGTGTAAGTTGGTGGTACAGGGAGAAGGGGGGGGGGGGTTGCATTTCTCATTTCCCCGCACAACCCCCCCCTCCTCTCCACAACTCACCCCCTACACCTCTCCTTCTCCCCATTCTCCCCTTCTCTCCTCCTCAGTCCTGCTCCTCATCCCTCTGTAGGTCCTCTCCACACCAGCGCCGACTCTGGGGAGAGGAAGCAAATGATGCTACACACACACAGCGATCGCCACAAACAGATAGGGCCTGTCCCATTCTGCTCCTGCACACACACTTTAACAATCACATGCACACCAGTGATACAACGCAGGCAAAACACCCGATTTAAACGCCAGCGTCAACTATTTACATTATTCCTAAGTATTCACCAACTTCCATTTTTTTCTTTCCAATGACTTCAAACAACCCCCCTCCTCCCCCTTTTCTCTACCTCCGCGGCCTGGCCTCTCTCTCTTATACTCTGCGTATTGATTTTGCTATAAGCGGTGTCCCGGTTGCGACAGGTTAGCACAGACAGACAAAGGCAGACTTCATCAACCAGCGTTAAACACAGGAGCCACGTCCTCAATAATCACTCCATCACACAAAAGACGACGAGAGACACAGAGAGAGGGACGCAGGGAGGGAGGAGAGGGCGGCGAGGAGCACCGAGGAGTAGAAGGAGAACAAAAATGCCGGAGAATTCTCAAGGTTGTCTGTTTGCTTTTGATAATTTGTAGGAAATGCAGGGAGACATTTCTCGAGCACTCAGCACAGACATGAGCAAACCTGCCTTGTGTGTTTCAACTTGTTTTTCCCTTTCACTCTTATTAAAAATGCCGTTTCTTTGGCGTTCTGAAGGATTTCAGTTGGCTTCATTTTGAATTTTCTGTTTCAGCTGGAAGTGCACGCAGACATGTTTGAGTGTGTGTGTGTGTGCACGGAGACAGTTTTCATCTCCACTTAATCTCCTGCTCCTAATTCAGAGTGTACATTGAGCCGCCTAATAGGATGTGACTGGAGCGCCTGCTGCAGTGCTAGCTAGCTAGCCGCTAATGAGCGGGCCGCCACAGCCGGGGAATCAAAGCGCTTTATCAGCACTCCTAATTACTAGAAAACCTTGTTAGCTGGCTGGGGAGCTAACATCTGCTCCTGCTAACAAAGTATGTCCAAATATAACGCTGCCTGGTGCGTCCAAACGAGAGCGGAGGACTGCGACGTTATTGTCCTGCTCTGTGCCGCTATTGTAATTACAGCAGAGGAGGCGCGCTGCCGCTCAGGTTGAACCACGAGCAGCAGAGGAAAAGTTCAAAACTATTGGCACCGGAAGGACAATCAATAAACCCTTGATGAATGCGTTTGCACATTCACTGTGGTTCATCTGAAACGTTTCATAACGCTGCCCATCGATGAAGCAGCAGGTGTGTGGACAGCAGGTTTCCATGTAACTCTGTCTGTTGGACCCCCCCCCACCCGCCCCCAATCTATGATCAAACCACTTCCTTTAACCCCCCCCCCAACCCTCGAAGCACCACCTTCTGCTGCTCCCCTCTTCCTCCTCCAACTTCTTCCATGTTCATAATTTGACTGATGATTACACTTGTCACTCAAGGCAGCATGTGGCCAATTAGGCAGGGGTGGGGGGGGGGGGAGTGGGCGTCAGATACTTGGGTTCAAACTTTCTGCTGCGCGCTCCACTCAGGTAGCGTTTGGAGCTCTTAGCTGTGGGAGAAACAGATATTTGTTTCTGTTCAATGTTCCTTAAGAGACTGAAGAAACAGCTCCCCTCTTCCTCCTCCAACTTCTTCCATGTTCATAATTTGACTGATGATTACACTTGTCACTCAAGGCAGCATGTGGCCAATTAGGCAGGGGTGGGGGGTTGGGGGGGGAGTGGGTGTCAGATACTTGGGTTCAAACTTTCTGCTGCGCGCTCCACTCAGGTAGCGTTTGGAGCTCTTAGCTGTGGGAGAAACAGATATTTGTTTCTGTTCAATGTTCCTTAAGAGACTGAAGAAACACCCAAGAGCTCTTTCTTTGCCTCTTTGCGACGCTCTGGCCTTGTCTCACACTCTCCTGGCCACTTCAGCCTCTCTTCATGTTCCAGGGTAATCACAGACTCATTTAAAGTCACTTTTGTACACTACCTCTGACTGGTGGTTAAGAGTGCGACCGCAGACTAGGCTTTTATGGGCCTTAATGTGTCCTACAGACACTTTGGCAACCAGGCTGCTGCTGCCCAAGACGCAAGGAGGGAGAGAGCGAGAGAGCGAGACAGAGAGAGAGAGAGAGAGAGAGAGAGACAGGATGGGACATATGAGGCCAATAGCCACGGAGACTTAACCAGGCTGAAAAAAGGGGGAACGAAAGAGGATAAAAGAGGAGGGAGGAAAGGGACGTACGCAACAAAATGGACAGATCATGGAAGCGTCAAAAGAAAGGGGAGGGGAGAGGTCACTTAGTCACTCCCCCACACCTCCTCCTTCATCCCCTTTACAAGCAGACAAAGGGACAGAGGGGTGCAGCCCTTGTACAGAAAAAGGAGGGGTCTACGCCCCCACCCCTTTACAAACAACCGGGGAACATGGTTGGTATGGACACAGTTTGAACCACTTTGTTGACTTGTTCACTCCGGAGCGTTCACAGCATCCTGGCACTTTGCATTTACAGGCGAGGAGAAGAAGTGACCGCGCCGGGGAACGAGAGGGAGAAGAGGTGGTGGGGTACAACAGATTAATTTCAGAACAGAGTGCTCCTGCCGAGAGACGGATAGAGAGCAGGAAGGATAGAGGGGATAACGAAAAGGGAAAATGCTGAGGAGAGAAAGAGAGGAGGGAGATTAAACATGCATTCAGCACTCTGAAAGCACTGAGCTGCTTTTGGGGAGTCTCCTTATCGTGCAGGCCTGCGCGTGTGTGTGTGCGTGTGTGTGTGCGTGTGTGTGCGTGTGTGTGTGTGTGTGTGTGGACTCCAGAGGGTGCATTTGTGACATTGTTTATAGCAGACATGTTCACTACCTCTGCCTCAAAACCCAATCAGCGAGCACTCTCATCCACCCTGACGCTGAAGGACAGCAGCGGAACCCTAAAGGTTAATAGGACGCCTTCATTACCATAAATCTTATCAGCTAAATGAAATGGAGAGAAGGACCCCGGATTTAGTCATCTGCTCTGCTGGGCTAAGGGGAGACACCCAATCAAACCCCTGGGTTTTATTGGTCTTTTTTATTATCTAAATGTACTGGCACATGAGCGAGGTGGCAGGGGTGACAGCCTGCAGCCATCAACAAAAAAAAAGAGAAAAGACAGGGGCTGGTGAAAACACGATGTTGGAGTTTTTATGACACCACAGTCATTTCAGCAGATAAAAACCTCCAGACCTTTCGCTGCGAAGAAATGCATCAAGCTTTCTGTGCCTGCGATCGGGGGGGATGACGGGAACCTGCCACTGAGCCTCTCGCACTCTTCTGGCCATAGAAAAGTCCCCCCAGATAATCAAGTGGTCAATATGGCCAGCGGGAGCTCAGGAAGCCTGTTTATGACTGCCTAGGCTGATGTGGGTGATTGGCAGCGTGCGGCGAGCCACCGACCCCGATCACAGCTAGGCAACCACAACCACACACACACACACACACACACTGAGAGTGTAACTATGTAGAGGTCAAGGATGCTTGAGTATATACATCATCATCATGCTACTGAAGGAGCGAGAGGGAGAGGCAAGTAGAAACACAGAGTGGTATAAATCAGCGGCCAGGAGGGAGTCTGTGTGTGTTTATTCCTGCTGATATGTTGATTAACTGCCACACACACTCACACACACACACACACACACACACACACAGCATTTCTCCCTCTCCAGGTGATTGGTCTGATTAAGTGGCCCGCTCACTCGGCCTCTGATGAGGACTAATGCTGGGCTGTATTTCACCGGACGCGGCGACCGACTGTGCAAAATTATTTTCTGGAGTGCGAGTCTGTAAATGTGCACGTGCCAATCCCGTGACAGAGTGTGGACTGAGAACACACTCACGAAAAATATACGGCGCACAGACGAATGTGCTTGCATGATTTCCTCGCTGCGCCCGGCTTAAGTGTCTTTGTTTGAGCGCGCACATAGTGTTTGTGTAAAGGTCATTGTTTGGCAAGGCAGCGTGCGTGTGAGTGTGTGTATAGGTGTTATTAATACGCTAATGGCTGATTAGGATGTACTCTGTGTGTGTGTGTGTCCTGTTCCCTAGGAGAAACTCAATACCACTCACTGCTGCTAATGAGCTGTGGGGCCTCATCAGCATTAATACTACATTAGTCTCAGCCAGCACACACACACACACACACACACACACAGTGAATATAAATACATATGTTCACACAAACTTTGTGAATGCCACCTAATGGCGCATATACACACCTGCGTAAATCCCTAAAAAGGTAAACAGTTAATAGGATTAAAAGGAATTTCCAACGCCTGCTGCAGCGCGTTATCATTACACACTCACAGACTGGACGGGTTTAATCCAAGACCATGTCACGGGCTTGATTCCCAGAAAGCTGTCACCTGAACTCTATCAATACAAACCCAGCTGTGTGCACAATTCACAATAACAATTACAGAACCTGTGGCTCTATGAACTTCACAAACAATGCGAGTATAAGATTAACAAATATACAAATAATAATTCCATAGTTTGTAGATCTCGTTGCATACTTAACGCACTCATCAAACAACAGACGTCAGCGCCGAGGCTCCTTGTCAGAGGCATGTACGAGGGCCTAATACACGTAAAGAGACAGGCCGATGGCAAATTAGCTCCTGAAGCATTCTGCCATCAGTCTGCTGCGTTCTCGACGCTGTGGCTGGCTGATAAACTGCAATCTAATTCTACTAGCACAGGGAGAGAGAGAACTGTACTGTGACAGAGATCAGGAGGGAGTGGGAGGGAAAGGGGAAAGAAGAGGAGAGAGAGGGCTACAGAGAAGGAGAGAGGTAGCTTAATGCAATAAAGCATGTAGTATTGACATCTTTCTCGTGTCTATTGATTCCCCATTATGTTGCTAACAAACCCAGGTTGACATTTTGTCATTTGCAATCATGTTAACACTGCAACTTGCACGCTCCCCTCCACAGGCCGATCTATACCTGCACACACTGGTTTGCACGTGCACACACGCACACACACACACACACACTCTTTCATTCCCGTTCTCACACAGAGAGCAAAGGGATAAGCACATGCATGGTCTCACCTCGTGTAAGAATCGAACACATGCGCCAGCGCCATTTACACGTGTAGGAATGTCTGGAGAAGAGATCAGGGACACTGAACTCCAGACGTCACATTAATGGACTAACACTGAGTGTTTTATTTCTAACACACTGCGTGAAATGAAGGCATCAGATTGGCCCTCCATGATCAGGAAATGTGATGAGGAGCACAAATACCCATAACTGTCCTGTTAAATGTTACTCCTGCCGAAAGCAGAGACACAATAATGCACGTTGTGACTGTGTGTGTGTGAGAAAGAGAGAGAGACAGTATACGGTTGAAGATGGGGGTTAATGGTGTGTGACAGAAGGTGCATAGCTGAGATGAACTGAATCTAGGTGTGTAAGAGTATGAGTGTGTATGAGTGTGTGTGTGTGAGAGAGAGAGAGAGAGAGAGAGAGAGAGAGAGAGAGAATTTCCTTGATGTGCCATCGTATCATATCAGAAAAAGCTTCGCATTGTGTGAGAAGCCTGTGGTTCCTCGTCTATGTTCCATTAAACTTTCATACACCAGTTAATGCTGATGGCCTCACTAACCACTTCACCTCTCTCACACTCACACACACACACACACACACACACACACACACAGCAGCAACATCACAGACACAATGCTATTAAAAATAGAACAGAACCTGGATCAGTTACAGAGCAGTCTGATTCCTGGGTGGAAAATTGTCAAACATGCTCGTTTTATGCTATATGATGGTCTGTTTCATCACAACGTGTGTGTGTGTGTGTGAGAGCCCCCACAGGGATTGTGCATGAGTGCTCGAGGCCTGTTGTAACATGAAAGAGAACGAAAACACAGGGGGCAGAGAAGGGTCAGGTGGGGCTGAGTCAAACACTCCTGCTGTGACCTCTGACCCCTCTCCCTCTCCAGAGCTCCAACCCAAAAGGAGCTGCCACCAGTCAAAGAGACAAGTTAACCGAGCGCTCCAGTCAAGAGCGCGCAGGCTCAGATGAGAGCTCAAGGGCACATCTCCTGAGCGAGACATCGGCTAAAACTGAAGACGTCGGCGCGGTGTGCGTCCACCCTGTCTCAACAGTTCTGTGAGTAAGACCTTCATGGTCCTGTCGTCCCTTGTTGTGTCCCCACGTGCACAATCCTTTCACAGACTTGTTCATTCCGTCCCCGCAGCCTTTTAGCAAAAGGACAGCACCTTGTACGGCGTTATCGAAATGGAATAAAATCAGCATAGCATTGTGAATCACCGTTATCCCCCCATCTAAGGAGCCCAGCAGCCGGAGTACACATCCCATCAGTTTGCAGCTTATTCAGATGCCGGCCTTGGCCCGGGACACTGCAACATAATGGCTCATCCGTGGTTTACCCTCACCTCTCAAGCTCAAACTAGGTTTTCCTCTCCCTCCTCGTTTTTCACTCTGTCATCGACTCTTACTTTCACCCCCTTCCCTCTCTCTCCAGCTCTCTCCTTCCACATTTTTTTTTAATCTCATTCTGACATTCGCCATTTTTCAACGTGCGGGGCGCGAAAACTCTCCCTCCCCTGTCCTGCTCCTTGGCATCACCCCCCCCCCCCCCCCCCCCCCCCCCCCCCCCCCCCCCCCCCCCCCCCCCCCCCCCCCCCCCCCCCCCCCCTCGCCTCCCCCCCCCCCCCCCCCACACACACACACACACACACACACCCTCCAATCCCTCTCTCCTCTCTTCTGTCTGTATATCTCCAGAGATATGGTGGGTAACAGGTCCCTCTCATCCCTCTGCTCCCCCTTTCTCCCCCCTGTGCTCTATCACCTCGTCCCTCCACCGTCACATGCTGTGCACTGTTGACTGAGTATGTGGAGTAAGGGTGATGTCTGGCATCTCTGAAATCAAATGGGCTTGAACTGATCTGGAAATGAGAGAAGGGAGCTTGTGCACCAAGGGGGGGAGGAGGAGGAGGAGGCCCGGCCCTTTAAGAGCCCATCCACCGGATAAGGTGCACCTCAGTCACATTTAGGCACCATTACGCACAGATTTACGCAAGTTCTGGCATTGAGAGTCATTTGAAATAACAAAATCCCACTGACCCCCTGTGATATTTACCATCGCTTCCCAACGCTCTGCGGTCGCCCAGTGCACATGGGACAGATTAAGGACGCAGAGCATCCTTCACTCACTCAGCCTCCCAACACTTCGTGCACGGTGGGGGGAAACGGCCGAGCAGCTGTTGCACGTCTGAGAAACAGTGGAGGCTGAACCGAGCTGGACACTCTCTCACAACGACAATCTGTGACAAGCTGAAGGCGGCCCGGCTGCTCCCACCATGCGTCCTCTTATTCCGCTCCAGCGCAGATGAAACGCAGACGGCGCCCCAGTCCCGGCCAGCCCCCCCGCCCCCCCCCCCCCCCCCCCCCCCACACACACACACACACACACACCAACCCCCCACCACCACCACCACCACCCGCCCTGACTCCACCATCATCCCTCCGCTTCCAGCCGTGCTGCAGCCCCGCTCCAACGGGACAGGAGGGACCGAGTCTCTGGAAATCTGTTGGCAAAGATGCGAGAGTCTGGTCCCCACGTGCCCGAGCGACACGCGGGTCAGAGCGGGCGTCGTCAGGGGTGTTGTGTGTGTTGGGGGGGGGGGGGTCTCAAAGTGGAGTCAAAATCACGCAGAATGAAATAAAAACCGGGAGAATAACGGCGATTTCTTCCTCTTCCACTCGAGCACTCGCACTCCTCCGTGCACCTCCGCTCTCCTTCTATCTCCCTCTCTCCCCGCTTCCACCGGCCCAGGAATCGATCTCCACAGGATCGATAAGTTGGCATGAATATTCCCTGCCTGCCGAGAGTCTAGTTGGGGAGAGACGGAGGCTGAGGCTCAGGCGCAGGCAGTGGAGGAGAGGGGAAGGATGAGGACGGAGGCTCGGAGAGAACGACGCCCGGGGAGGAGAACACTACAGGCGGCGCGGAGAACTGATGAACCACGCTGGGTGGAAGACGGCGGCGCGCACAATGGACGGCGAATTTGGACATTTTACGCAGATCATTTTCAATCAGTGTGGACGCGCCGACGCTGCCGGGAAAAGCTTCTTTTTATTTCACCAAGCGCCCGCAAGTGTCAGGGACCGAGCCTTCACACGGAGCCGGAGGAGTGTGTGTGGGAGTGCGCGTGTGTGTGTGTGTGTGTGTGTGTGTGCCGGCAGCTCTCTGCCAGAGCATCGGCACCGAGAGCAGGCAGGGCGGGTCTGCATGGCTGACCGACATGGAGGAGGTGTAGCAGGGGAGAAGAGACAAGGGGCAGAAAATTGAAAAACAAAACAAAAAAAAGAAAGATGTCTTACCGGAGTTGGAGCGCAGAGCCAGAGGGGACTTGAGACGCCAGGCGTTGAGGTCAGGGGCAGTTCTCTGAAACACGAACGGCACCGGCAAGGGGACAAACATGATCTCCCTCCGGCGTCTTGTTTCGGTGCGAATAACGTGTCAGAAGCACCGCGACGAGCTCGCTCCTCTGCTGGAGCCTCTGCGCCTTCGCCCGCTCCTCTGGTGGCACGCGGCAGCTTCGGGGGGACGTTTGGCGTGGACAGCTCGCACCGTTCGCCGTGTGCTGTGCACACATGTAGCCCGGCTGCCCACTTTTCTTTGCACGCGTGGACGGGGACTCGCGGCCGGCGTTAGGTTCGGTGTGAATGTGCATAGAACATACGCGTGGCGGTCGGAGGGTCCGCTACAGTCCAGACTCGACACACAGACGGACAGAGCTCACTTCACTTCTGCCGGGGGGCGAAAAGTTGGGTCACCGTTAGAAGCGGCCCGGAGTCGCGTTAGAAATCAAAGGCTGCGAGTGGCTCGTGCACCTGCGTCTGAAAAACGTTCTCCTTGAGTAAACATAGAGGCCCCGGGGCTCATTCCTCTCCTCTCTGCTCTAATCTCTGGAGGTGAGAAGAAGGCATGAGAACAGTCGCTGGGAGAGCAGCACCGGCTCCTGTAGCTTTGGTATTGGCTTTGCAGAAATCTAAAAAAAACACCAGCACATGATGACACGTAGAAAATTAGCGTAGGAAAAGGCCCGCGGAGTTATGAAGTCTTTTCTGCACTGTAATAATAATAGTAATAATTATTATTATTGTTGTTGTTATTCTTATTTGGTTTGGTCTATTGTATTTGGTCTCTTAGCTGCACGCGCTCCCCTCTCCTCCGTTTGCATGAAGGCTACATGGAGGACACGTCATCCGCTCCGCGCCGCTTCATTTAAAAACAAATGAACAACAAGATTAATGAAGAAGTGATTGGAATTGAGGCAACGCGCGCGCGCACGCACACACACACACACACACACACACACACGCGCGCGCGCTCTCTCTCTATCCGTCTCTCACACACAGAAACACGACGCGCGCGCCTGGCCCTGACGCTCCTCCTCCCTCGCTCTCTGTCACAAGGCAGTAATTAAAACGCAATCAATCGATACACAAATAAATAAATAAACAAACAAACAAACACAGCGATTCGAGAAGCGATTGGAAAAAACAACAACAACAACAACAAAAACAAAAAAACAAAGCAACGGGAACCAGAAGGCTGCGCGTAAAAATCCGGTTCTATGCGCGTCGCGGTTATATATATTTTTCTTACAGCGGAACACTTGCCTATCTCCGTCCGTCCGTCTGTGTGTCTTTGTGTGTCTGTCTGTGTGTCCCCCCGATTTTTAACGTGGGAACCCCCCAAATAGCTCACTCGACCTGGCTCCCTCCAGGATTCTAGCGATCTGGCCGCAACATTGAAGCGAGAGAAGGACCCGCTACTACTCACACATCAGCACCCCACCCCCGCACCTCCCTCCCTGCCTCCCTCCCTCTCCATCCCTCCCTCCTTCCTCCCACCTCACCTCATCCACCCCCCGCCCCCCCTCCATCTCCCTCGTTTTCACTACCGCTGCAAAAGGTATCCTGTATTGATTTCAGGATTTCTCCCCCCTCTCTTAATAATACCGGCTATAATGATGCCAATGGTGATCAGTGCATTACTGCCTGGGTCTGCCTGCTTGGGAAGGGATTTATACCCGATAAGAGAATCCATGGATAGCTCGGTGCTTAAGACTAATACCTTGCAGGATACCCAGCATGCACGCAATTAAGTTAACTCATCACTGCTACTTTTAATCAGCCCTCCCGAGCGGGACGAGGGTGCATCATTAGGTTATTCAGATGGAGGGAGGCAAGAGCGACCACTACTGTTCCTCCAGGTCCATAGGCTGGAGATGCAAGATCAGCCTGTGTAAACTGAGTGATATGCATGACAACACATGAAATACACACACACACTCTGAAGATGAAGCTAAAAGAGAGAGTCTGCAGTGGAGTCAGAGGATGAGCTCCTCCATCACTCCATCGTCACCCTGCTCCTGGGCCTGGTTCTCTCCATCTGGACCTGCCTTCCACCCCCACCCCCCCACCCCAGCCCAGCCCTGCATGCCTCTCCATGCTTCTAACGACATGTTACATGCTGTCAATTACAGGCCAGCATCAGTCAGCGCTGGCCGCTTACACACCAGATTATTGTCGATATAGATTTTTAAATTGAAAAATCTATACCTTAAACATTGCAGTCAATACGGGCAAATCAATAGGAATGAGCGAGCTGCGGCTCCTGTAGGGCCTGAGAGGCCCTTCCCGCAGGACTGTTTATATCTGCTCAGTTAATGCTGCGGCTGATTAAGCCTGTTTTAATGGAAACTGTACATAAAATAATTGATTTTCCCATCATCACCAGACTTGTCCTCCTCCCAGTCATCAACAGACGGCCACACTCTTAACTAATGCGCGCTGCACACTAAACTGGCGTATTCGTAATTATGAAAAATGTGTCATCCCCTGTAGTAGACAACCAAGTTTTATTGTCCTTCTCCCTCCGCTTCACGTATGACAGATGACATCTGCAGGTCCACCGAGGGAGAGAAGGGGATATAGGGTGCAAGGAGAGGGATAAGAGGAGGAGGAGAAGATATGGGAGAGATGGGAGAGATGGGAGATAGGTGAGGAGGGGGGGAGAAGGGAGAGGATGGGAGGGAAACTGAGAGAAAGGAGTAAGGAGGGGAGGCAGAGAGAGAGAGAGGGAGGGAGGGAGGGGAAGGGGTGAGGGAAGAAGGAGAGAGAGGAGAAATAAGAAGGGAGGGGAGAAGTGACTAGTTGTCCTTCAAAGACCCCCTTCTCTCCACAGAGGGAGGCATGCGCGCCCCCTTTCCCTCCTCCCTACACTCCTTCCAGACAAAAGCAATTATTTCTTGTAGAATGTAGTGTGGTTGTGCGCGTCTGTGGAAGAGAGGGATGAGGGAGGGTGTGTGAGATTGAAGGAGGGGAAAATAAGATGGTGTTGGAGGGGCAGAGGAGGATGGGGAGGTGAGGAGGAGGCGGAGGAGGGATGCTAACACCTAAAGCATCCAACCCTCCATCCTGCACGCTCTTCAGGCCAAGCTCCTCTTTTTCCTCCGCCATGCACGGCCACGAAAACAACATGGACCTGCACCTGCACGCAGATTTCAGACATATTTCCCAAACACACAGATGACGCCGCTGCTCTCGGTGACCTATGGCGGGCGTTAGAGCAAAGAAAAAAAAAAACTTTTAAGGTAGAGAGAAAGTTTGGGGCATGTGCTGAATTTTGATTTTCACCCAATTAAATCTATTTCCCCTCATCATCCCCCTCAAAGGTGTGCAGTGTTCTACAAACACACGGAATACAAAGGCGCTGATGCCTGCAGATGACATCTCCACCCTTCTTCATCTTGTCTGTGTCCCTCTACCTGTCTCTGACTGCAGCCTAAACTCCGCAGACAGCCCCCTTCACTGTGGCTCTCTCTCGGTGCCTATAGGGCCCCCGCAGCGAGCCGGTCTCTGCAGGTTCACTCCCCAAGGACTTGGAGAAACCCACGGGTCCAAAAAAAGAGAGAGAGAGAGAGAGAGAGAGAGAGAGAGAGACCGGGGGAGAGAGACCGGGGGGGGGGGGGAGAGATCTCCCTTAGGGGGCCGCTCCAGCCAATAACCCCTGCTGGACCACTCTCATTGGGGGCCCATACGGCCCTGATTGTCCACCTCCCTATCAAGCCTCCCAATCCATACAGAGACATATAACGTGTTCCATTGTTTTCTGGGCTGTATCTTCCCCCTGCTGTATTGAAAAAAGCTCTCCCAAAATTGTCTCTCTCTGTCTTTGCCTCGGTTTTTTTGGGATAGAGAAATACTGTACTGGATAGTAACAGCAAAGTTCAGGGGCTGGGGATGATTATTATAGATTAAATTTACAATATACTATAAATAGTTTGAATTACCACAGGAATGATGAGTTTAGTTCTATGGTGTTCTTGCTAAATGTGTATTTTATCACATGTGTGACATGTATTGTTTATTGAAATAAATAAATGTATATTATTTTAACTCATTCACTGTCCATGATGCTCTCTAAATATTTATTTGCACATTTAGAATTTAGATCTTAATGAGCTCACAATTATCATTATTTATCTCCTGATATTTTTTTATGAATAGGTATGAACAAGTATGAATTAAAATATTTTGGGATTTTTCTAAATCGTCCGCTTTTTGAAAGCAATACTCTATTTTTATATATGCATGTCTGTATATTCGCTGGTTATATATCCCCCCCACCCCTTTCACAGGATGTAACATAATAAAATGTCCATAAATTAAAAGGTAAATCACATTTTGCTTTTTCTTAATCTATAGATTGAATGTAGGAACAAGAACAGTGAGCAAAGACACCCTCACTCAGTTTACAGATATTTAAATTAGACTACTTGAATTTGGAAATGTACAATATTTGGGGGGGGGGGGGTTGCATGTTTCGCTTGTTAAAATGCTGACAGTGTGGGTCAGTGGCATGGTTTTATTTACTATAGTTACAAATATATTCATAGGAGGCAATTTGTTCAATTCTTCAGCACAACATGTTTTCAATGTCATGTGCTGTGGGTCAGGATGTGGCATGAAATATTTATCCAATCAGAAAGAGCCAGAGGTATCCTTAGGCTATACATTAGTCATAACATGGGCCATGCATTAGTCATTTAGTTTATTGCACTCTTGGTAATTGCCTGTTATTCATTCTGAATGATGGATTTGACCGCTTGAAAACACAGTGTCTGAATATTTAACAAAATCATTGTTATTGTACCAAAAAAAAACAACCACAAGCTCCAACTACGACCAGAGTGTGTGTGTTGTGTGTGTGCATGTGTTTGTGTGATTGTTATATCTGTGTGTGCTTTCTCATACGCCTTATGTGTTATGTATTTGTACACACCTCTCTGTGTTTTGTGTGTGTGTGTGTCCTCATACACGTTTCTTGTGTTTTTGTGCGTGTGTGTGTGTGTGTGTGTGCGTGCGAGAGGCTCAGCTCATCTGCGGGTGTTCACGTCCATGTCATGGCCGTAGTTAAATGGTGATGTCATGTTGACAAACGAGGGGGTTGAATTAAATTCTCACTCATAAATAACGGCGTCGGTCGCGAATCAATAGCAGCCAACAGTGGCGTTACTGGCTCTGTCAGCGGCCTAACAAGGCCCCATTAGAATGGACAACTCTCTCTCACCGTCGCCTGGTCCCATCCCGACCCAGCAGCAGGAGGCACACACTTCTCATATCCTCTCTGAACACACACACACACACACACACACACACACACACGCCAGTAACACGCAGCGAAATGCAATATTCACATAAAGACATGCTCTGACATGATGTATAGATTTGTCAAGATAATATGGATATGATGCATGGGCTTTTATGAGGTTTGTTTGTCGGTGGCTTTCTGTGTGTGTGTGTGTGGTGGTGGTGGGGGGGGGGGGGAATTTTGGTTTGTTTGGGGGGGGGGGGGGGGGGGGGGGGGTATTGTGGTTAGTGCCAGTGTGAGAGAAGGTGCAAGTTTTTTAAGTCTTTGGATCTCAACCAGAGTTCAGATCCAACAAAGACTCAATCAATCCAAGAAGACACACAAAAAGAAAAAGTGTGTGTGGGTGTGAGAGAGAGAGAGTGAATATAGATGTCAATGCCAATCCTGCACAAAAAAGTCCCGCATGCACACTGGGAGTGATAAAACTTGAATTCAGATACTCACTCACACATAGATACACACATTGAGACAGAAACTGCAATGAGACAACACACACACTCGATATGCACACTCTGTGACTGTACAACCCTATCTCCATCCTTTCCTGCCTGCATCCCTCCACCGTCCTTCCTCTCGGTCCTTTAGCGAAGCAGCTGATCCAGCTAAAGCCCGAGTTCTTTCTGTATTCCTTGTCTTTTTTATTAGTTTTTTATTAACTTTGCCTCCCTCCCTCCCTCTCTCTCTCTCTCTCTCTCTCTCTCTCTCTGTCAGCCCTCTCAATAATCAATGCTGATATATTGCCAATATCCATCTCAGTCCCTCGTGCCATCTTTCACTGAGGCTCTGTTATTGGGGGAGATTGGCCCAATAATAATGATATTTATTATAGATATTTATTATCTGGGTTTGTGGCAGTGAGGACGCACGCTGCTAAAGACCCACATGCCGGCAAACTCTCTGCACAGACACATAAATGCATACACACACGCGCACAAACACACACCCACACCCAGTCTCTCTGGGCTCTTTAATTTACACTGGTAATATCAGGCGATTATTCCCCATACAGATAGCGCAGGGTTATCAGCAGCGTTAGCACACAGTGGCCATAACGGGCTATGTATTCACTCAACATTATAGAGTCCACTGCACCTGTGTGTGTGCGTGTGTGTGCGTGAGTGTGGTGCTGAAAGTTCACCTATGGCGGCCGACCAGCGCTGAGCAGTGTTTAGAAGCCGAGGGAGGGGTCAAGATTCAAACCGTGCTTGGTCAGGGGAGGGGATGCAGGAGAGAGGGGACTGGACAATATGCCCCCCCCACGCCCCCACGCCCTTCCGCACACACACACACACACACTCACCAACCCCCCCAGGCCTCATCTACACCCCCCTCCATCCCTCCAGTAGCCAGGGCCCCAGACGGTAATCCACCCCAGTGCTCCTCATCCTTTCATGTATTGATTTCCTCTCCTGCGCCACGGTTACATGTCGCACCCACGTCATTGGGTCCCGGCTGCTTCTGCTGCTGCTGCTGCCCCCCCTCCCCCCGCCCCTGTCCAGCTCACCCATCCAACCTCCTTACAACCCCCCCACCACCATCACTTCCACCACACACACACACACACACACACACACACCATCTTCAACAACAATAACAACTAAAAGAGGAGGGCGGGGGGGGGGGGGGGGGGGGGCTTGTACACCCAACCCATCCAGGGGAGAGGAGGACAGAGAGGGGAGAAAAAAGAGTGAGATGGGGAATGAAGGGAGGAAAAAGAGGGCAGATAAAGCACTGCAGTATTTCAGCAAAGCAACCAGCATTTTACAGGGGCAGAAACAAACAGGAGAGGATGGAGAGAGAAATAACAGGAGGGAAAAAATCTGCCCCTGGGGGTTGCAGAGGATATTGTGGAAATTATCAGAGTGCGACACACGCTGGAAGTCCATGGCGAGAGATTTATTTCGAATTTGTCTTTGACAGTGAAATTCATCACTGAGCCGGTCGGTATCTGCTCTAATTTCAGAGACACCTTCGGATGAGTACTGGGAGGCACGGTTCGATTTCACTGATCAAAGCATGAACTAATCAAGTTTAGTGTTTGATCAACTTTCTCGTCTTTGGTGAATAAAATAAATAAAATCACTAAATCGTCCAGAACTGGAAGCTTTCAAACAAAATAAGTTGTTTAAAAGACGCCACCTTCAACACTTTAAGGAAATATCGACATGAAAATGATTCATCTCCGTTTCATTCTGTTCATTATTCACAATAAATAGTTCCGAAGATATGAATGTCCCCTCAAGTACAAATGATCCTATTTTTAATAAGACCCCTTATTTGAAATCAAATGCAGCTTCAGCATTTTAAAAATGTCACTTTTGGAAAAAAGTTGTAAATAAGAGTAAGAGACTGATTTTCAGGATCAGTGTGTTCAAAAGTGTGTGTCAGAGTGTGTGTGTCAGAGTGTGTGTGAGAGCGGATGGACTGTAGGCAGCGAGCACGACAGGTCAAGGTTATGTTACCAGCGTGTGTGTGTGTGTGTGTGTGTGTGTGTGTGTGTGTGTGTGTGCGTGCACGTGTGAGAAGCATCAGCGTACTCAAGGGCACAAGTGTATGTGTGCGTGTCTTCGTCATACATGTACATGCGCACGAGTCGTGCGAGCACGCGCAGGTGTGTGCGCGCTAAGGTCATCCCTATCACCAGAGCAAACACGGGCCCCATCACTTCAGAGCAAACAGCAGCTCAGCCCAGCGTATGCATTTTAAACACTTTATCGCTGATTGTCCAGCAAACACACTCGCTGCCACCAAGTCACATGTTATTTTACATTTCCTGCAGACGAGAGCCACGGGTCTAAAACAAAGCAAAACAGCCTCATCCTCAGAGCCATCGCCACCATCATCATCATCATCATCATCATAATAATGCTGCCTCAAAGAGCACTCACTTAAAGAACATCATACAATTAATGCCACTGCAGCGCAGCATTACATCATCTCAGTGGTGACAATAGACATATTGAAGTTTTTCTCTCCATGAGGCTGACAATAGTTGCTTTCCCTCGCTTGCCATTGGAAAGCACTTATCTTAAGTGGATCTAAGTAGAGCAAATTGTAATTGCAACACAGAAATGCTACATACGGCCCATAATGTGCGTCGGCCAAGACACTCGGCTGCCCAGTGAGAAGAAAGGCAGCAAATTACGTTAGAAAAGGTTAGCACAATTTGGCCAAGTACCAAGGCTGTAATAAGAAAATGTTGTCGAGCGAGCGTCTGAATTTAAGCCCGGACACTTAAACCGAGTAAAGGTCAAACACACGCAGATCCAGAAACATATGTACACAGCATACGTGCCATGCGCACACACTTGGAGGAGATTTATCTGACATGGCGCCGAGACACGCACCCGCGTACTTGGACGCAGCCAATTAGGTCCAACGCCTACAGAGAACACCGGTGGGCATGTAGGATTCAGAGTCCTCTAAAGCCGAACACAGTCATAAGCCCGGAATAACACACACGTCTCCGGGAGGCTCCGCAGACCATGTTAAACAGCGAGGCAAAGGCGCCGTCTCTCCCCCATAACCCTGTGCACGCCCATGGACTGACTCACTGTTCACAGTGTTCTACCTGGGTGGGCGGCACCTCCTCCTCACACGTGTTGTGATTAATCAGTCATTAACGGTCCTCACATTTGCATCTTTCATGTCTCAGATCAGCACAGGATTTCATAGATGAGGTGAAGAGGAGCTTGAATGTGAATCTATCTGTTGTTTTATCGTCTCTGTGCCAGCACGGTGTTGTGAAGCTCTTTGAGTCAAGCTCCCCTTTCAGCTCATAACTCTGCCCCCCCCCCCGCCTCACCCGTTGCTCTCCCTCTGTTAATTCACTACACTGTCACCAGTCAGTGTATTTACCTAACACCAATCTTTCTCCTCTCCCCTCTTCCGATCCTCCTCTGCGCTCCTCTCGCTCCCTTTCCTCCATCTCTGCCCCAGCGAACGGTGAGGCCGCGTGAGTGAGTGCGCAGGAGATTTAGAGCGGGGATCAATAAGAAATTTAAAAATCAATTCACTTAGCGCCAGGAAATCAATGGGCCTAATCGGGATGCCAATCGGCCCAGTCAAAACAATTAAGAGGGAAGAAAAATGTTTAACAACCTCCCCTCTCTTGCTTACATAGACACAGGGGAGAGAGGAGAGCGAGTGACGGAGGCCTGAAGTGGAATATCAGAGGCAGACGGAGAGGGACGAGATGGAGTGATATATCGGAAGGAAAGGCTCAGGAGAAAAAGCTCAAAGCTTACACCCAAGGAAAGAGGGATTGGAGGGAGGGGCAGAGGAAGGCAGGGAGCCGGGGACAGGACTGGAGATAAAGAACAGTAAAAAGGGAGCGCATGATGCAGTGGGGGTGACGGTTATGAAGGACAACAGAGGAGACCAGGAAAAGTTGAAGAATTCTTGTGTGCATATTCGGCCGTTTGCTCCCCAGAGGGCAAAAGTGACACATAACAGAGGGTTACAAATAAGGTTACGGCTTGTGATCAGAAACACAAAAAGCAATACCCTCCCTCTGGAAGCGGTGCAATTTGGTTCATCAAAAACGACCAAACCAGCTGCTCCCTACGGTCAGAGCGCAGCACTCATCCTCGCCAGACAGCCAATCAACTGGCAGCCAGAACCCCGAACAGCCAACACTCCCAAATCAGCGACAGCTTAAAAAAAAGACGGAGAGGACTTTGCTCCCTGTCGAAGCGTCCAATCAAACCAAAATGTTTGTCGGCCCTGCCGCCCAACGAGGAGGCTGCGGCAGAGTGGGTTGGTGGGTGGTGGGGGGTCTAATTTGGGGTCAATCAATAGATCTCCCCTCTCTCTATCTTCTGCCTGCTCACCACACTAAAATCAATGGGAAAGCCAATAGTTCCCCGCCCCAGTGTGGATTAGTGAACACACAACTAATCAGCCAGTCACTGAAACTGACATCTCAGCTATTAACCTATTGATACGGGAGACATGTGTTGAACACACACACTCTCACACACACACACCAATACAAACATCTGTGCTGCTGTGATGACGAGGGAAATTCCTGAAGAGGGGCACACGTGGCGTGGACTAGAGGAGGAGGGGCTTAAAAAGCAGAATCATTCACTGTTAATATTCTAAATCGAAACGTCTTTACAGTAGAAATAGATTCCTCGTCTGTGTGTGTCTGGCCAGGCGCTGTAAGAATGAAACAGCAGCAGCAGCGAGGTGTTTCACAACGAGACTGATGACTTGGACATTGTCCTCAGTGGCAGCCGGCAGCCATTACGATTTTTTTTCCCTTTCATTCTCTTTCCTCCAGTCGGACATCACATCACGTGCAAAATCTTTTCCGTGGGATCCCTGGCTTTGAGGGTCACAGGGTGGGACTCAAAACGACTCCGTGCGGACGCCCGCTCCGCTCTAATTCAGGCTCCGGCCACCGGCCTGCCAGCGCCGGCCTCCATTAAGAAAAGAGCGAGCACGGGGACAGCGTGTCTATACGGCGGCACACAGATGCTTAGATTGGACATATAACAAAAGTTTTTATTTCCAAAATAGCTGGCTGCAGGGAGGCTGTGATAATGAACAGCAGGCGCACGATGACAGTTCCCGTGTTGCCTGTTGCTCTAATGCACACGGCTGATTAGAGAGAGAGAAGCTGATAAGCGATTTAAAATACGCCTGTCAGAAAGCACATTAAAGACAATAAATTGCAGAGTTTTTTGGTGCCAAAACACCTCAGTCCTCAGGAAGATAAAATAATATGTACCTGGCTCTTAAAAGGAGCACTACACAAGGATCATTTTTCAAAAATAACAGCCTGACTAGCTTTCATCCCTTACTTTTGAAAGCACTCTTGTTTTCTGAGATTGCCTCTCCTTCCTCTGTTCTCCCTCCCCTCCCTCTCGCCTCCCCTCTCCTCTCTGTCATGTTTTAGTTTTCATATGTTGGTTTTGTTCTTCCTCATTTTCCCCTGGTGTAAAAAAAATGAAAGGCTGAAAATAGGATGAGTGAAGAGGGAAGAAAGGCAGGAGGCGAAGGCAGCGGCTGAACATCGGTGAAATCGCTGTCTGCGGCGCCGAGGCTGCTCCCCTCTCCCTGCACTGACAGTTACGGACCACAACACAGCTCCGAAGCCCATCCATATACATCGTACTCTGCAAAGCAAACATTACAATGCAAAATGCCCCCTCTGCCTGCTGCGGAGCGGCACTCTGTGCGACTCTGTGGCTTTCTTGCAGCATGACCCCGGGAGCAGCGTTGGTCAGTGAGAGGCAGCTGCATAAAAGAAACACCCTGCACATCACATTCAGATGTACAAGTGATTTGAAAAGCTAAACTGGGCCCGTGCATGTTTTCTGAATTAGTTATCAGCCATGCACATTGTAGTGTGACAGGCGCGGCAAAGCAAGGATAACTGTCAGCCTTTGCTCCTGCTCCCTCACGTCCTCCCAGCAATCCGTTTCCACACATTAAAAGCACAAAGAGAATGGAAGTGAGAGGCGCGTGAGCCGGAGTAGTTTTGGGGTTTTTCCCCCTTTCTCTTCTGTGGAATGTATTTTCCATGGTGGAGCCAGCATGAGAGGCAGGCGGTCATGGCTTGGTTGACATGATTCTACATTTAGGCCTAATCCACACATCGTCCTCCACACTGTTGTGGTTATGATGGAGTTGGAGCGGGGAACTTATTGAAAGAGAGAGAGAGACTTAGAGCAATAGGCGGCGAGATAGGGAGAGTGTGCAGTATATTGTTGAGATGTCCACGCAAGTCCGGATGCATTGGTTCCGTATAACATTCCTATTCCACTTCAACAGGCGGATGCTGCCATTCTGAGAGAACGCAATCCCAATTTCTCGCTTGAGACCCAATATCTGCACCATACAAATAGGAGGATATGGGAGGAATGCGATACAGACTATGTGGAATATGGCTCTTTCTTCTTATCCTGCTCAGCCATATTGATGTTTTTGAGCCTTTCATTGCTCAGCCAAAATGAAGTCTTTCAGGGCCGGAGCCATTGACAGATTAAGAAAACATACCGTTTTTTTTTTTTTTTTTTTTTTTTTTTTTTTTTTTTTTTTTTTTGTCGGACATGACAGAGGCTCTGTTGTTATCTGAATAACATGAGCAGTGCTGAGGTGGCACGGAAACACTATTTGAGAAAAATCGTCTCCAATGTGTGGAAGTGAAAGTAGTTTTTCATTGCATCAGTTCAGCTTCTTCTTCTTTTCTCTAATGAACACGAACATGAATTGAAGGAGAATTCCGTGATAATGCTCCAACATCGACGACCAAAAGAGAAGAGGTAGAAGATGTTGAGCTGCGCGCGGCAACACCTCCGAACCCTCACGCTGCAGAGAACCTGACGGCTGCAAATCACTCACACCAAATCACAGAAAATTGATCACATCCAACAAAATGGCGGCAGTGGCGAAAAAATTGGTGTGAGCTTGAGCTCGCTCGGGACAGGGAGGAAAAAAAAAAAAATCACCGGCAAGTGCAATGTGACAGCGGCTCGGTGATTGTTCCTACGTGGAAAAAAGTCTTATGGCCAAAAAGTCCAGTTAATTTGCGGTGACTGATTAATCGCGGCGGCGGCCACGGTGACATTTAAATCAGGCAGCGGCGTGGACGGCAGTAACAGGAGGTGCTGGGCAGAGGTGTGGCGGCAACCACAGGATGTGTGGACGATAACAAAGAAAACAACAGGGGGGAGAAAAAAAAAAACGGAAAAAGGTGGAAGGGATGAAGGAGGGAAAATGAGGTGTGCTGCAGTCATGGAGTGTGTAAAGGGGTTATGCTGAGAGGTGGCATGTTCAGAAGCGATAGACAGAGAGGAGAAGAGGGAGGAGGTGGGCAACACGGTGGTACCTGGAGAAGAATGGAAGAGGGCTGGTAGAGAGAGGGAAGGAGAGATTTAGGATTAAGGAATGAGTGTGGGGTAAAAGGAGGAGGATTAGGGGTTCTGGTGAGAGGAGGACAAAGTGAGAGGCAGGCGGGATGGAGGAAGAGACACAGAAAGAGGAACTGCACAGGGCTTTTGACGGAGAGGCACGAGGATAAAAAGATGTATTTTTCCTGCTTCCTCTGTTGTCCCCCCTCTCCTCTGGGTAACTTCCCGCTGCTCTCCCCCTCTCTGCTGCCTTCCTCCTCTGTCTGACACAGTGGGCAGATAGGTAGGAAACCTAATGGAGCCAGACACACCGACTGCTCTCTGCTGACCCTCACAGGCAGAGGGTGGCCACTACAAAGTCTGCTTTTGACCAGCGCGGCCGAGCTCCCCCTCAACCGAGCGGCCATCAATCCGCCACAATAGCCCGGAGGAGGCTGGGGGAGATGGGATGAGAGGGAAGGGCATGTGCTCCTGCGATGCTCAATGGGCAACGCACGGCTCTAACACTGTCAGGAATATGGGCTGTGATTCGTACTGGGCATCAGAGGAAATGAATGGCGTCTCGATGGTGCTTTGGCAAACAGTCCAGAAATCCCCCGAAAAATCTGCCGATGTGTTTAATAAAATGGGACTGAGAAGAGAAATAATAATTGCGTCTGATAGCATTTATGAATATAATGATGCAGAAATGCATGAAGCAGTGACGAGTTGATCAGGAAGATTGATCCTAATTAAATAGTCAGCACGTGATGCGTGCAACAATTTCAATAATTCAAAAGGAACAAAATACAAAATACTGCGGTTTAAATGGATGAAAAAATATGCCAGCTCTAATTTTTATATTTACTAAAGACATTTTTCTAAATTTGGGATTAAAAATGATAGTGTCACGATTGGTATTTGTAAATATTTAAAATAACACTGAAATGTCAAAATTAAAGATCAGCAGCGTAATCACAAAGATGAAAAGTAGAGAATTAATTTTCACATCACTAGTACATTTGTAACTTGTGTCATATTAAAATTTCACGTATTAAAATTTCACTTCTACACATGACTACATTATTCACTTATTTAAAATAATTTTACCTGACCAGATCCTGATGCTTTTGTTTTGAAACATCATAATGAATTCCTGTGAGAGAAGTTTAACATTAGATCACTTTCACTTTCCTTCCTTTATCGTTGTAAAATCAACTCAATTGCATGTCAATGAAAAGCATAAGCGTCCATGACTGCAGCTTCAAACCAGTGATGACACACGTTACTTCCAAAAGCCCAAATACTTTCCCACCAGGCCTCCTCTCCTCTGACACTGCAACTGAAACCTAATAAAGGACGAGACATCCTTTAATTTGCACCCCACTCCGTGTGCCTGCTCTAAAAGGGTTGAGGGCGTAAAACAGGCTACGGGAAAAATTCTGGGGTTACTGGTGTGGCCCGGTTTTTATAGGGTGGCAGCGCATCCAGGGGTCCAGAGCTGCGTCGGTCCGGGCGGCCGACGCTGGGCTTACATGTCCTGCAGGTAAAATGGATGAGGGTCAGCATGTTGGGGGAGAGTCTGCCTCCCTGGTCATTGTGTGGGGGGAGGTTCTCATTACAAACTGACCGTTATGGTGACAAGCATTGACACACTGAGGCTTCACTCTGGGGAATTACACGGTGGCCAGAGGATGGGACGTGCAAAAGGTTGTGTGGACATTGTATACGAGGTTGCATTGTTCAGGCTTTTACTCTCTATACATTAAGTGGCTATAGTGTGTACATGTGTAATTGTGATTCTGTGTTGCTGTGTGTGTGTGTGTCCAGGCTAGATAGCCCGTATTTGCTAATCTGTAGGGGGTAGCAGGAGGAAGGGAAACGGGTCATAAGCCGGGGTCAGGTGTTAATTCACTGCTTCAAACCAGAGCCAAGCTCCAAATCCAGGGGAGCCCGGAGCAGAGCAGAGAAACAACAACCACACGGATGCATTCAAGGTCCACTGCGGTGTCTCTGGGCCTCTTTAGATTCCCGCTCACTCTTTCCTTCACCTCCTTCTGTCCTAAATTTCACCTCCTCCAATTCCACCCTTGCCCCCTTTTCCCCATTCAGTCTCCTCTCCCTGGCCGGTCCAGTGTGCTGCTTCCTCCCCCAGCTGTTAGGACCCCCCCCCCCACCCAAAGGTCAGTCCGTCTGCAGGGTCATCAGTCTGGGATGAAGCTGAACTTTGACACTGACCCCTTGATGTATTCCAACCACAAACACACAGACACACTCACATAATGGGCATGTGTGGTCTCACAAGAGGCCCGATTCATTGTGGCCATTTTTGATCAATTTATCACTTCTCCTTTGTCACTTATTGAAGTCCTGTCTGTGCTGCTGAGGCTGCGGTTTGACCGGCTGCTGCTGTGGCCGCCACCGCCGCCGCCGCCGAGTGCTGCGGCTGAGGGAGACGACACCTTCGACGCCAGGATCTTTGCGGATGATTAATCCAGCCACCATTTATCAGCTAATCGATGCAGCGATGATCGTGAATTGCCCATTGATTTTAGTCAATAACCACAGGCGACATGACTGTGTGGCGGGAAAAACACTCTCTGGAAAGACGGGAGAAGCCGGGAAGCCACAACAGGCACGTACAAATACATCCAAGAGAGAAGAAAAAATCCTCCTTAATGTTGGCTGTGATCAATATCACACACACCTTCATTCAAATACAAAATACAAAGATCAGTCTTTTAGTTTTTCTTATTTTCTCTGCAGCAGTTTTACTTTAAAAAATATTAAAATTATTACATTTAAATTAAAAGCCTTGCGTCACCATAATCACAATAACAGATGTCAGTGAATTTCTAAATGTAATTTAAATGAATAACATGCAGTAAAGAGACAATTGTCACACGACTGGTCAAGACAAGGAGCAGCACAGTTTATCCATCAAAGTTTTCCATCCAGTCCAAGCCTGCATGCGGTAATATATTCCTCACACTGCGGTCACTGCTGGCCGCTTCTTATCACGGCGAAACGACGCATCGTGCGACTGCAATCTTTGCGCCTTAATTGAGGAACTGGCCAGACGACCTTTGACCTGCCGGTCATTACCACATTGTGCACCGGGCCGCAGAGAGCAGCCATCATTTGGGAGGGGAGTCGTGTGCAGAGGAGAAAATGGATTAATTTTGGATGGCCTGTGGTGCTTGACACCGACTGGAAGTGGCCAGTTCCAAATATATAGATCTGTTTATATAAATGTACCGAAAACGATATCGCACACATCAAAGCTCGATTTAACAGCAGAACTGAGCCCCTAACCCGTTTATGGAATGAGCTTTCAGACTTTAACATAAACCATAAAATTGAATGTATCGGTGGCGCGGGCTGTTTCAAGTTGATAAGGGGCGGGACAGGGGGTCACGGAGCCTCCTCTGATCATCTGCAGACCTGGATCAGTCGCCTCAATCCTCTTTGGCTCCTCCGCTAAATATTAATACTGAGAATATTTTCCCCGGAACAAGCTGCTTTTAGAAAAACCTCGTGCGGAATTATGAGAAGATTATTTTAGGAAGATATGTGAATGGCAGCTTGCAGGTGAATGCGGGAGTTTCCAAAACGTGCAGCTCTCATCCCTGTCAGCGTCTGTGTGTTTTATTTGTCCACCTGATTATTAGCAAAACTTCATAAAACTGACGGTACTGAAAAGACAATTTTCTTCCCGTGAGATTCATTTGTGGGCGAATCTGTTTGCATTTCACTTTTTTTTTTCCAACTCTCTACTTCTCACATTTTCCCCAGAAAAAAAGAAAAACGTTTTCAACGTTTTGCAAAAATAATTCTCAAATAACCAGGGTAATATTTTAAAAGACTAAAGACTAATAAGTTCTAATTCGCAAACGTCTGGAGGAGTTTCTGTTTTCTTTTTAAACGGTAAAACGCACCACTTTCTATTTATGATTCAGATTTGCATGAGATTTCAATGATTTATTCCTTGAAATAGCGGATTCTAATTTTACGATACTAAAATATAATACGAGATCTAGAACGAAATACAAATTAGATGAAGACAAAGCAATCGGCCCGTTGTTTTAAATATTCTTGAACTTTTAGGCAAAATGACTTTGAGCGAGCTCGAAATGGAAATCGTGCATCCCATAAACTGCAAGCAGCAGGGAAATATTCATCGTTCACATGAATGGCAATTGTACAAATAAATAGCGAGTGTAGGCCTATTGCATTTAATCATTTGAATAATATGCATAGACCGCTTCCACAAGTCAGAGCAACGACATGCTGCAGGAGAGGCAGCAGCGATGGAAACGGTCGTGAAATAAACTCATAATCTTAAAATACATATATGCAAAAAGAGAAATAAAATGTGTGGACATTTACATATTCAGTGAACTTGAACCCTGCGAGGCTGCGCGTGCACGCTGATCAGACATGGACGTTTCCAATAACGAACACAACCGTGTGGATCGATCACGTCACGTCGCAGCACGAGCCACAATCATTACGCTTTGAATTAAACTGAATTGAAAGGATTACACTTCATTCTTAAATTACACTTTCAAAAAAATGTGACGATGAAATTACGGGATGGTTTGGGGTAGTCAAGCGCGCACACACACATTTTAGAATATAGATATGAAATTACACTGATGTTTATAAGAGGATGGAAGATGACATTTAACTAGAGACGTTCATTTAAAACATCACTGTCCTCTGCCGCCGCAGGGAATGAAGCAGGGAGACGTTTGGAAGCGAAAAACTAAAATATGTACGAATTATTAGTTTTCCCCGTGTTCCCACTAAGAAGGTAAATGAGGGCGCTAAACGCCTGAATACAGGGGGGAGTAACTTGGAGTTTCTCGGAGCGGCACCTGTGAATATGCGCCAACTTCTAATGACGCAGGGTTTTCCAGATGTGCCGTGAACGCCACGTGGAGAGCAGATGCCTGAAGGAACATGAAATAAAAGACTGGACCCGTCTCTGTCTGCTGACCAGGACGGGTCCGGGTCTCGGGGGGGGAGTCACACGTGCACGGAGCTTCACACTTCACGTGTTGGACTCAGATCTGATATCAGCACTTTGAAGGTGTTCACAGGTTGGGTGTGATATTTATTCACGCAGTTTGGATTATTCCACAAACTCGGACACGGTCACTGCAGCAGCCCCTGTCCCCAAAACCCTCAGTGTGACCTTCCAGTGTTTCAGATTCCCAGTGTCCCCCTGGACAGTCTGGGACATCAGTAAGAAGACAATAAGACACTATGTCCTTCATCATCATTTAGTTCTGCTGATGAGTCTAAACGTGACCGCGTGTGTGTGATGGTTTTAACTGTCAGGTGGACGGAAGTGAAAGTCATGATTGAACCAAACCACAGCAGTGATCATTAACAGGCTCACACACATCCACAGAGGTGTGTGTGTGTGTGTGTGTGTGTGTGTGTGTGTGCTGGATTGTACGCAAAACTGAGAGCAAACGCTAGCACAGACAGAAAGTCACTGCAGATGATAATGACGCTTTACGGCCCCAGACTTTCACTACGCGTTCAGCAGGAGTGTTTTAGGCGAACGGGAGCAGCTGGTGATCGGGTGCCGCGCAGCTCAGCTCAGCGGCGGGGAGGTTTGGAGGCTTGGAGGCTTGGAGGCTTGGAGGCGAGCCTCGGCCGCTCTCCTCCTCTCCTCTGCCGGCGAGAGCTCGCTGCTCGGCCTTATAAAGCCCATAGATCCCCCTCCTTTTAATTGATTTTCCTATAATTAACTCAGTCTGTCCATCGATTTCCCTTCGGCGGCCGATCAGCCCTTCGCCGAGCTGACGTGTTATTGCGCTATCTGCGGGCATCTGGATGCCGACAACATTGATTAAAAACCTGTGATCGCTGGTGGAGTCTGGCCGTAAACCACACACAGGAAACAAGTATTCACTGATTAAGACACGTGTATGTGCACGCACCAGCCTGCGCGTAAACATGCACCCACCTGTGCGTAAAAGCGCTAAAACCAGCCAGCGTGGCCTCTCGCGACAAGGCACCAAGCAACAAAGAGCCCGAACACAAGTCAACAGCTCCGTGGATTCTAAACAGTGCACGGATTCAGATGACAGCAGCCCACGAGCACCCGCATTCAGCCACGACCACAACAAGCACAGGTCCACGCACAACGTCAACGTGATGCAAAGCGATGTGCACGGCATGCAGGGCACGAGAGGGAGCGCGTACTGAGCGCAGCGCATTTTCAAATCAAATATTCCCGCGATAATACAACATGCAGAGCAGGCGAGGAGGCAAAACGCTATTCGTCCGCGGAGCAAAGGAGCAAGGGAGGAAGAGGAGAGGGGAAAGGAGAGAGGGAGTGAGAACACGAGGGTTGTCCCGGTGAATTAATTTCTCTCTAATCAATAAAAAAAGCCCAACCCCGCACACACCAAAAAAATCATTAGGACCGATATTTCTCCAGCACTCTCCCCTCTGCGCTGCGCCTTTCCCCAGGACACTGCCGGGAGGAAAGTCCTGCTCCCCCCTGCGAGTGGACTACACAGGCTTTTTTCTGAATCCTCACAGAAACACGGAGAGATCGTGATTTGAGGAAGGGGAAGAAAGAGAGAAGGGGAGTGTGTGTTACAGCTGAGCGGAGAGGAAAGGTGGAAAGACACATGGAGGAAAAGGAGTTCAGGATGCATATCAGAGCCCCCCCCCCCCAACACACACACCTTAACCCGCCCCCTAAGATCGTCTTCCTGTTGGTTTGTTTGTGTCTTTTTTTCTGTTTTGTGCATGTGAAAATTTACCAGTGCTTCCATCGGTGAACGTCTCCATCCCCGCCATGCGAGCAGCCTGTCTGGACAAGAGAGGGATGGAGAGCCAAAAGACGGGGGGAGAGGGTACGGGGGGAGGCAGAGGTGCATGTAAGGGGGGGGGGGGGGGGGGGGGGGGGGGGGGGGGG
>JAFBJW010000176.1:553545-673258 GCA_016785235.1 Pseudorhombus dupliciocellatus
GCTCAGCATTAAACTGAGGGGTGGGGGTTTGGAGGTGGGATGGGGGGGGGGTGTTTGGGGGCATATGGTTACACCCTAACCTTTCATGTCCCCCGTCTCTCTCTCTCTCTCTCTCTCTCCATGTCCCTCGTTGTCCCTCTTCCTCTCTCCATCCCTCACCCTCGATGTGTGTCTCTCAGTGGTTTCCATGGTGACCCGGTGGCTGTGGTGCTGCTGCTGCTGCTGCTGCTGCTGCTGAGGAGGAGAAAGAGGCGCGTGCATGAGAGAGGGAAGGAGGGAGGAATAGGCAAGACTGTCGTTGGAAAGCGTGCGAGCTGAGGCCTGAGACTCATGGAGGGTAATTAGGCGCCAGGAGCATTTCCAGGATTAAACAGCACTGCACAAAAACTCCCTTTGCGCTGCTGACTGATGAGCTACTCCGCAGGTGCAAGCTGTTTAATGGGCCCAGTGACACAGACACCGGCATAACGCAGCCGCGGAGAAACGAAACATAAAGTTCCTCAAGTTTACATTTCAACCCTGTTTCTGTGTGCGGCAACTTCCTGGCCCAACAGCTGGCGTGACTCAGTGAATATTCAGCGGCAGCTCTGGCTGCTGCTTTGAATACGAGGCCTCCTTGACATTCATCCACGTGCTGCCACCTGCAGGCCACAGGAAACACAGCGCCCCCTGTTGCAGGAGCCGAGAGAGCCGCGGTTCATTGTGATCACAGTGACTCTCTCTCTCCTCATTATTAAGACCTGGATGAATGAAATAACAAGCCCATGTCAACACAACAGATATGAGGGAATATCAAGGCCCCAGAAACTCAGACCTACTCATAATTGAAGGAGATTGGTAGAACAGTGACGTTATCTCACAGCCGCTCCAGTATGATGGATCCTGAGTCGGGACTATCAGATATCAGAAGGCCGGCCATGTAGTTTTACAGTGTACAAATATTTGTATCACTGAGAACAAAACGATGACAGATCAAATTTAGATATTAAAAGCTATGCATACAAACAACTATCTTGAAAAAGGGGCTTTGAATTGATGTCTTCATGTAAGACCTAATACATAATACTTTCACATATTTTAATTTTTAACACCTACAACTATAATTATTATTTAATGTTATGCTTGACACTGAGTTGATCTGCACGTTGTAATTTAAATGTTCAACATGAAATGTCTGGTAAAAAAAAAAACTCAATTTTAAATAAAGCAAGAGCACTGACAAAGTGCGTCTCCGTGTGTGTGTATTTAGAGAAATGTCCTCGTATGTTGTCATTTTGAAAATCTTGTTTGGGATTTGCTGTGGCAGCCGACTGGCTTTATAACCCCACACCGACCAGAGATAAACCAAGGAAGGCCAAGGAGCCAAGACGGCTTTGGAGAAGATCATCTAATCTAATTTTCTCTCCTCAATAAAAGCCGTAGAATTTCCCCCCATCAGAGAGCTGTACCATATGCTGCAGGGTATACATACAATAACAGCGGCCCCAGCGGACCGGCAGAGGGCTATACTGTCTATCAGCTTTAGATGACACGTTTTGATAGGAGACTGATTTAGGCCTGAGCTACCGCAAGATGACTCGAGTCTCCATCCAATCAAGGAGGTGTGAAGAACACCTGCGGACAGTGGAATAGTCTTCAGGAGGACGATGGCCAGCGTCCGTCCGCGCGGCCCAGCATTGCATTAGCTTTTTCACCACAATACGATTTGAACCATGGACCGCAGATCCAGCCCTGATGTCTCTATGAAGTGTTTGAGGCAATAAACCGAACGCTCACCGTGCCACATGTTCGCAGCGTGCAATCGTGTTTGGAAATAAGGGGCGTGCGATATATCTTTGACTTCAAGTTAATTCCCTGGTGAAGGTACGAGAAAGTGAAAACACGTATTGAAACTCATCGATTCATTAAAAACCATTCAATATCAATTTCCCCATTGTTTACCTTCTGCTTGCCTCGGTGCTTTGGCTGCCTGTCGGCTGCATCACAGGACCGCCGCTGTCCTGGCCCAGCTCCATCACCATGGCAACGCGATCTCTGACCCCGTCTGCGGAATCCTTGACCTGGATGGAGATCAGTGCGGCAGCGACGGAGCCCATTGGCTGAAAGCTGTCGCTGTGTGGAGGCTGCAGACGAGCGGGGATGCGGTCCAGCCTGGGAAGACGGCGGCGTCCTGGGGTCTGCTATTACTCGCAGGCTTGGAGTCAAAACTTCAGCTCCAGGCACCACATTCTGTCACAGAGGAAACTGACACGTAGCAGGTTAAAAGAAAATAACATGACATGAAAACATAGCTGAATAGGCTATTAACATAAAACAGGCCGTCAATATAATGATGTTCCCTGTCTCCCCGCCCCCACAGCTTACCTGCAGCTTTTGCTGTGACTGAGCCCCGCCCACAGGACAATAGGATTGGCTTATTAGGTTTGTGACATCACAAACACTGGCTTTCTGATTCCATTTATTCCTGGCTGGCATTTGCAGTGTTAAGGTGGAAACACTAAAAAAGTAAAAACATGTAAAGAACATAGAGGGTACGTATAAAACATGTTGGAATACTTCATTTAAAACTGAGCGAGAAGAAAAATGCCCAGAAGCAGAAAAGAAGCGCAGGGCCTGGATCTTGTTCTCTGATATTTGGGAACATCATTTTCCTGAGAGCTCCAGATCTGCGCAGAGATTTCTTTGACAAACAAATCTCTCGTGGTGGTGCCGTCCAAGAGGGAGCTATTGTGCAGAGGAGGAACAAGGCGGCATCGTTTTAAGTTGCACCTCTATAGTTTAGCCGGCTTCTCTGAACCAGTGGCCAGTCCTCCCAATGGGCAGCACATCACTGGTCTTGCTTCAAGGCTGGGTGTGGTGAAAACTGGGCTTTCAAAAATCTCACTTTTCCCCAAGGCAGACCTGGGGCAGTTTAACCAGCCATCAAACAAGACATAGTCTGAATAGGGGAGAATTGGTACCATCACGTTTTCCACTAGTCCCCAACTCCCAAGTCAATGATAAAAGTTTGTACAGACACTTGGCAACATTTTTAAAGGGCAGCTGTGGTCAGAACATTTAACGATGATGATGTCCCTTACATCTGCATGTGAGGACAAAACAACGATTACTAAAAAATTCAAAATGTGATCATTGTGATCAGGCAGCAGAACCTAAATCAACAAGAACGAGACATTAACTGAAAATGAGTTAACTTTCATTGCACAGCAGAATGAGATAAATAAAATAAACGAACAGAGGTATACAGGTAATTTCCATCTAAAATGCCATTTAGAGTTGAGTCAGTATTTTTAACCTCCTGGACACAGGAGGCCGTGTTACAGAAAATAAATAAACAGGTTAAACACACATTAAAGGTGATGTGGGCCTATAAGGGATGAGTCCTTAAAACATCTCCACATTCTCCATCACTGCGGTTAAACAACCTAACCTTGAACCTCTGCTTGCCTCAAGCCAGTGCACGGTGATTACCGAGACTCAAAAGTGAAATGAGGCTGCTTTTCAACGTGCCCTTTAGCCGACATTTCCATTATTTATTCATGTGCTCCAGAACTGTGATGGTCTACATCAGAGGACTTAATTATGTCCAAGGAAGCAGCACCGACCGGTCAGAGGCCTCACTCACTCACTACCATAAGGACGCCACACATCGTCACGTCTGAACGCAACAGTGAAATCAGTGCCATACAGGCCCACTGAATCTTCTAAGTATCGACTCAAAATCCTCGAAACAAGTTGGCAACAGTCAGGAATTGAAATCCTAACAGGGAGAATCGGCCTTAGGCTTCGTGCTGCAGACCAAACTGAATGAGAATCAATACAGAGAGGAAGAGAGAAGCATCACATGCATGACATGGAAGACAGGATATCAAAGAATTTCAAATCATTTGAAGCATCTAACAGTTACAGGCCGCCATTTTTGGTGTGTAAGGATACATCAGCAGTTTGGAGGAACAGAAACGTGTCGGTTATTCAGTTGATTCATGCCTTGACTAAACGATCACCTGATACTATGACCTGGATGAATGAGACTCTCCACAGTTGATTCATGTGTGTCTAAAATTCACGCAAGACCTTCAATTTACAAAATTGATTTTAAATGAAGATTGAAAATTTGGATTTTAAATACTGCGCTAATTTCCTTTTTACTTTTCAACTATGTGGTGGATTGGCTTGCAAGGGTCTAAACCATGGAAGCCTGCAGTGCTGTGTCATTACATCCCCTACAATTAGACCTTCAAGCAAGCCAATGGCACAGGGAAGAAAAAAGAATAGCACAAGGGCAGGTAGTTTAATAAGATGTTTGAAGCACTCATTACACCGTCATCCCACAGACAGCTCAGAGCAAAGAGAAATAATTAAGGACCTGATCCACGGTGACCTGCATTCGATGGAACTCTTCAAATGGTTTGGGGGCAGAGAGAGGGCACGTTCCCGCTAATGCACGTACGGAGACTGGAGGGCTGGCACAAATATAAATTTAGAAAACTGTTGACAACAAAACGCAGACACTGAGATTCAGGGATGACAGAATATGACGAGGGAAAAAAGGGAAATACAATTAGAGGCATTCATAGCAACCATATAATGAACCTTTGGATCATCTCGACTGGCTGTCCTTCAAAGGGCTGCTGGGGGCTGGGGGGTGGGGGGGGGGGGGGGGGGGGGGGGGGGGGGGGGGGGGGGGGCACACCCTGCTTATGGCAGCACCGACAGACAAACAAGCGGTCACACCAACAGGCCATCAACCCTTTATTATAATTATTATTATTATTATTCACCAGAAATTATTTCTAACATACAAAGATTTCCACAAAAAAGAACAGTTATCCCAAAATTTAAACAAATATTGTCCTGTATTAAATAATCCCCTGTATCAATTATACAAACATTAACAAGCTGATGTGCCAAAAAACAAAGTAAACATGGAAATATGTCCACTGTCCTATTGTCCCTCCCTCTGCCAGGTCCAGGAGGACCTTCCACTTCAGACAGTAGCCAGAGTCTGTCTGCTTAAGTCGTGCCTGTATGAAGGGACTTAAGAGTGAGGGGCCTTATTGATCGTCTTCTATGAGTGAAGTCCAGGCATTAGTTCCAGCAGGGTGAATAGACAGCTGTCCGTGAGCCACTCTGCTGGGCCAACATAGCAGGGCTGAGTGGAGCTGGGATGTGCACTTTTGATTTTGATCTCCCCAACATCACTTCTATTGAGCGACGCACTGTCCTGTGCTTTACTTGCTGAGAGAAGCACTTGCTGGGGCCTCGCTGGAAGCCGGGACACAAGCCACCATTGCATTATCCGAGCTGCTGTTGACAAGCTTGTGATGATGAATCCTCCATGGTCTGCTGAGACCCAGGCCTAATCACGGCTGTCATCTACTGGCAACTGCCGTATCCACTGACCACGGCAATCACAAGTTGGTTTATCGTGGTACACCGCGCTGAGAATCCTCGTGTTTGTTATCGAGGCGTTTATGTGAGGACCAGGTTCTCAGAAGTTAGACCAAAGGTCAATTTATACTGAGAGCTGCCCACTTTTCCATTTGTGCTCAAAATCTTTCAAAGATCCAAAACTTTTCCTGACAGGCGACTTAGTTGCTTTAAATTATATTTGATTAGGGTCAGCTGAACTGTTTTTATTATTTAAGTCAACAGCATTATTTTTTATACTTTCCTCAGCCATTATAGAATTTAGATCCCCTACGGGCCAAGCATACAAAATTAGAAATATGCACTCAAGGGTTTGTATTACTGTGGCCTCCCGAGCCACCTGTGTGTATGCAGTCTCAACTTTGACCATTAGCATAAGAATGTATGAACACAACTGAATATCTTCTATATTTTGCGGAAGCCCAGGGCTTATTTCTTCTGAGATTTTTTTTAATGTGAGGTGGGGCTTACCGCTTGATCTTGAGACAAAGAGGAAAACTCTTGATGTGTCCTGAGACTTCCTGGTCCTACAAAGTAGCACCTGCGCATGAATCCAGAGGAAAAGCACATTGATCCATTATGAATTTTCACAAACAACAGAAATTATTTAAATTACAAACTGAGCGTTTTGAAAATGCAAGGCCTGAGATGAACACAAAGAAATGGTGCATGCTGCCATCTAGTGGTCACTAGATGGATAACACGCACAGACAGGGCCGTGTAAGTGCTTAGAAATTGCCTGTGAGTAGATCTCCTATGGCAGTATGTACAGTTCAACTGTTTAAATGTAATCAGCCTACACAGAGCACACAAGAGGCCCCCTGCGCCCCCTAACGCATGGTGACCGCTCTCTCCTTGCTCTCAGCAGCTTTCGGCCTTCCTCGTAGTCATCCTGGTCCACACTGATGAGCAGGCGCACCCCCTCGGTGCCTGCTGCCATCCTCAGTGAGTCTGTGATGAAGACTCCCTTCAGGGCCTCCAGCAGAGCTCCACTCAGGTAGTCGCTCCAGAAGGCCTCCAGGTTGTCCAGCTCCGTGAACTTGATGTCGCAGACGATGGAGCCCAGGTCTCTGGCGCGCAGCAGCGAGCTGGCCTGGCTGAACAACTCAAACTGCCGCTCCAGCGGCTGCCGCTTGTCCGAGGAGACGTTGCCACGTAGCGCGGACTCGTGCTCCAGATACTCGGCCCGGACACGCAGGCGGACATCTGATAACAGAGGAGGGAGGAGCAAAGAGCGGCGGAAAAAAAGAGGTGAGGGGGGAAAGAATTGCAGGAGAAGCAGAAGGGAGGTCGTGAATAATGAGGGGGGCACAGTGGGGAGGGGGGAGGGAGGAAAGGTCATGGAGAAAGTGGGTGGTGGAAGTCAAATTGGATAGAAGCACAGTAAAGGGGGGAGGGGGGGGTCAAAAGACAAAATCATAAAAGGACAGTTAGTTCTCATTATCTACACGGGGCTTTACAGCAGAGATTAAACTTGGAGTTACAGAGCATGAAGTTCCAAAAGGAAATCGTGACCCTATAGGCTGATTAAGGCAGGACTGGGAACTGTGCAGCGGAACGTTTGAGGCTGTCTTTTGATTAAGGCTCGTCACAAGAGCAAATGCAGGGTTTGTATGAATTAACTTCTCAGCGTCAGGCCCCTGGCGCGGCTTCTTGTTCCGGCCCAGTGTCAAAACACTGCAGATTCATTCTGATCAACATGTTTAATGCTGACGACAGATAGCTCCCGCAGCTCCGCATTAACAGGATTGGCGGTCATGCAACAGCACAGCGAGAAAGATCAGAGGATACATACTGTGCTGAGCAAGAGCACTGCTGAGACCGTCCCCCATGTCATTATTCTGGAACTTCGAGTGGAAACCAGCTGCTGACGACTTTTGCTGCAACAAAAATCCATCTCTCCCGCCCAAACCCCTTCAGTCGAGGTCAACAGTCTTTACTACCAGTGACATCCATTTCTTTAAGAACATTCTCATCAAGGTTTCATTGCAATGCTGCTGCAGGAACCTTTTCCCAAGCAGTTTTTTACACCATAATTGCACCTGGAGTCAAACACGTGAGGACGGGCTTGGGTCAAATCTTTACAATGTGTCTGTAAATGATTTTAATACCTTAAACAGGTTAAACTAAACAGACACACAACACCCAGAGGCGTGTGTGTAAGGCATGCGCTTCTCAAGGTGTGTATCTGACAGCACACACAAACGGAGTCTTTCCATCCTTCATTCATATTTTGTCTGGGGCTTTTGGAAAGTGCACGAGACTCGGGAGGGTTTAAGTTTGGAAAATGCCAACATTAGAAATGCAAATGTTGAATTAAGGCATTGATTTTGCATCTCTTAACATTTGTCGGCGAGAGATAACCAAACAGCGTTATTTGCATCTGCGCTTCACTGTAATTAGATTACTATGAAAACAGAGGACCGGATTAAAATGGACGCTAAATCAATAAGGTTGAACAAATGCAAACAAATATGCAGGATGGGAAACAACATTCATTTGCAAACCCACAAGCAGGAGATTGTTAAATTTACATTTTCTATGACAAGAACTTAAGGCAAAATATTTTTCTTTAGCATGAAAAAATACATTTTAAACACCTTTAAAAAACGTTGTGTTTTAATAAAAATAATGATTTTATAACATGCTTAAAATATATGATCTCTGACTGAAATTATACATTAATGTCATTTGGTACATTTTGTTGTCATAACACAGATCATGATCACCCTTCGTATATCAGAACCTACACCAATTATTCATCCCCTCATTTCATGTTTCATTGTTTTGCAACACCGAGCTATAGAATACATAGAATGTTCTTTGAATCAAAGTCGACAGAAGTTTTATGGCTCAAGCAAAGTGATGTTACATCCTTGCATCCTTCTTGGCCGAACCAATCACAAGTGCAGCTGTGAGTGCACCAAGGATGCTTTGAGGCCATCACATCAGATTGGTCAGAAGTGAATTGGCCACACTGAGAGAGGACCTTGTCAACGGTCTTCCTCTGCGCTCGATGTAAGCTCAATTTGTTAAAAAATATGAGCTGTGCAGGACATCTGAACATTTCAAATAGTCCAGAAATGTTATGAAAGCGTCAATATTTTGGCTTGGAACGCACCAAGGATTTCCTCTTCCTCTGTTAATATCCAGCAGACTAGGCAAAGGAAGTGCAGTGCAGCCTGCTGCTGATTAAAAGCCTCAATGTTCTAGTTCCTTATGTGAACACAAGTGGCCACTTACAGTGCGATGTGGCAGCGCACTCTGATGTCAGGTCTGAACTGATGTCACTCTTGAAGGCATAGCAATGCCAGGTGTGAACAGGGCTTGTGGTTGCAATAACCAAATCGATGCTCGCCCATGGAAACCCATTATTCCCATTAGGAAGTGCAGGGGTGTCTGCATCATGGTACAGTGAACGCAGCACAATACAGAGGAATCCTTGAGGGGAACCTGCCGCAGTCTGGAACAGAACAGAACTGTGGCTCACATGTAAGAGTGGGAACAGGTTTGCTGTCATATGGATCGAATGAATAAAAGGTTTCCTGCAGCAACAATCCATCGCACAAGGAATCAGTGTTGTAAAAGAAAGAAAACTAAAAAGGAGAGGGGATGAATAGTCCCTGCACGCATCTTTACATCAGCTAGAATTCTGGTGATCAACTAACTGTTACACCCTTTACAATATTCAATAAGGACGCGGTGAAATATAAAGTAAGGGCAGGAAACATTTCGCCCTTTTCAATCATGACACTGTGTGAGGCTATGATAAACACCTGCCCTTCATGCAATTAATGCATTTATGCACGGTCTCCGTGTCTGCCTTCCCATTTCATACTGAGCAGCATGGAGGCAGAGATAGTGGTAGTGAGAAGAAGACCATTTAAAACCACAGGAACACAGTGATGGTCATTTTGTTAGGGTTACAGAGCACTTCATGCTTCATCAGACACAGAGAGATCCACTTAGACAGGACATTAAGAAGCACAGCTTTCATTTTCTCCCTTTAAACACCAAGCCCGTTTGGCTTCCTCCATCTCACCCCACCAAAATAAAAAAAAAAAAGTTTAAGTACCCATTTACGAGGAGTCACTTGGAACGGAGAGCTTCAACTCTTTATCGATCCGCTTTTCTGCTGAACGACTGACCGAGAGAGTGGAGAGTTAGGGGAGTACTGAGAGACGGGCGGACAGAACCCTCTCTTTTCCCCAAAGACCAAAATTCACCCTCTGTAGCATTTTGCGTGGTTTGAGCATTTAGCGCTCGTTCGCTCCCTCGCATTGTGTGTGAGGATACTGTTTTTCTGACACACGGCTTGGTCTGTTTAGAACTGCGAACACAGAAAGGAGAGAAAGAGACAAGCACAAGTGGGTTGGATATCTGTCCACTGGGTTGTTTTTTCAACATCAAGCAGGCATGGAACAGCAGCACTCACTTCTCCTAGTTGTAATGAGGTTTGAGTCAGGGCAATAGTTGATACTGACAAGTTCATCAGCTGAGAAATCCCTTTGCTATAGCTCCACCATATAGCGGCAGTGTCTAAGTGGGATGCTTGGGACTCCTCTTACCTTGACCAATCCAGTTACACTCACCAATCCATTACTTAAGCTCTGACAGGAGCATTAATCTTTGATGTACATTAAACCAAGGAAGGGCCTTCACAAGCACCCCAGTTAGATCGCACAAAACTACGACTGAGCTCAAGCTACAAGAACCTTACGGGGCATTTGGACCGTTGTCATCGTCCGAAAGTTATTGAGACACTTCAACTGAAAATGATCCGGGAGATGAATCATGAGAAGTATTTGAAGTCTGTTTAAACGTTAGGGGCCAGCATTGGACTGAACCGCCCTATCTATCTCTGCTCCCGCTCGACAAACACACTCAGGACTCACACGGGGCGCAGAGATAAGATACAGCAGGAGCTTCCTTCAGCAGAGCACCGTGGGGTTATTTTCCTCAGAACTGCCTGAGTAAAGGTTACATGGGCTTTTTGCCCGGCTGGCAGCCATTTTAGATTCCATAAGATGAAATACTGGGCTAGTTCTTCAGAAAGGGCCAAATTGTTTTTTGTTTTTTTTTTTAAGTTGACACAGATATTTACACCCACTTTAATGAAAATCCCATGAAGAAGAATGGCCACAGGTTTCCCACATGTAGAGATACTGACACTTTCACAAACACGCCCAACAGACATCTTGTTTGAAGTTAAAATAGTACATTACCATTGCAGACAGTTATACAGTTTCCTATAGAACACAATGAAAATGTCTATTTACTTTTCCTGTTGAAATGAAGTTCATCTCACACGTGAGTCATTTCTATTTAACTATCAAATTCTAGACAAGGCTTACAGGATTACATGTAAGCAACTGCTGAGCTTGTAGCTGGCAGACAGCTTTGGTCATGTTTGTGAACACATGTCAGCTTTCTCAGGGTTGTTCGCCATTAGTAGAGAATGAATATTTCTTCTCTGCGTTTGTTGCCTTGTCAGCTGAAGGTTTCTTGGACATGTTTGTGCCGTACTGCTGAGGACTCGCTGTCAGTTCTGTGAAACACTGACACTAACAGACCTTATATTTTCTCATCAGATTCTAACATTAAAGATTATTGGAGCACATTATCTGACGGGGGAAGGGGGGGGGCAGCTAAATTATGATACACAAACATCAAACACACAAACGTGTCAGCACCAACCTATGTTGTAACAGGGGGAGCCTCTTTTACCTTAGGCATCGGCTCAGACTTTTGATCGAGCACACTGCAGTATGTATGCACAGAGCGGGGGGGACAGACTGTTTTGTTCCTCTGTCTCCATGATCTGAGTCACAATCCTGAGTCAACCTGGTGGAATCAAATGTGAAGTCAAGACAGCAACATGTTCATTGTCACAGGTACATCACTCATCCTGAATGGCTAAGAGAGGTTGACTTCGTTGGTAGATGATTTTCTCACAGTCACTTTGTTGTAAGAGCCAATGATGGGCGTTCAAAAAAGAAATTGGCAGCATCTACATGAATGACTTGGGCAAACTTCACACAAAGAGCAACTGGTGCTGGTGGTATTTGAAGTGTATTTTGGAGAGATGAATCTACACTGGCCGGTTAAAAGGCAGGCAACAGTCCTACTTGGAGCAGGATGTTGATAATTGATTAGAAAATGCAGCGTTCCTGTTCGATCGTTATGGACAACTGCTTCAAGTATTTTTTTTTCAGGAAGATGTTTGAGGTTCGATAGTTGGCTCTTGTGACAACTTGGTTTCAAGCTTGACTTTAAAATTGAGCAACTTCATAGGGAAGACAAAAGGACAAGTGACAACAAACCCAATCTGAAAAGCAGCAGCAGAATATGGCTTGATGGGTGAGAGAGAAGGTGGAATGAGGGGAAGGAACACAAAGGGGGAGCAGATGGAGAAACAAGTCCCTAACGTTGATGTTACAGAAGATATTGAACAACTCAACATAAAGAGCATGACCATGAAAAGATGATGGCTGTTAAATGAAAGGGAAGAACGATGACATTCATATTTCCCGATTTATGTCTGCATCCCACAAAAATAATGTTTTTATGTCAGGATGTGCAGACCGTTAAAGACGTGTGTTGACTTTCTGGTGCCATGAGACCAAAAATGCTGACATGAGAAATGTGCACTTCTTTGCAACAGAATATTTGCTCCACAACACAAGGGGCTCCGGTCTGGGCTTAGAGTGCAAGGTTTCTGTGCTTTAAGTGCTTTTTTTTTTTTTTATTTTTGATGACTATTTGAAAATAGAATAGATAGAAATACTAGCACATAAAATTGAAAACTCAGACAAAGCATGCCAACGGCTGCAGGGGATGTTAATGATTGAGAGTGATATTGAAATGTGTGTAGTTAATAAAAAAGGGAAATAATCTGTAACAGGAAATAGGGGTGGCTGATGGTGACATGAAAAGCTTAAGCAGACAGATTCAGATGGAGGGAACTGCTCTTACCGCAGGATGCTTTAAGCGGCGGTGGGGGTGGAGGCGGCGGCTGCCCCTGTCTGCTTGCCTTCTTGGGCTTACGGCTCCAGCCATATCCCCTTTTCTTCCTCCTCCTGCGAGCGGGTAGCTCAGGCACAGGAGCGTAAATATCTGACAGAACAGGAATGGGATTCGTTAGTGGCATTAGGACAATGACAGGGGAAAAGATATCTTTGTGTTTGTGCTGACGTATTACTTTGTTCATTTCAACCAACTTTCTGTCTGATCAAATCATCCTGTTTGAAAAGTGCACAAGAAGAAGTAAAGGCACCAGAACTGCATTTATTCTGTAACTGAGCCAATCGTGTTCCTAACAGCCAATGGCAGAATCATTGAGTGCTATCAATCTAAAGAATGATAATCAGTAGCTTCGGACAGTCCGCCTCCAAGACAAAAATGTTCCCACTCACCCTGCAGCCTATACTTCAAGACAACAAACACAACACAGAAAGTGCACTTACCAGTTCTCAATTGCTGTGTGAAATAAGGAAGAGGTATTTCTGTCTGTCTACAGCTGTGATGCATTCCAGAGTCGCACGCCAACTCTCTGTCCTCTGTTCCACATCTCTGTCTAGTTCTTTCAGGAGACACTGTAAAAAATGGAATAGTATCATAGACATGCATATGAATTCTGTTATGACTGAACAACTCTAACATGTCATTATTGTGAGAGGCAGCAGATGAAGCAGTCAGCAACACTTCTGACAGTCATCCTCACCTGTCCTCCTTTTCTTGTGGGACACTAAATGCAGCAGATCATGACGGGTGAGGACCCTTAGCAGTCGCAGTAGCGGCTCCAGGTTGCCGTCGCTGAGGTATCCTCGCCTCTCTAGCTCCAGCAACAGCTCAAGGCCACTCTTGGGCTTATGTGAGACCACTAAATGATGATCGGGGGCCTGAGGTTTTATACTCCTCCATGCCTTTTGCAGCTCAAGACTCGGAGACACCCCCGGGTCACCCTCATGGGGCTCCACTGTCCAGCCTGCTGGATTGAGAGGGTGCGGTGCAGAATAGGCTTCATTCAGAAGGAACGACAGCACTTCTATGTCAGTCTCCGTCAGTTGAGAACCGACTATTTCAATGACCTCGTGTAGAGACAGCATTCCATAGTAGTTTAGGCACTCCGTTTCATCCCAGTACAGTGAGTTCCTGAAAGGGTACTTGTGGCAGTGGGCTGCAGCCATGTTCGCCTGCCCGAGGCCTCTCTCTACCCTCACACCTGTGCCAAGACTGTTCAGGATAAAAATAAAAAGATTCAACAGATAAATATCAGCTAACATCTAAATCCAATTGTTTAACTTCCACAGCAGCAGCATGCACTTCTACCTTTAAGACATAAGTATCTTTAAAAACAAGCAGTTCCTTACATTTGCTCAGTTAAGAAAGTTACTAAGGTATTTTTACAGTAGTGAGTACTTATTTTTATACTGGTATCAATGTACATTTCACTTCTTCAAGTGAAATAGGTCTCACTTCCACTTCCTGAGTTCTTGTCGGTTTGCATCCCCATTCTATTCCTCTATTCTTCGGGCTTGCACTGAATTGTTTGAGACTTAAAACGTCAGTAAACGACGTTGTTTTGAAGCTGAAAAACAGATGTTTGGACGAGAGGCAGAAAATTGCTGTGTTCCTGAAAAACTAGCCGGACCAAACAAACAGCTGTCTGCGCTGTAGCATGAAGCTAACGTGCCCCCCTCAACCACCACTGTTGGAGCAAAGCTCGGCTCCTACCTTCAGTCAGCGGCACACCGAGGCTGTGTCCAAACACACGGAGCAGAGGGACAGCTGTGTCCTCGTCCTTCGCCGAACCAGATCTGCCAAAGTGACCGAGGGTGGGGGGGCTGGAGCTCGTTCCTCAGCAGCAGCCGGTGGAGCAAATTACCTCTTCGATACGTTACGTAATCAGTCACGTTCCTGTGAGGCAAACAAACAACAACAACACGCCTCAGGACAAAACAAACAAATAAACATGGCTTCATGAAGATTTAAAGCTAAATGCACAAGGACAACAAACACCGCAGTGCGAGGCTTGGATGTGGTGTTTAAACTTTGAACACAAACAAATGTTCGGTGTTAGCAAGATTCCGTCTTTACGGACACGGACACGGACACGGCTGCTGACGAGCCTCGATAAACAAACAGAGCCCGAGTTGTGTCGACGCCGAGACCAAAACAAACTCCAGTCAAGCGTCTGCGTCGGTAAAGGTGTCACAGTTTGAGTCATTAACGCGTTCCACGGCTCACCTTCCGTGTTTGTTGACGTTGAGCTGGAAACTCCTTCAGTTCCGCGTTCTGCCAAACAGCAGCACGAGGAGGACGCGGGCCAATCACAGCCCTCCGCCTGCGGGATGACGTCAGGTCACGTTTGGGCGTCACTGATCCAGGGTCAGATTTTTCAGTCGAGCGCCAAGAGTGTCGGCTCAGCACCGACAGGACAATAGCTGATCCCAGGCAACGGGATTCTCCTCCGTTGTCCCAGCGCGTGAGGCTAAAAACAGTTTGCACTCCCCGTGACTCGAGTTCAGTGACAGAGTGAAAAGAAACAGTAAAATAAAGAAAAGGAAATGACGAGTAATCTGTTCCCGAACTTTGATCTGCTGGACAAACACTAATGTGGAATGGCCAATGATAAAGTGTATGGAACTATTACAGTGTGATATGTCTACTGTTTGCCCTCAACTTGCTGTTTAAACAGTTTATTTATCACTATTACAATTAAGAACTTTACTAATAATATCAGTAGAAGTGGCATTTTATCAAATCATATCAAATCAAGTACGTGTGAATTTTACCTATAGTGTTTTGGCCATTAGAATAGTTATATTCTATAAATTATTATTAATTCGACACAATGGTTTTGGGCCAGATGGACCATCAGAGGACGGTAGTTCTCTGAGCAGTCGGTAGGTGGCAGTGTTCTGCGTCCAGACAGCAGGAAGTGAAATAACATCCACATCACATCCGTGAAGCAGAAGAAAAACAAAGCCTTTCGACGATCCCCTGAAACTTCTGATGTGAGTACGCGTGTCGCCTTCAGCTGTTCTATCCTCTCTGGTCTCCCCCTGCTCTTCTCTTCTCTGTCACAGCTCCAAAGTCATTTAAATCTGCAGCCTACGGTGACAAGCAGCTTTAGCACTGAAGCTAACGATAATGTTTTGAACAAGCATCAAAGTTGCTACTCGTAAAAACTCTGCTAGACGATGTGCTAATAAACAACAGGGCGCGTTGAGCTAAATCAGACACGTTATCAGAGTTCATCAATATTTAGATTTTAAATGGCCGACTAGTGGCAACAGTTTCCTTTGTATCCGGCTTGCTCAGTGATGTGGCAGAGACCAAGCCCATCATTCAAATACTGCACTGCAGCCAAGCTAAGCTAAGCTAACTGAGTGAGTAAAACTGATGTGAATGTGAAGGGTGTGGGCTAGTCAACGCTTCTCAAGTCGTGTCCGGAAAAGAAGCTCACTTACCTTGTAAGACAGACGGTAAATATCCGTCTCCTAGCATCCCTTCCTTCTAAAGCTATTCTTACTGCGCTGCTTCTAAACATGTGTATGAAACTCTGTGTTTACACCCAAACCAGGTTTATGCACAATGAGCTCATGTACAGTTGATATTTGTTTCAGCTCTTGCCTTGTAGCAGAGTCTTTAAATGCCTCCTGCAGCGCCAAAGGGTGAAAACTGTGAAGTGGACATGGACAGCAAAGCTGGAGATCTGTTCAGTGCAGATGACGCTCATCCGACCGGCACAGGTGGAGCTGGAATAATGTCAAAGTAAGAGCTTGTATTTTTAATCTCCAGGGTTGTTTTATCATATCAGGATGGTTGGGATTCCACATTGCTTAAGTGTTCCCCCTTAGTCCTAATGGGAATGTACTGGAAGAGCTGGTACTAGTAATTACATCTCTACAATGCAGTCAAGCTGGAATAGTCCATGTTAAACAGATGCATGTAGTTCACAATGATTGCATAATTGCTACAAGCAACACAACTCTGTATGTCTGTGTCCCTATGAGCTCACTCACTCGTGCCGTATTTCACAGGCTCTGGCTGCCTAAAGGCTTCTCTGTCACTTCGGCTAAAGAGTGGGTCGACAGGCGTCGGGTCTCCATTCGACCGTGGGCCAGCTTCGTGGACCAGCGCAAGTTTTCAAAACCCCGCAACTTTGGAGATCTGTGTCAGAGAGTGGTGAAAAATGTGGAAACGTACAACAGCAACTACACCTTCATCTTCCTGGGTCTCATCGTCTACTGCATGTGAGGCTAAAGCAAGATCGCTGCCCAGCACTCACCCACACAGCTTTTGCCTGACATCCACATGAAACAGGAACGTCCTTGAAAATGTTCTATTTTAGCAGTAGGTGTTTTAAAGTAGAGGAAACATTAGCAAATGATTTAATCATTCATGTAAGACTAAACAGAATCTGAGCCTCCTGCTGGAATGAACAGAAGACTGATAAGACTCTGAATGTTTCCCCCCTCAGTATCAGCTCTCCCATGCTGCTGATTGCCTTGGCTGTGTTTGCTGGTGCCTTCTACATAATCCACCTCAAGTCCCTGGAGTCAAAACTGGTCATCCTCGGTGAGCAAAACTGACTCAAAACATCTTACAGTATTACTTAAGTCTCCCAAATCTGCAGGAGACATCAGATAATGACTTCTAATGTTTGACATGTGTTAAATCTGGACACGATCTCTTAAACCAGGCAAAGAGCTGACTGTCCCTCACCAGATGAGTCTGGCTGGAGCCGTGTCTCTCCCTGTCTTCTGGTTGGCTGGAGCTGGAGCTGCAGTCTTTTGGATTCTGGGTAAGTCAAATGGTAGTTTTAGCATTTGTTATTTATAGCCAGCGTCTGTATCTGCTGTGTGATATTATTCATCAGATATTTCAGTGAAAACCTTGTGTGTTTGTCAAATATATATATTGCTGTCAGTGTAAATGCACCAATGTGGGGACACACAGAAACCTCCCTTCACATTCCCCTGTTTGTCACGTCTCCACTCAGGAGCGACGCTGTTTGTGATTGGCTCTCACGCTGCGTTCCGCGAGCTGGAGCCCTCTGAATTGGAAGAGCTCTTGATGGAGCCGGTGTGAGGAGCTGGCTGAACTCTCAGGAGGTGCAGGTCAACGATCAGTTTATGCTTTGACCTTGTAACCGCGGAAGCTGAGAACTACTCATAGGTCTGTGTATCCTGTATCTGACATAATGCATCTTGCCTTGCATCTGAAGTAATTGTTGTTACAGACTGTAAAGCTTTTTTTCTAACTCATTCATACTCATTGGTGGATATGCACATATAATGACACTGTTATTTAAGCACAGACTACATTTGTTTAAACCTTGGGGGCCTCTGGTTCCTATGCAGACATTTCTCTATTTATGTCTCTGCTGTAGATGTCATGGGAAATAGTTGTGGTCTTTTTCTTTTGTAGATAATGCAATGGTCACAGTTCTGCTAAAATATCATTTTCCAAAGACAAAGTGCCATTTTAAGCTTTACATTGTCTCTCTTGTGATCAGCATGTACGAAAAAGCAAAATGTTTTATTCAACTCATTAAAAAAGAATTGGTGCAGGCCACTTCACAAAGGTTAACGAGACAACAGCTTAAAGGTCAGTAATGGTGTTTATTTATTGTTGGGAATAATTTGGTACTAACTAAAGTCAGATCTGAAGCTCATTAATTAAAAGATTTTTCTGTTTTTCAATCAACCAGTGATTCACTTGTTTACATTTCGATGTGCTTTTGTATTTAAATCACATTTTGGAAGTGCAATAAATCCCTGATGTAAAGGTTCCTCGTCGTGTCCGTTTCTATTCATTGAGCATCTCATTAATCCTGCTACCTGTGTCCAGGTCAGTCATGCTTATATTGAGCTGCGTTGCTCTCAGTGGCCCTCTGCACCTAGTTTGTACATTTCTTCATTATTCTGCTCTGCTGTGAATACTCAGTGGAGTAGGACGGTTCAAATACTCCTGGCCCCTCTTCTGTGTCTGTAGCACACAACACTGCAGCGCTCACCAACCCCCTCTCACCCCCTCCCACCCCCTCCCACCCCCTCCCAGCCCCCCTCAGGTCCCCCTCTTGTCCCCCCGTTTCATGTGACCCCCGTGACCTGTGGTCTGTGACAGCGCAGCCAGAGCACCCCCATGCTCAGGTTGCCATGGTGATGACCTTGGAGGGCCCTAGTCAGACGCACACACTCGCTTACACACTGCGGCAAAGGCGAGCGATCGATATTCTATTATACGGAGGGTGTCGAGAGGGGAGAGAGGGGCGTCGCACTGCAGCGAGCTCACTGCAGAGACACAGGGGAAATTAGAGAGAGAGGGTGAGAGCGTGAGCGTGTTTGTCAGTGAGTGACAGAAAGTGGGTGTGCACGTGTGTGTGTGTGTGTGTGTGTGTGTATGTATGAGAGGGAGATGCTGCATTTGTCACTGGACAGTGGTTTATTGGTGCCAGAAACTTTTGCTGTCACTTACTCAAAGGGACACGTCCTATATTTTTTCACTGGATGCAGCAGAGTGACCTCCAACAATCCTTATCTCCTGCGTTAAAGAACAGTATATTGTGTATAATTTATTAGTCCGCGGCGCTCGGTGGGCAATAAGAGGTTCATTTAAAATAGATTACGCCTGTGGCACAGATAGGAAGCACGAGTGCAGTCTGTTCCCTGAAGATAAACACCTCTTTGAGGGAAAGTCCCATTTCAGAAATAGCGACTTTTATTAATAACAAACTGTGTCTTTCTTTCCCAAACATGTAACTTATGTACTATTATTTATCTGGGGAAATAAAATATTGTCCATTTCTCTGCTGCTGACAGCGATGTCAGAGACGAGGTGAACTCGTTCGCAGAGTTGCTTTGGTGCATTACCCTGGGCCGCTGCCAGCTCAGGCTCCGATGGCAGATTCACGTTATGCAGTTTGCAGGTCGACGTGCACAGTAACTCACAACACTAGGTGGCATCCCATGCACACCACAGGACAAAACCTGGTTTTAAATAAAACCGTCTCTTCACTTATTCAAATACACTCACATCACGGGATGAAACCAATTTCATTTAGGTTTATTTGCGTTTGAATACATAGAGATACCCAGGAGGCTGATAAACCCTTTCACAGCTTGTGTGGGGGATAGATATAGATTACATTGCAATTCACCAGATCCAAGTTTGGATTTGGATCCGCAGTAAATAATAAATATCAGTCCCCCCTAAACATTCTTGATTTTTGACATCCTGATAGATTCTGAGATTCTAATCCACACCAACATTTTATTCTTCCCTGGGTTATGAAATCAGGTGAGTAGTTTTTTTTCCTTAGTGCTGCTATATCAAACAAAAACAAAATGTCCTCGGCTGAAGTAATAACAGGTGGAAAGAGTGAAATGAGAGTAAAGCTTATTGAGCTTCAAAAGTCAGAGACAGAGACAGAAAGGAAGACAGAGGCGTCTGAGTTGTATTAAATGTTCTAGATGTTTTATTGGTGTTGGTTTCATTTATTTGACACACATGTTCTACTAGTTGTGTTTTTATTTCATTTATTTATTTTTTCTTGAATTTCAACCGTTTCAGCCATCTGAGATTGACCCAGCCTGAGGCCGCTGGCCCTTCACTGGTCTCCAACACAAACACGCACGCAGACCCGGGTCAGAACAGACCCGGGACCGGGACCTGGAGGGAACCAGACCTGGATCCGGTCGGGTGAACGGACCGCGGGCACATGGACGCATCATCACCACTCACCACAGCACAACACACTGCACCACATCATACCGACACACACCTGCAGTGACAGGAACCTGACAGCCTTAGAAACGCGAACCTAAAACCCTGCTCTGCTGTGACAGCTTTACAGTAGCCTCCTGGAAAACCAGCAAAAAAAGAACTGAAACCAAACGAAGAAAGTAAAAGGAGAGACGCACGTCTCTCACGTTTTCCTACCTCACCAGTATTGTTAATGTTCTTCCTCATGAATGTCTCTCGAGCTGTTTTTCAACATGTTTTTTTTTTTATTGTTTCATTTAAATTCAGTATAGAATTATATAGATTTCCTAGAGCACACAGAAAGATTGAGTTGCATTTACCAACTTGGGGGTGGGTGTACTGTAATAGTTATTAACAAGGACGATGGTTCACACAGTGCACACAAACAGAGACAAACGGGGGCGGGAGGGGAGGGAGGGCAGGGGTGTGAGAGACAGAGGGGGAGAGAGGAGGGACAGGACGCCATGGGGTGTGCTTTGTTAGGCCTAAATGAGGAAAAGCAGCTCTCACATACCCACCCTCCCGAGGTTGGAAATTAAAAAAATAAAGACAAGTAAAACCATTGACACCCCCCCTCCCCCTACCCCACATATATCCAAAAAAAACAACAACACAGTGGCCGTTGAGAAACAGAGGAGAAGGAAGATGGACGCCAGCGAGAACGACAGGGAGATGGCCACTCCACGGGTCCTCCACAGACAGGAGACGGAGGCAAGAGGTGGCAGTCGAAGTGGTGTCGGCGGTGGGATCTCACCGTGTGATCTTTATATGCGTGTGTGTGTGTGTGTGCGTGTGCGTGTGTGTGTGTGTGTGTGTGCGTGATAGGAGGACAAGCAGAGATGGCGAGGAGGAAGAGGAGCGAGGAGCGAAGGTACGGGGGGAGACGAGGGCGGGACAGCGGGGAGGGGAAGGAGCAGGATGGCCCTTGTTGCAGAGCGTAGACACTCCCTTTGTATCCTTAGCTCATTCAAATCTACATACACAATATGCAGCTGCCGTTTGGTAGATATATTGGTTTATGTACACAGCAGTGAGAGAACACATGCAAAGAGTATCATAGGAGATGGGAGCAAGGGGGGCGGGGTCAGTGTAGAAAGTTGTAAAGGTGCTTTTGCTGTTTTTAATCTTTGGGGCAGTTTGGATGAAAATTGCTTCAAAGCGGTTTCTGTCTTTAAGGGGGCGGGGCGTCTGGAGGTGTGTCTTGCCAAGGATGGAGTGACAGGGGGGACAAATCAGTGGAAGATGAAGGGGGTTTGAGCAAAGACGCTCCGTCGATCAATAGTATGTCTCCCTCTCCACCCAGCCTGGAGTGCAAATGAGACAGAGGACAGGACAGTTGGTTTGTTACTCAGTTTGACGTGGGTTTCAGTTGATTTCTCCACCATCGTTAAAACTGTGAGATGACCCGTTTTGCAATATTTTCAATGATTTTCACTATGAATTCACTTTGCTTTCTTGAAAGAAGTTAGCGTTTTGAACCCCTGCGATATGTGTGAACATGTGAAGCCTCTGCTTCATGGAATCTTGTCACCGGGAAGAACACGGTCATTTCTAAGAGCTTTGGTTCAAGCTGGACAGAAAAAAAACAATGCTCACCTCCAGGATTCCGGCGGATGAGCAGTTTTCGCACTTCATCATAAACAAAGATGAGGAAACTATATGGGAATGCACAGAACCACCAGCTGGGTCTGTGGACGGGAGGAGAAGCACAATGATTAGAAATAAACCAGACGACTCGAGGCTCATCGAGGGTGAGGATACGGGCGTGGTGCTCACTTTAGAGGATACATCCTGAGGGCCACGTCCATGCCTGGGCAGTAGGACAGGAAGGCAGCCAGGGCCGTCTCTTCAAACAGGCCGAAGATCAAGATTTTGTTCCTGGGCAGAGAGACGGCAAACATGAACGGACCAGAAATGATGACGCGGGAGGAGGAGGAGCTAACCTCAGGCATCAGTGGGACTCACTTCATGCCCTGCTGGAACACAGAGTTACGTCTGGTCTTGCAGATGATGACATCAGCCCACTGCACCACGACAATGCTGACGAAGAAGGCTGTGTGGCAGGTGAACTCCACAATCTTCCTCTGCTCGTAGGTCTGAGGACAAGAACGGACCAAGAGACCATGAGACAAATGAAGACACAAAGCAAAGGCAGTGTCCCTTCCAAACTACCCTAAAACAGAACTGCTCTTTTGTTTTTTCTCATTTTAACATGCGTGAAAATCAAACTGAAACAAGTATTTCTCCTAAACGTTTGAACTGCTTAGGACACACTTACCCACTGTTGTCCATAGCTGTCTTCCAGGTCGTTGGTGGAGCGGTCGTCCCAGTCGAGCCTGATGCCGACTAGTCGAGTGGGCAGGAAGCCATTTTCAGCCAAGATGACAAAGTAAGAGAAGAAGCCTCCAAGAGCCTGGATCATACCTGAAGGAAAATCACGGCAGAGAGTAAATCACATGTTTTTAGCTGTTCCATCTTCCTTATCCAGCTTTAGCGAAAAAACACCGCAGACAGGTCCAGAGACAACTGAGCTGCTGGAGGAGGATAAAGTTGATTTGAAAACAAAACTCCTCTCAGACCGCGAGGATCAAAACTCCAATCCAGATCAAAAACAATCCTCAGCGTGGATCAGAGGTCCGGTCTCGGGTGCACCTACCAATTTGTCCGTAGGCGATGCTGATAAGCCTCTCGTTCACCAGCTTGTCCCTGAATGGGTTCCTGGGCTGACGCTTCATGATGTCGCTCTCTGCTGCCTCATAAGCCAGGGAGATGGCCGGCACCTGAGGGGCGAGCGGCACAATTGAACTTTTAGTTCCGTGTGAGGAGCTGCATCAACACCAGCCACCGTGTGTGTCCGTGTGGGATCCGCTCTCACCATGTCCGTGCCCAGGTCGATACACAGGATGGTGATGGTTCCCAGTGGCAGGGGAATGTTGACGATGATGAACAGCAGGAAGGGCGTGATTTCTGGGATGTTGCTGGTGAGTGTGTAAGCGATGGACTTCTTGAGGTTATCAAAAATCAGGCGGCCTGAACAGAGGGATGCAGGCAGGTTAGGCTGAGAACGTCCTCCTCTCGCCTCTCACATTAAAACCTCGCTAATTATTTAAACGTTTTTCTGTTCTGGCGCCGCGTTCTCCGTCGTCTCACCTTCCTCCACTCCTGTCACGATAGAGGCAAAGTTGTCATCCAACAGGATCATGTCTGCAGCCTGTTTGGACACATCGGAGCCGGAGATCCCCATGGCAACACCGATGTCGGCCTTTTTCAGAGCAGGAGAGTCGTTCACACCGTCACCTGTCACGGCTACGATGGCGCCCTGGGAGAGAGAGGGGAGTCAATTCATGAAGATTTATTCAACGCATGTATCCCTATTTCAAACATAAATCTGACAAAAGGGGCATTGATTCAAATTTACATGATTGGAAAACTACCTCAAAATAAAAATTGTAAACCAAATATAATTTTAATTTACAGGAAATTATTTAATTTTAATAAACTATTCAAAGGTTTTATTTAGATATGAATCATTTATAAATATTAACATTGAATACAACATATATTAAAATCTCAAATTGTAAAAATCCCAGTGGAAAGAAAATGAATCCGTGTCAGTCAGGGAATCTCCAGCTAACAGGCGACTAGCGCCATCTGCTGTTGCAAAAGTATAGCAAGACGTCACCATCTCGTTCTTTGTAATTGCACAGGGTAAATAAAATAAATCCAATAAGGCACAACGATATTTTCGCTTTTATTGCCTGCGAGACATGTTATGAGTTTACCCTGATCTGAGCGTCCCACCTGTCTCTGGCAGCCCTCTACGATGATGAGTTTCTGTTGTGGGGACGTTCTGGCAAACACAATCTCTGTGTGATTCCTCAGGATGTCGTCCATCTGGTCCTGAGATAGATCTTTGAGGTCGGTACCGTGGATCACACAGGCCTTGGCATCCCTAAACAAAGACATTCAAACTGTCATGTAGGCCTCATAACTTACCAGCAGTTATACGAGCGTGTGTGTGTTGCGCTGTAAACATCCTTTACCTGGGGTTGACCTGGCTGACAGGTATATTGAGACGAGCAGCGATGTCCTCTACGGTTTCATTGCCCTCGGAGATGATGCCCACCCCCTTGGCGATGGCCTTGGCTGTGATTGGATGATCTCCAGTGACCATGATGACCTGCGCCAAGAGCAACACAGATAATGTTTCTTTACGTGATTTCAAAGTCATTCTGAAACCGAACCTGCTTCACGAGTCACTGCGAGGAAGAAGGAGATCACGTATGAAGGGTCACCTTGATGCCAGCAGATCGGCATTTGCCAACAGCATCAGGCACGGCAGCACGGGGAGGGTCGATCATGGACATGAGGCCGACAAAGCAAAGGTTGTCAGTCTGGAAGTTGACATCGTCCGTGTCAAAGGCAAATCCCTTGGGGTACTGGTCCTCTGGAAGCAGCACGTGGCAGAAACCTGGGAGGAAATGGAGCAGTTTGATTTGTGACACCTTTAAATAGAAGCCGAGAACTAACACAGGTTTCCTCTCCCTGCCCCTGCATCACCTCGGACTGACTAATATTAAATATATTTACTGATCCAGCTGATGCAGGGTTTATGGTCCTCCACCAGGGGGCGATCCACAGGATACAGTTTGTTTTTCTGTACATGCATTCACTCGTTCACCTCACGCCACCTGTCCCCATCCTTACCGAGCACTCTCTCCCCCAGTCCTCCCAGCTCCATGTAGGCGTTCTGGAAGGCCTCCTTCATCTCCTCGTCCATGGGCTGCTCCTTGCCCTGCAGCAGGATGGTGGCACAGCGGTCCAGGATCCTCTCGGGGGCGCCCTTCATCACCAGCAGGTAGCGGTTGTCATTGGGATCCTCGGTCTCGTGCACTGAGAGCTGAAGAAGGAGAACGGAAATGAAAGTAAAGATGCAACTCTGGGAGGGACCTCGGCGGATCTGGACAGTGTGTTGTTTATATTCAGCCACGACTTGCCTGGTATTTGTTGGTGGAGTTAAAGGGGATCTCAGCCACCTTCTTGTTCCTATCCCTCATCGCCCTGACGGAGCCGCAGGACAGCTCGATGCACTTCAGCAGGGCCGACTCGGAGGCATCGCCGGCCACGTCACGCTTCAGGATGGGCACGGAGTCTTGTCCCGCTTTGAACTGAGCGCGGTTACACAGAGCGGCAATACGAGACAGAGACTGCCACGTCACTGAACTCTTATCGAATGAGGCACCTGGACGAGGAACAGAAAAGTGGACATGAATCATTGTGCTCGTGCTTGTTTACATCAATGGTGTGTGTGTGTGTGTCTGTGTGTGAGACCAGACTGACCAGACTGGTCCTCGGTGGTGTCAGCCTCATGGATCTGGTTGTCGAACCACATGTGGGCCACAGTCATCCTGTTCTGGGTCAGGGTGCCTGTCTTGTCGGAGCAGATGGTGGAGGTGGAGCCCAGGGTCTCCACAGCTTCCAAGTTCTTCACCAGGCAGTTCTTCTTGGCCATACGCTTGGCAGTCAGGGTCAGACACACCTGGGGACAGAGACATTCATGATGTGGAAACATGCTCATGATGAATGGACGGCGCTAATTTGACAGTACACCTAGATTAGGTCCCTTACAGTGACTGTGGCCAGCAGCCCTTCAGGCACGTTAGCCACGATGATGCCGATGAGGAAGATGACGGCCTCCAGCCAGGTGTAACCCAGGATGATGGCCAGGATGAAGAATGTGACGCCCAAGAAGACGGCCACGCCCGTGATGATGTGGATGAAGTGCTCGATCTCCTTAGCGATGGGGGTTTTGCCGGTCTCCAGGCCAGAGGTGAGAGTGGCGATGCGGCCCATGACTGTGCGGTCTCCGGTGCAGATGACGATGCCACGTGCCGTACCTGGTAAACAGATCAGATAAAACTGTAACTGCCGGGGTCAGCGTCTGTGTTTCAGCTCCAGGGGCTGGAGCTAATTACACAATGTGGTTCTATCACCATGGCGACAATACCTTCCACACAGTTGGTGGAGAAGAAAGCAACGTTTCGGGTCTCCAGGGGGTTGTCATGGGTACAGTCAGGTGACCTGCTCTGAGGCTCTGACTCGCCTGTCAGGGAGGAGTTGTCCACCTGTCAAGGAGCAGAAAAATAACGTCATCCAACACCAAGTGAGATTTTAAATGTTTGTGTGTGTGTGTGTGTGTGTGTGTGTGTGTGTGTGTATGAACCTTGCAGCCGTGAGCAGACACCACCCTGACGTCCGCAGGGATCCTGTCTCCGCCCTTCACTTCGATCAGATCTCCGGCCACCACCTCCTCAGCGTTGATCTGCACCTTCTCGCCCTCGCGGATCACCAGCGCTTGCTGCAGGAGATCAGGGAAACACACGGTGGCGCTAATGAGCGTTACCTCCCAGCAATTAGCCTGTTTAATTACCTATTCATTGCTAGAAACATATTTTCATTTTTAATATTTGGATACTAAATAATACTTAATACTGTAATCTTTCTTATTCTGGTTAAGTCTTATTATTGTTTTCAATTCATTTACTTTAAATTATTTATAATTGAGATGTGTTTTGTGAACCACTTTGTTATCTTGATTAATATTAATTTCTGACATCAAGAGTCAACGTGTTTACCTGAGGCACCATGTTCTTGAAAGACTCCATGATTTTGGAGCTCTTGGCCTCTTGAAAGTATGAGAAGCAGCCAGTGATGACAACGACGGCTGTGAGCACAATGCCGAGGTACAACTGGAGAGAGAGAGAGAGAGAGCGTTAATATACAGGAGAGAAAGAGAGAGTGTGAGCTGAGTTCAGGCACTCACATTGTCTCCTGCGGGGTCGTCCTCTGTGGCTGCCTGGATGGCGTAGGCCAGGAAGCAGAGGATGGCGCCTATCCACAGCAGGATGGAGAATCCACCAAACAGCTGGCGACAGAACTTGACCCACTCCGGGGTGGTGGGAGGAGGGGTGAGGGCGTTGGGGCCGTCCCTAACCAGGAACTCTGCTGCCTTTGCATTGGTCAGTCCCTGGAGGGAGAGTTAATTTTTCTTTAGTTTGACCATGGCAGGGCTCCTCCTGCCACCTAGTGGCCAACTGGTAGAACCGCCACACACTGTGCAGGACCAGGACTCACCTGGACAATGTCAGTCTGGTACTTTCGGCAAACTTCCTCCACGGACATCTTGTGTTCCGTCTGAAAAGCGTCGCACAGAGATAATCAGCACTCAGCAGCCAACAGTGTGGTGCCATTGTTTTGCATGCAGGAAAAATGTAAAGACTGCTCCAGATTAGAAGAGGAGGTATGCCAGAATATCAATAGTAATAATGATAATTAGGCTCCGTAGCAGTGGATGGCATACACCAGTCATCAGGAGTTTAGTCCATGCATGCAGTTCACCTGAGAGCTCAGGGAACCAGGGCAGCCAGTTCCTTGCGCTGAGTTGTGGGATCAAGGTGATGAGTCAAACCTCTTACCAGCAAAACACACATGACTCTGGCCTGTGTGAGGATTGACTTCCCTTCTCTCACACTAACACGCACAATGGAATGAATCTGCTTTTGAGTTTGACTTTAAACATCAAAAGTTGGTTTTACTCACAATGGGCACTTCCTTCTTCAGGTCATCCATGTCCTTGCCCCCTCCTTTCTTCTTGGGGGATCGTTTATCTTTGTCCTGTGTGGTGGCAACGCGGTAACTGTCTGACCGCCCATACTACAGACACACACATATGTTTTACACATGCCTTGGGACTAGAATGAGGAGATAAAGGGGGTGTCCCTCCATGTTTACTCTTAGCTCTTGACACATGTGCATGGGATTAACCAGAACTAAGAAATGCATCACATCAGGAATCATGGGTCACTGAATGAAACAGAAACCGCCAGTGGGCTTCACTGACATGTCCTTGAGATGTCTCCACGTCACTGTACAGTGGACAGCGTTGTCATCCCTGTGAAGTGGCCTTGAGAAGTCGCCTGCGTCGCTCAGGAGGTAATCATGTTTATGAGAGGGGGTATTAGATGAAAAGCATTAACATAAAAAGCTATTATCCCAAGAATCATTGTGATGTGACGGCCAAATTCATCACCCTGGCAGGTCTGCTCTGCCTGAGCGCACTGTCATCAGCGCACGTTAACACCGGCGCCCGCGGACCGCTCTGCCGTGTTTGATCAAACCACTCTGGCTCTGACGTCCACATCACAACACGCAAACGGTTTCACCCGAAGGGTTCAACTAATGGCCTCCTAACATTAAAGACATGAAAGGGAGAGAGGACACAGACAAACTGGGTGCATGATGCCTCTGATTCGATTCAAGGTTATTACACATGCACAATTAGAAACATCAGAGACACTTGGAGGACAACATGTCACCTTGTTCCTGCTTCCCAGCACCGCCTGTGCTCCTCTGTGAGTGCAACTGGAGCAACAAGACCACTGCGGCACATCAATAGATATATCTGTCCCTGATCAGAGGTCAGAGGTCAGAGGTGGCAGGAGCAGGTCCCAGTGGACACAGCTGAGACATTAAGGATCAATAAGGTCATATATAACCTCACAGCAAGTGAAGTAGAATTATAGCTTTAAAAGTCACGTAAGATTGGCCTTGGATATCAATAACTAACTGATTATTAATGCATGTGCGTCAGAGAGGATGAGGTTAAAAGGTCAACATGTGAGAGCTTCAAACTTGAAGCCTCAACACTGTCACAGCGGTGGGGGCGTTCAGCTGTAACTTCCAGCTTCGCCACTAGATGTCACCAGATTCTACAAACTGAGCCTTTAACTTGAACTGCAGTCACTGCTCTCAACACCCTCTAGTGGTTCAACAGGGTATCACCACTTTCAAACACATTATGTCCACGGAGCTGCTGCTGGACTGTTGTGTCCACATCTGATATGAACTACAAAGACACGGGTGTGCGGGAAGTCAGATTATATGAAACTAAATGGAGTCTTTGTTCAAATCCAGTGAGGGAGTGTGAGTCAGGATCCAGACCTCCGCTTACACCGGTTGACAAACACACACCCAAACCTCATACAAAGGCAGTCGCACAAGAATGTCCCAGACAAAGATAAACTTGCCACTGCGTTTCCCACCGTGCTGCCTGGGAGCAAATCAAACCTCTACATGTTTAATGTGTACGAGGTTACAGACCTGTATTTCTAGTCCATCATAACAAAGTTGCGTGAGGCAACATGCAGAAGACAAGCAGAGCAAAGAGCGCAGACCATGAAGGTCCTCATTGTCTCCGTCAGGGACGGCCGTCCTTTGCGTGGGGGCATGGCTGCGCTCATGAAGCCTCGGGCTTGTCACGCTGAGGGGGAGCAGCATTCTTTGGGATGTTTGTTCTGTCGCGTGTTAGAAATCCCCGCATGCCACCGAGGCCAACTCTCACTCATCGCACTCATTGCTCGACAACCACTTCTGCATTCAGAGTAAACACCAACGGTATCCGTTCACGCACGACAGGCAGGGAGGAAGCAGTTTGGCCACATTGCCAATGTACACACACACACACACACACACACACACACAGAGTTCTGCAACAAAGGAGCAGGTGAGCGAATCTCTAGCTGCAGCAAGACCAGGCAGGCCTGGGGAGACAGAGGAGCATCGAGCAGAGACTGATGCAGTGGAAAAGTACTGCTGTTCTGCCCCTCTGAGAAAAACCCAGGATGTGTGGGTGTGTTCACGTGTTCATGTGTGTGTGTGCCACAGTGTGTGTAAACTGTGCGTTCAGGGAATGAAAGGCTACTGGCCAGGTGTGTTGTGTGTGTAGATTCACAAAGATACGTATTCTAACACTGCGGCATCATTTTCCATAAGCAAAGCGTGAGCGCTGTAGAAACACCTTTAAGGTTCGTTGTCTACCCGGCAGCACAGCTGCACCTCTGAGTACATGTAGGCTGAAAGTGATAATAGAAGCATGAGTACACACACAATAGATGTGGTTGGCAGGGAGGTGGGAGCTGAGCCGTGCCAGCAACACAACACGTGGGGGGAAGAGTAAAGACAGAGGGACGACAGACGTGACTGGAGATATCAGTGGGAGGTGGCAGGGGACAGGTAACAGGTGGAGAAAGGGACAGAGAGTGAAGAGAGGTTGTTGTCACTCTCCTCTCATGCTTCTAATTAGATATTGACCAGCAGTCTTTGTGTCAGTGTTTGACCCGCAGTGACCCCCACTCTAATAGATTGCATGCTACCTGATTGCACACACACCCCAGGTGTCACACCGTAGATATGAATGAGTGGCTGTCAGCAGAGAAAAGAGAGGCTGCTGATTTATCTTGAAATCCTTTACAGTGAGATTATGATGTTGGCTTTATGGGTGCGTGTGTGTGTGTGTGTGTGTGTTTGCTTCCCCCTCAATCATTAATAACACTAGGACCATTCCCCCCGATCCAGCTACTTTAAGTCGCCGCCTTCATCAGTCGAACATTAACAGACAATATGTTTAATAACCAGGTGATCCATGACAATGTGGTGAAATATAAAATAAATCTAGTAGCTGACAAATATCACCCCTTTAAACTGTAAATATTTTATCATTTCATTTGATCCGTGCTCAACAGGAAGTCCTTCACCACGTCTTCTCAGTGCACCTGAAGAAAGGCTGTTTCCCCTATATCCGCTGCCCCGCCTCTGTCCTCCACACACACAAATTGTGTCTGTTTATCGTGCATATACAATCAAAGGGGCCTTTCATATGCAGACAACATCAAAGCGTGCTGCGTCGGTGTCCAGCTGTCTCGCTCAGCCCTAGGTCATGTAATGAGCCCCCTCTGTGCTGAGGAAGGAAACAGAGACCCATGGCTGGAATTACAGACGCCCGCTCTCCCAGAGGCTCAGAGACTGATGTGCAGACACATCTCTGACATCACCAGGAGATGGAAAAATTGCCCGATCTTCTATGGATTACATGTTGAAAGCTCCCTCAGCCAGTGACACAACGGCTTGTGGCCACAGTGCTCTAAACTAACCCTCACAATTGGTCCCCTTGTGAGAACAACTCTGCCGAGCGCCTGTGTTTGGAGGGCAACCGCTGTAACCATGGCAACGAGCATGACCATTGGCATGGTGACACAGCTCATCAGAGGCCTAGCGCTCCAAGGATCCCCTGATGGGATCTGTGACATGAAATACTCGATGCCTCTGTAATTGGACACTGTATTTACTGCTGTATAATGCAGACAGGCGAGGGGACGGGGAGAAATGAAGTGTGTGCAGGTGTGTGTGTGCGAGCAGAGGTGAGTCATTGTACTGGCTACAGTCCGTGTGACTACACGCATTGCGGCAGAGAGACGGAGGGAGAAGAGAGAGAGGCAGAGACCTTGTGGTCTGGGCATAAAACTGTGAAATAAGATGCGTCCTCTGGCTTTAACCAACACCGGACAGATTAGAGACATCACTAAACCTCTCACGAGCCGTCAAAATACGAAGATATGATTTATTTTGGCAAAAACAAATGAAGTGTAATTAATCCCTGACATGTACACACCATGTACCCACTTCGTTAAATCTGGGCGTGTCACCTGAGAGGAGGAACGTGTTGACGGGTCAGGACAGGCCCACGGACAGTGGGTTTGACGGGGGGGAGGGCAGGCTTTTGTTCTTCCCCTTCCATTGCACGCACGGGGAAGGAAAGAGGAAATCTGTGACGCTGCTGCGCTGTGATGTTTCTCTTTACATGAGTCATATGAGGAATTGGTGGAAGAGGTGTAACCGGGCCAAAACCACTGCAGCGTTAGTAAGACCAGCATGCATCTCCTCAGAGCACACGCGTCAATTTGTAAAACTAAAATACAGCAGCAGATTTTAGACTGAGCATCTGCTGCTGCAGAGGGAATAAATGCATCTGACTTATTTTTTAAATATCTGTAATGTTAGCATGATTCACTTGGTTGCATGCATGCATCTGCTTGTGTGTGACCTTTCAAGGTCATGGGACCATCTGCTGCTTCCTGCAGCAGGGTGGCAGGGCTCCGGGCCGCAGTGGGGGGGCTCGGGCTCGGGACCAAGGGACACGGCTGTTGGGATTAGCTAGTCTGATTACTACGCTGGATTAGCCCACTCTGCTCATCTCTCCACGGTTCTCTCTCAGTAAATATTTGAATTCAATCTCCACATTTTTGGCTCGGCTGCGAAATAATCTGGTGCCCGGCTTCTACCACTGCTGGGGGAGGGATGCTGATGAGAGTTATTTTTAACGGACGATAAAGAGTTGGACGCCTGTTGAAAGACAAGTCAAGATATTTGTATCACTTTTCCATATCAGCCTTGAGATTGATGTGAAGGCTTCTTATCTTTTCATTGAGTGAGCAGACATCAGAAGGGGGAGAGTCGAGATATCCTCCATGAGGGAGAAAATGAACAGTATGCAGGAACAGGCCGTGACAGCAACTGTCCCCAGGAAGGTTCTCTGATCAGCACGTGCTGCGCTTTTACTTTAACACTCAACTGATTGGTACGTAACAATATAAATCCACTAAGAGAAAACGTAATCCCTAAACCACGTCAACACAAAGGGACCTGGAGAGATTAACTCTCAGTCATCTGTGTTGTGATCTGCCCAAAACCCTCAAAATAAACAAAAGCAAAGACACAAAACTGATAATCCCAATTTAGATTGAAAGCCCTTCTGTCCATCTGCCTGTCCTTCAGCTTTGTCTGTTCATCCCACAGAGATGCTTGTGTAACTTCACATCTCCACAATGGCCCCCTCCCCGCCAACCCCCCTTCAGGTCTGAGGGATCTATACTTTGTGTGCGTGAATCTACTTAAACTCTGTAAATCTTGACTCATCGTCGTCACGGTGAACCGGGCCTCTCGTCCTGGGACAGCTGGTCACACAGAGACATGCAGATGTGCGTGCATGCACAGTCATACCGCTGCTGTCATACCCCCCCTCCCTCCCCTGCACAGCTGCCCTGAAAACCCATTAGCAGATCAGAGTCTTAACGTGTGCATGTGCCTCTGTAATTTCACGGGAGGATCGGCTGCATCCAGCGGACGGTCGAAATACATGGTGAATAAAACAAACGGTGCAGGTACGTTTCAACTTTCATCCATTCAGGCTGTGCTGCGCTGGTGGATTCATGCAGGAACATGCACACATCTCCAGGACAACACCCTGAATTAGTCATGTTCTTGTAGTCGGGCAACCTAACTCCTCTGAGTCAGCCTCATTACGGGAGTCCATCGACATGCTGAGAAAACTGTGAGGGTCCTAAATCACAGAAGTAGTCACGTGATGTCGTTGTAAAGCAACGTGTGACAGAGACAGCACTGACCTTTACGTTTTATTAGCCTTACACAGGCTCAGGCCTCATCCAGTCAGGATTTCTTTTTTTCTGCTGAGGCACGAGAAGTCTGGACTCTGTCCTTCAAGAGGACTCTCACTAAGGACGTTGCCCTCATTACGGCAGCTATCTATTGATCAGAAACCATCAATAGCCCTGATGAAGACAATGGAGGGTCATTTCAAAGAGTCACCATATTGACCTTAATTGACCCCTGTAACCCTGCCTGGTGGCTGTGCAGGCGGGGAGGCCGCTGGGTAGATGGGACCCCGCGTGGACACGCTCTCCTACTGGTTCCTGCACCGTGTGGGACACATCAGTGCAGCCTATCAGCATCAGGCAGCAGGTGCAGTGGGGAGGGATGCGCAGCACTCTGCACCAAACTGAGGGCTGGGCCTCTGCAGAGGCCACACACATCCGTCTTCCGCTAACAGCCTCTAACTTCTTCTCTCTCCTCGCACAGGGGCCAGGGCGGGAGCACACGCTGTTCTAAACCTTTAGTCCAGGACATAGGTAATTAGTGAGGCTAATCAAAGTCTTAGAGTGACCTCAGTGTTCGCAGGAGCTTCTCCACAGACACGCTGCGTTCAGGGCAGCTCCGCCACCCCCCCATCCAGTCTGCATGACCTTCTGACAAAGCCTCCTGCTCCTACCACTCTGTCATCGGTCTCTCACCCCCCTGTCTGTCCTCCCAGTGTCCCACCTGCGCCACACACCTCTCCATCCTTTCCTTCACCACGACATTCACCCTTCAGTCCATGTCCTACAGAGGATCATCCACCCCCCCCAACCACATCCGTCTTCCCCCATCCCGTCTGTCTCTTGACCCCCCCCCCTGTTAACCAATCCCACAAAGCGCTGCGAGGAAACAGGAGCCATGGTAATGTGAGCCTCAGGTCATTATCCTGTAAAAGGATATGCAGCCAGGCTGCCCTCCCCCTCAACACACCTCCTCCCTCGCTTTAAATCCCTCTCTCAGTCTCTCTCTATACATGCCCTTCCCCTCACCCCCACCCATCAGTGTCACGTGTCTGAAGGTGAAAACCAGCGGCCCATGCACATGTGCAGCCCTTCATTACCATGTCTCTAGACTGCAACATGGAGCTGCACCGCTGCAGAGACCAGAACCCCGAGCTGGAGTGTGACTGTGAGACTAGACTACTCCTGGTATTCCTGATGCAGGCTTTTCTCTTCAGCATCCCTGCAACTCAACTCGGTCCCTCCTGCGTGGCTTCCGCCGCCAGCCTATCACAGTTCTTTACAGGGAATTTCCACAGCCCAGGCCCCGCCCCCGGTTTGACGCAGCAGGCGCGTCGCGAGCGGTGCCCACTGCGGCCTTGGGAAAGGACAGATGGCGGTGCCATCGCACAGTGCGCCAGTGCGAAATTCGGGCAGGGAGAGTCTGGGAGACTGGGAAGTGAGCGCGTTTGTAAAAAGAGGCCCCGGTGCGCGCGCATTCATTCATGTGTCCTCTCATCCACCCCCTGTCCCTCTCAGGGTCACCTCACGGCGCATTTATCATTGAGGCCTCGTGCACATCTCTCGGCTCGCAGGACATGCGTAAGCACTTTTTTGCCACCCGAGCCACTTTGACGCAGTGCCCACAGATGATGGCGGGATGGCTTCCACATGCAGCATCAATGGACACCCTCTCAGCCACCGCAGCCCACCCCTCCCCCATCCCTGAAACCCACTACATCCCCCAGCAGAGATGCTGCAGGGGGGGTGGGGGCGGGGGCGAGGGGGGGGCACACATCATCTTCATCAGCTGGTGTCACTGCGATGTCACCGGTTTGCGCTGCCCAGAGGGCGGCAGATGTCTCCCCAGCTCGGTCCTCTCTCCGCAGCATCACTCAGCGCACAGAGCGGAGAGGGGGATTAAAAATTACAACTCCTTCCGCAGGATGGCGATGGAGCAAGAAAAAAAAAAAGATGAAGTTGCGCAATGGCTGCAAACCGGCATCTGCACCATGGCGTTTTCCAGTGGCGCTGTGCTCTGCAGCAGCAGCAGCCACTGACTCATGTACGAGCATCTGATCTCTGCATCTGGCTAACTCGATCAAGAGGGCTTTCATGGTTTCCCCCTCTCCACAAACCACCCGGACAGACTCTGGTCGTCGGGCTTCCGCATAGAATCTATAGCGTGTGCGCGTAGCTGTGCTCACTGCTGGCGATGAACGAGTCCCCTGTTATGTCACAAATTAAAGGGGGAAATAAGCTGGTGAGGCGCTTATTCCCGGTAACCGCATTATGACGCATGGGTCGTCGAGGGTGCCGAGGATGAGGCTCCGCGACGGGCTCGACAGCAGCTCCTTCTCCTCCCCGCCGGCACAAGCCTCTCCTGGGCGGCCGGGGAGAGGGCAGGGGGAGAGGGGTGGAGGTCTCTGATTCGGGGGGGGGGTCACAGGACAGTGGGCGAAAGTCGTCGAACAAGTACTTTTGTAGAAAACCTTCAAATCTGCTACATCATTTTTATAAAAAAAAAAAAAAAGAAACAAGCCCACGTGATGGGTGAAGCGCACAGGGACATCCACACCCTGTCTCCTGTGAGAATAAACCGATTATGGTCTACTATTCCTGGCAAGGTTACAGGCAGAGCAAAGGCCTGACATCCATAGGACAACCACACACTGACATGCTCAATATTACATGTATTTATCACTGGACGACTCGTGCATGGAAATAATTCAGCTTTCCTGCGCCAGGACACCGCCAGGAGGCTCAAGTCAGATCAAATACCGGCTACATCCGTTTGTCGCAGGCAACAACACAGTTCCGCATTAGAGTCAATGTCACTCAGACAAACCGGGATTTCCATAAAGGAGGGGGGGGGGCGTCGGTGTGGATCTCTCCCCGCGTGCCAGGCTCTTCTCAGGCCACTTCGGAGGGGCTAACAACGCATGAGAGAAAGTTGGAATGGTCGCTCTTACCCCCATGTTGGCGCAGTCACTCTTCTTCTCCTCTCAGGTGATGCACGGCTTGAGAGGTGTCAGCCCCTCACGGTGTGTTTGGGTCTAAATGCCTCTGCCTTGGAAAACACAAGAGTGAGATGCTCAATGTTTTTTTTTTTTCAGCCTGACTGAAAAAAATAATTAATTAAAATTCATTCTCTACAGGTCTGAGGTTATTCTTTTTCTCTCCCTGGCTTTTAAATGAATATTCTCGTAAACCTTGTGAGGCTTCAGCTACAGCGTCACTCCTCCTCTGTCAGATGAAATGTTGCGGTCTCAAGCGGAGCATCACGCATGGGCACGCGCTCCTCCTCTCCGTCGCTCTCCTGCGGTGAAAGACCAGACGCACTAACCGGGCCGCAAAACTACCTCTCGCTCCCTCCGCAGCCTGCGCCTCGCTCCTGCCGCAGTACTCCGTCGCTGTGGCCTCACCACTCCGCCGCGGGAACAAGCGCCGCCTCGAGCGAATGACAGGAGCGAGGGGCCGCACTCGCACCCGCCCACTTCCCTGCCACGCAGCCAATCGTAATTCGGAGCGTCTCATTGGTGATGTGATCGCCGGCCAGTCGGCGCGGGGCCATGCCCGGCGCGGGCCAATAGGAAGGCGGCTCTGCCCCTCCTGCGTTACTGCAGATTTCCGAGGCGTGCAGCCAGCAGCGGCGCGAGTCTCTAGGCCGAGGTGTTGTAGAAATGGACGCGCAAGGTTAGACTCTTAGCTGTCGTGATTGTGTGTGTTCATCGTGTAATGTATTTATGTAACATACAATGGTGGATATGTGTGCGCTGTTGCATGTGATAAGCACCCACGGGTGTCTCCATCAGTCGTGTTGGTGCTGTCTGCAGCATGTTGTGCACTTCACCAGTGAAAGGCCTGGATGCAGCAATACAGGGTGTGTGTGTGTGTGTGTGTGTGTTGAATAAGGACGAAGCCTGGATCCTACATGATCCTATTCCATTGCATTTCAGCCGTCGGGCCACCTCTGCATATCACAGGCTGTAACCTGTCTCCATCAGCAGGCACAGAGTTGTGTCTGTGCAGACTCAGCATTTTAAACTGAAGGCAGCTCTGGGTGCACGTCCCTCAAGAATCAAACCAGACTTGTTTCAGCTCTGTCATTATTTACTCAGTGGCAGCTCAGGACTTACTGGAGCTGTAACTTTGTGTGGCATTTACGAGGATACTTGTAAAAAAAAAAAAAAAAAACGTTGACATTTGCGAGGGGCAACTGAAAGTATCCACAGAGAGAGAGAGAGCAGTGAAACAAAGTATGCTGCATTCCTCAGCACTGGCTGGGACAGACAAAGACAGAAAAGCAGGTTTGCCAAGAGGAGAGGAAAGAAACGGCGGATGGACAGATTGCGTATTTGTCAGTGCGAGTTTCACACAGAGGATATGAGCACACAAGTTGGCCCACATGCAACATCCCTGAGTTGCCTTTGCAGGCCTTTGGTCACGTTTCTGCTCCGTGCTCTTTACTGAGGGGACGATGCAGCAGTGTGAACACACACACACACACACACACACACACACACAAGGCCCCTTGCCTGTTTGCAAGGGAAAAGAGGGGAGTCGTGCGTGCCGTCCCTGCAGCAGATTGTGGCCATGCCTCACTGGCTTCGTTGCTGTGGGCCCAGACGATGACCACGCAGCACCATAAGATCCCAGAGCATGAGAGCGGGGTTAGCTCAGGGTTAGAGGACAGTCAGTTCAAACGTGCTGCCTTACTAATTCAACAATGCAATGACTAATCATTTTCTTTGGGGAGTTTTTTTTGGTTTCAAAAACTGAACTGGCTTCAAAAAATGTAATGTAAAGTAACATTTTCAAAAAGAATGAAGAATAAGGAGTTAAAGTAAACACACAGATGGGACTGATACATCTATATGGGTTGTTGTAATAGAGCTGTGGTTTTACAGGAAGCACCCCAGGAAATGTTTCCTCTCGACAAGATGCAAATACGTTTTTTTCTCTAATTAAGTAATTATTATTGCTAGAATTATTTTATTATATTCTACCTCGACCTTACAACCTTAAGTAATTATTTATATAAAAAAGTCATGAAATCAATGATCGAGGTCCATTTAAATCAATATTCCTCTTTATAAACATTAAAAACTAAATAGAAAAGTCCCAAAAATATTTCATTTAAACCGCTTAAGCATCAGTAAAATGTAATGAACATTTTCTCATCATCATCATCATCTGAAGTTGAAAGATGTACAGAGGATGTGAAAATCATGAAGGTCCCTGCTTGGGGAAGCTGATGACAGGTGATCTGTCGTCATACCACTTCCTGTCAGCATCAGTCAGTAATAGAACAGAAACTCCCACAGATTTCTTGAACAGATAACTGCACTGCAGAGGCCATGTGGACACTCGGGTATTTTACAGCTATGATCTGATGCTGAAGCCCACGCTGCTGCCCATGAGGGTGACTTTGTCCCTGTGCTGCTGCTAATAAAGTTCTTTTCAATCTCGTTTCAACCAAAATGGCCGCCGCTAATATCCTTTCTTAACCTCTGCCATTCTTTCATGTTTCTCGCTCCTTCCTGCACCCCCCCCCCCGTACACCTCCCTGCCTTGCAGCACAAGAAAGGATGGAGGAGGAGGAGGAGGAGGAAGAGGGAGGGGGGGGGGGTAGAGTGAGGGAAAAATCCCCCAATTCTCAGTCTCCACAGCAACAGCAGTCAGATGACCTTGTCTCTGACTCGTTCTGCTGAGTCAGAGATTGAGGGATGGGTGAGGGGGGGGAGGGGGGGGGGGACAGGGAAGGGAGAATATATATATATATATATAGAGAGAGAGAGAGAGAGAGAGAGAGATGAAGCTGGGTGCTCATTCTAACAGATTCTGCTTGTGTGGACTGTGCTGTGTTGTAATAATCTACAAGAAGCTGTGTGTCTTCAAGAGACAGAGTGTGTGTGTGTATGTGTGTGTGTGTGGGGGGGGGGGTCAGTGATTTTGGAATGCATGAGCTGTTCCTTGTGAGTCAGAGCAGCACATGAGCATCATATGTCATGAGGTTGTACCGTCATAGAACACGGGGAGGAGGATTTAGGGCAGCATGTGTAAATCTGACTCTATGTTTGTCACAGACCTTAAAAGACACATCTCCACTCCCTCTCACTCTCCAGAAAGCTAAAATATCTCCGATGTGGGCGCAGCCATCTTGGCCATTCAGAGTCTGCGCAGTAAGGCAAGACCCGGTCGACACAGGAGCTTGACCAATCACAATCACTTTCACTCAATCCCATTTTAACATCAAATTAGTAAATAGAACCAAACTGGTGTCATCACATCCCTGGAATAATGAGGATGCTAGATTTGGGAGCGATACTTCAGCCAGGCGGCAGTCAGGGTTAGATCCTCTGGCTTCACCGTTGGGGAGGGGCCATGTCGTCTATCTTTATAAACAGTGTGAGATGTATACACAGGCCTTCTAGCAAATATGATGTGAAATCACGTTACATGACTTTGACTTCTGGACTGAAGCGGTTGTACATCGATGATGAGCAGTCGTCTTAAGACGCACAGGAGTTACCACAGAAGGGGAAATTCAGGACTCTGTGCCAGTCAAGCTCTTCCATTAATAACTTAAAAGAAACTATTTTTGGACCTGGCTTTTTGCACAGGGACAGTGGATTACGATGTTGTTTTTGCAGGAACATAGGTGCCTATCTTAAACCATGACAGTACCAAAATAGCACGGTGCTTGAAGAGTGCATAACTCCACCCAGGCTCTACCTCGCCATGTTACAGTGGAACAGCTTCTTCTCTGGGTCATGCTCCGCCCTTCCACCAAATTTTATGGAAATCAGTTGAGTAGTAGATTAGTAAACCTGCTCGCTAACAAATGGCGATGAAAACGTGAAGGTGATCCTGGCTAATCCGGTTTTATAAAGACATAATCTGTGCTCCACTCACAGTGTCCAGAACAGGGACAGGGGAGGAAAAACGGTGGCGATAGAAGGAGAGAGTGAGACGGGAAATAAAAGAGGAGAGGGCTCCGAGCACAGGCCACACGGATGACAGAAAATTACATGTGGGAAAGGTGGCAGTGGAATAGTCCCCTGGGATGTAGAGTGGAAAGAGTGACACATGGGAGCATCATGAGGGTGTGACGGTGATGAAATGGCAGATGTGGTGTAAGGGGCAAGGGAAAGAGGGAGGTAGTCGGGGAAGGGTGGAGACTGTAGTCGGTGTGTGTGTAGATAAGCAGCAGAGGAAACAGGACTCTAAATCCATTGGTGGAATAATGGAAAATACAGACGTGTGATTGTCATCTAGAAAAAAGAATGAGTCATCCTCTCTGTATGTGCTTGGAAGCTGGTATAGTCAACATTACAAAATTAGAAATATGTTTGATTTGATATGATTGTTTTACACTGAAGGACAAGAAAGTGAGGGAGGACCCTAACCCTAACCCCAGGACACCAAATCAACAATCACACTTTCATTTAGGGGAAATAAAACACAATTAATCTTCGGTTGCTTTGTTGGGTCCAAGAAGAAACTTGAACTCGGGACCGCCGTATTTTAAAACCCTGACAACAGCCCTGAATTCAAACGGAGCTTTTTCCGCAGCTGGCTGGTGTTAGTAATCACAGTAACAGTGGCTCTGTGCCACTGGAGTGTCTCAGTGTTTAATGCCAGCGCCGCAGCAGGGCCCTGGACGTGGGGCGCCGACACGCAGCCATTTATCATGCTATCAATTACACTTGACTGCTCTTGCTACCATATGACATGCCAAGATGAAGAAGAGAGGCAACAAAGATGCCGATGTTTTCAGTCCAAATAAATACTTTGTCCACACACATAAAGTACCATGCAGTACACTATTGCACAGATCACTATAGTACATTATTTTTAGCCACATCCTGCACTCCCAGGATATTTGGTTTCTTTTGTCAGAGCTCCCTTCTTCCTCCTCCTCCTCCTCCTGTAACTATTCTTTCACCACCGAATCCACTGCAGCAAAACTCGGCCCCTCTCCACCTTTAACACCACCTGTTTTCTTTTTATAAACTAAACCTCACCTTCGGTACAGAAAACCACACACACACGAACGTTCCTCTGGAATAAACAGCGAGGAAAAGGAAACACCATCCTTCTAACTGCAGTTTGTCTGAGCTCTCTGAAAATGTTTCCTCATTCACTGGATCCTCGTTAGCCTTGCATTTCCCTGGAAGCTCACCAGCTGCTAATTTCTTGTACTGCACTCAGTGATTTCGTCTGACATCTTTTTATAACCACAGACGACTGACTGAAAGACTTGTGAGTGAAACTGAAATGAATGTAATGAAGTCTCTCAAACATCCATTGTCCAGTTTTCCGTTTTATGTAACTGCCTTTTAGTAGCTATTTATTCTCAGCGAGCACTTAAGGAACTCTTTAATGTCCATTTAGACTCCAATGTGCCCTGCGTTTCCAACGGAAATGGAGCCATATCAGACTGACTCACACTAATATTTGAGAATTTGGCTTTACACCAAAGGTTCATTTTCACTGTATGACTCATTAGGGTCGCTGTTTTTTTATACAATAAAACTATTGTTCAGTCAACTTTAATGTCACGCTTGATTACAGAGAGTACTGCCCCATCATGACTCAGCAGCTAATTAACGGTATCCCAAATTGGGATGCACCTACTCACTGACAAGGAGAAATAATCATCTCATTACTTTGATCCTCAAAGTGGAGTCAAACGAACGAGACAGGGGAGTGAGTGATGTTTGAAAGATGCTAGATTTATTGCTTTGTTTGAACACAGAGAGAGAGAAAGCTCTTTCCTCCCTGCTAGCCTCTGTGCTAAGCTAAGCTAACTGCTGGCTGAGGCTTCATATTTGAAGAGAGCTGCAGCAGTGTTCCGGTCTTACTGTAAGACAGCGACCGTATATGTTATATATAATTCATATAATATTATATTATGCAGTATTTTCTAGTGCGCATTCATTCAGGGCGTCGATGTGCAGCACCATCTCTACGAGAAGGAAACGTGGGGTTCAGGCTTTATCACGAGGACACGTGAAGACAGGATCAACAAAACTCTCAAATGTCACATTTCTTTGGAAAGGAGCAGATTAGCAGGTTAGCTTTTTGTCGGGGGGATGGTGGATGCTGAAAAATCCACTTAGTGGTGCACTAAAGTTTGAGGGATTTTTTCCGAATATTACTCCTGTTTTGTTTTGACAACCTTTTATCGTTCCAGGGCAGCACATCTGGCTAAATTTGTTCACAGTGGACGCCATTTTGCTGATGTTCCTCGTGCTCTCGCTGCTTTGAAGCTGTTTGCTTTGTGTTTTCAGGTCTGCTGAGCTTGTACTATGTCACGCCCGCTCATCGTAAAGGAAACGGTTCGCTGGCTATCCAAGCGTGGGTCAAGTGGGGTTTTTATTTTTTCATTCCGTGTGTACGTGAGATATTTGCACACAAGCATCTTTTGTTATGCTGATAAGTGACCTGTCATGTGGGGAGCAGCAGGCAGCCTGATTTAAGAGACGGGGTAGTCCATGAACGCGAGCGTTTCAGATTTGTTGTCAGCATCTTACGTTAGCTGAGGGTCTTTGGATTCACTGCTGCATGCACGTGTGAGCCAGGGAGTATGTGTGTGTGTGTGTAGCAGGTACAGTGAGCAGCCTCAGGAGTGATGGGCATGATGACAGTGTCGTAGCGTAAGCTGGAGTCGAGCCATGTGCTTGGTGGGAGAACCGGCCCTTTAATACCTATCAGCCAATCAGGCGGAGGATGCTGGGAGCAGGCCGTCCTTGAGAACGACCTTGCAGGGGGGCCGAGGGATGGAGAGGGAAGAGCACGCGCAGAAGGTGCAGATAAAAGAGAGGACGAGCGGTGGGAGGATGGCGGAAATCTGCCGGATGAGAGATGTATGTAAAAATGTTCAATCTGCACCTCAAAGGCAATTTACTGCTGCACGACCCAGACAGATGGATAGAATAAACAGATAGACAGCTAGATACAGACAGATGAATGAGAGATAGATAGTTGAGGACACTAAGAGGATTAAAAGTTCAGCTGCGTAGTTCTGGTCTCACTCCACCTCTCTGTCTCTCTCCGTCTGTGACAGCCATGCAGACGTCATCGCGTCCAGATTAAATTGACATTATGCCACACTCTTACGTTGCATAAGAATTTCTCTGAAAGGGATGAAACGGGGATGAATAAGAATAGGGGTCAGATTTAGGGCTGGACATAATGTGGGCACAGAAAAAATGCGGTTGAAGTTGGGAGGAGATAAAGCAAGCTCAGATTTCTTGAGACTCTTTAGTCAAGAAAATGAGAAACGCTTTGAAGAAGCTGCTGAAATTAAATATTCTGTCTGTCTTAAAGACAGATGAGACACAATGACTGATAGAATTTTACTGTCTGCAATGGAAGTTACAGCCAAGAAACAGTTATCTTAGCTTTCCATAAATAACCAGTTGTGAATATATATAAAAAAAAAAGATGTTTACCCCTGTTTACAGTCACTGCGCTAAGCTAAGTCGACATTTCCTCACTGTGGGTTCATTCACTGAATATTAAGACGGTCGTAAACGAAGCAAAAGCATCTCCTTGCCCCCTGGTGGCCGGCTGCAGTCATAAACCCCGCCTCCGCTGTGTTGGCTGATGGAACACACTCTCATTCAGCGATGATTCTAAAGTAAATAATCTGAGCAGCAGCCTGATGATGCGTTCAGGTGCAGCATGCCAAGTAAGGGAGTCAGCAGCAGGCGCAGCGGGGCCGGAGCCCCAGATGCTGCGTCCTGCACGGCCCCATTCTGTTACAGATGATGGAGTGAGAATGTGTCTGTATGAGGGTGTGTGTGTGTGTGTGTCTGTATGAGGGTGTGTGTGTGTGCAAAGAACAAGACGGTGCTAAAAATAGTAAGACTCTAGAGTGTCTTATATGTTGCATGCTTGTTTGCGTCAGCATGTCTGTGTATGTGAAGTATGTGCGTCAGTAAAAACGGTGACTGCGTGTGTGTGTGTGTGTGTGTGTGTGTGTGTGTGTGTGAGAGTATCTATGTGACTGGAGGCCTGCTGCTGATGTCCCCAATGAGTCAGTGTGATGGAGGGTTAGCCGCATGCTATGCTAACCATGCAAACTCAGCAATATTTAAATTTTTGCTGCACTCAGTCACCTTAGACACTCCCCCTCCCCCCTCCCCCCTCTCTACTGGACCACAAGTGATGAACATAACACCCCCCCCCCCACACACACACACACACACTAAACACTAAAAACTAGTGATTGCTTGAAAAAATATCTGGACGCTGCATGCTTATTTTAGACGTCCATTCGTCTTCTGGGTTCAGCTGTGTGTGCACATGGAGGGGGGTGTATGTGTGTGTGTGTCTCCTGTCCCCGGGGCTCGTCCACTGGATGTCTATTCATGCCCTTATACTGATTATTACTGCAAGACTTTCAAGTTGTTCCCTCAGTGGGAATGTGAAGTGTGTGTGTGTGTGTGTGTGCGTGTGTGCAAGTGATAAGATAATTGGCTCTCACTGGCCACTGCTTTGTGTCCTCTGCCGCTCGCTCACACGTACAGTCGCAGGCTGCGGTCCAGATGGAAGCTGACGTTATGTGAGAGGCATGTCGTGTGTGTGTGACAGGCCCTCAACATGTCCCACTGATCCCGACCAAGACACTGTGCTTTCAACAAAGGCAGAGGGTGCAGTATCGAATGGTGAAGGGAGTGCTGGTCGTCAGGGTCACCCTGTCAAATGACCCTGGAGACGGGAGGAGGTCGCCCTGGCAACTACCAGCCCTCCTCCCTCCCATCCCTACCCCCCTCTCTTTTCAATTGTCATCACATAACTCATCTGCCAGAGCACGCGGTCCAGCACTGCACATGTACACACACAGACTATTTATTCTCCGCTCTTTCGAAAAGAAGCAAGGAGATGGCGGTGGTGGATTCAAGGCGACACAGAACATTGCAGAGCTACATCCCATTTAATCCGTCCCTGCTGCTGAGAAGCTACTATTGCAGTGCGCTGTTGGTGTCCTGCCAGGAGCCTCCAGCGGGCTGCTGGGATACGAATGACACTGAGGCTCCTTCACAAACTGCACCGGTTACCTGGCGCCTTCAGTCAGTGCATCATGTGTATAGAAATGCATTTACACCGTCTTCTAGAAATTATATTTACAGTACATACTGTACATATTAATATAAGCGCCTAATTTCTTTCGCCACAGATAACATTTCTGGGAGGGTTAATTTTCCAGCCTCTCATCAGCTGACCTTCTGCCACCGCCTTGATTAAACTCTGTATTATTAGAAATGCGACCTTAAGCTGAGCTGCAGCCCAACCTCTAAAACGCACTCTCCTCCATCTATGAATAGCTCTCTTTTTCACAGGCCAGCAGACTTAACCTTTCTAAATCCACTTTGAAAGCTCCTAAGCAAAACAAACTGCTAATATTAAAAAAACAAAACAGTTGCAACGACCCAACATAGTTCTAATATGGAAGGAGTTTGATATTTGCGTTTTAATTTAATAGTCAGCAATATTGTCAGTATTATCAGTGGTAGAAGTAGTAGTAGTATCACCTATTGTGTGACCTGGAGGACACGGTGCACGGAGTACGGGCACTACTGGTGGAAAACAGCTGAAGTGTCAGCTCCGCACATTTGTCCCTCTTCTGTCAGCCTGTCCACGTCCTCCACAGATTTCTACGTGCCTCCTCCTGTTTCACCTCTCTCCTCTATTTCGCTGCATATTTTATTCGCTCTCCTTCTTTCTGTCTGTCTTCCTCGTGCGAGCGATGAGTCTGATCACCAATCGGCGTTCGTGGTCGGGGATATTTAAATCTAAAAAAAACGTCTCAGTGTGTGTTTGTGTGCCGCATGTGTGTGTGTGAACGGATGAGTGATGTGATGAGGACCGAGATGAAAAGCGAAGGAGGGGACACACTGAGTCTCTGGAGGCATTTGACTGGGGTGACCCTAATGGCTGATTGGCTAATTCCACGTCCTCTGAGCCATCCCATGATGCTCAGAGGAAGGATAGCTCCCAAGGTTATGCATTGCAACACATGGTGGAACATGCAGTGTGCAGCACAACTGCACACACTTCAAACACACACACACACACACACAGACAAGTGAAGCAGAAGCTTATCCTTGGCAAAGCCCGGGGGATTGTCACATTTCCATTTAAACTGCTGGAGACATGTTGTAGCAGTAAATCACAGGTCATCACGTCCTCGGAGGAGCAAGGTGAGAGACAGACCAGCTCCACTACACTATAAACACATACCGCTGCAAACAACCGCTCTCTTTGCGTCTGTCCTTCCTCTTTACTGGATCAAAGGTTAGCTTAGGATTCAGGTGATAAATGGAGCTGCAGTCGTTTGGAAAACAAACATCTGATCGTACAGTTCATTTAATGTGTTTATTAATTCATCTTTCACTGGAAGGTGTGGCACAGGTCAGAAATGAACCCATTAAATATTTGTTGTGGATCCAGATCAGGGCCAGGTTCATAGTTTCCTAGTCTTTCATATTGTCGTTTTTATAGCATATCCTTGGCATTTCAAAGACCTTGCTGAGTGCTCCCCGTGTTAAATTAGCTCTAATGAGAACTGCCTGATCAGAATTGTAAGGTTTAGTATAATAAATAGAAGATGAAGATGTTTTTTAATATATAGCTAAATATTAGAAACTAAGATTGGATCTTCAAGAAGGGATCTGCTCAGAGCTCATCTGGCAACACAAGCCACAGGCCCCTCCGTGCAGCCGCTCTATTGGGCACAGTAGCCAGCTCTGCCATGTTACAGTCGACCCCTGATGATAAGAGGTTATGAACTCAATCTGCCTGACAACAGAGGAGAAGAAGAACAGTCATGAACACCCTGGCGGACAAACACGCAGGCACACACGCTCTAGACAACCGAACCCAAACCCTTCCCCAACCCACAGCCAGGAACGTGACCCCAGCGCGACCTCAATTCACTCAATAACCTCAACAAGGACATGACTGAGCAGGGCTGTGGTCCCCGAGAGCACGACGAGCACTGACGAAGGTTACGCCAAGACAAGGTCCCGACAAAGTTAGAACAACACACACACACAGCTCATTAAACGGAGTGGCTCTAGATCTCAACTAAACAATGATTCTGCCACGTTGACCAGCGTATGCTAACATGCGCCTGAATGATCAGTTGAGCCACTCATCACTCTGTGAAACGGCATCGCTATTCAAGTGGTTCCCTGGAAGCCATTGAATTTATTGGTGTGTGTGTGTGTGTGAGATGGCGAGCTTGCACGTGTGCCCAGAAATGTGCTTTTGGACTGAATCAAGTGAGGGATGATGAGGGGGGGGGGGTTTGGATGAGGCCCCAAGAGGCACTCGGGTGTTCAAATGTTGTGTCATCACTGGGGAGCGAAACATCTGGCTCTGCGCTGGTGTGGTGGCCCTGACTGGCTGGATTCTCTCATTTCCTCCCTCGTGTAATCAAGCAGCGAGGCACCTCGGCTGATTGAAGGGGCCTCAGGAGCAGCTTTCATGCACAAATACTCAACTCATTTTAACCATTTCGTTCGAATCAGCAGCTTTTATTTATCCATATAAGCTCTCTCTCTTTTGATTCTTTATAAGAACACGATTACACGATGAGGGTGGATACACAAAGAAAATATTAATCAAGGTTAACTCAAGTTCAAATAAAAATGAATCAGGGAATTCATGAATGAATGAGCCAGCACTTCTCCCTGAGGACTCTGTGGCTTGCAGCAAAGTGAAAAGACTTTTTTTAAACGTATAACGACGATACTTCGTTTTATTTTTAGATGATCAATGTTTGTCGAGAGACATAATAAACTAACATCAGTAACTGTATTTTTCAAAACCCTTTCAGGGCGCCGTTACATGTGGTCCGAAGCTTTTTTGAGAAAAATACAATGATATGTGAAGTTTTAGTTGAGGAGATTTTATCATGGACATGTCTTCCAAAGGTCAAGATGAGCAACATTAACGACCCATTATTTACAGCCAATAAAGCCTTTCTAAAAGCTTGTATACGTTCTTCAACTTCACGCCGCAGATGACTCTTAACCACGCCAGCAGCCTGTGAGCTAACGCCTCGTTTATGGCCTGGCAGCCTGTGCGTGGCGGTCTTTATTGCACAGAAGGGCTCATCATCACACAACAGTGAATTATCAGGAGTTTTATGGCGCCATCATTTTCCACCTCATCGTGCTCATTGAAGCATATTTCACCTCTGCTGCGACGTTGCCGCGCAGTGAGCGCTAATGGCTCCTCTGTGACGGGGAGAGGTCACTGAGCCCTCTGTCCCCTGTCCTCTCCGTCTCTCTGACCCTCGTCTCAATGAGGTAAACGCACATCTGTGTCACGCCGTCGCAACCACCTGCCTCTGCAGTGCAGAGCCAGCGCGAGAGGACACGCCCCGGCTCGATTGGACGAGAGCTGAGACTCAGCAAAACGTGACGCCGGGGCTCTCTGAAAAGTCTGCTTGTTCGAGTGGAGACGCCAAGGAACGGGCGTGTAGGAAGGGTTACGAAAAAAGGAGGTGCAGGACACTGCAGCTGAGGAGGAGAGAGTCACAGCAGCCCCCCCCCCCAACACACACACACACACACACACAGCGTTCACCTGCACAAGGCGACATCCCACCTCTGATATGAAACGAGTGAGTAGTTAGGATTGTGGGTAATACCACTGGCGAGCTCAGCCGGGGAAGGCGTGTGTTTTAAAGGGCACGTTGGACGTCTCATCCCTTTAAACGAGAAGACGCAGAGACAGTGAATGGGAGTCGGCCGGCAGGTGCAGGAGAATGATGCAACCTGAGCTGAGAGCATTAAATATTAAAGATCATTTTATACCAGCTGGCAACAGGGCGGGGAAACAAGCTGCTGAGGTCACACACACACACACACACATTGAAACCCACTGTACACAAGTACATACTTCATACGTCACACATGAGTACATATAAAACACTTTGCGGGGACACTTTCCCTTCTTCAGGTTTTGAGCATGAGTTCACTCTTACAGTCACAGCAGCTGTTGTTAGCTTAGCTTAGCATCAGGAATGGAGACAGGGAGCCCGAGCTGTAGCCTGTACCACAAACAAACTAAAAACAAAAGTTCTTTTGGATCAGAGAGCATTTCTAACAGCAGCGTTAGATGAGCCTCCTCAAACAAGATTGGACATTTAAAATTAACAAATCAATTTGCTGACATCATTGCAGATCCTTTGATGTGACTTTGAGCATTGGAGTCCCATCGGCCCTGTCAGCTTTTCCTGCACACGTCAATATTTCATTTTAGATGAAGTCTCTTTCTGAACTCTCCACCCCCCCCCCCCTATTCACAGATATGACATTAATGTAATTTGGAGTTACATCACCGTGTTGAATAAGTGTCGCGACGATGTGTCCTGCCCTGGGCACATGGAGAGCAAAGTGCTGTCCTATTGAACACCTCTGTGGGGCCATTATCACAGCAGCCTGTCTGCTGCCTGACTCACTGTTTGCTCTGGTTGTTTGCTTCTTAGTCGTGGCGCATTAATTGTTGCTGAAACAATGATTAGCTTCCATGGTTTAATGATGACAACTGTGTCACTGTCTCTCTTAACATTAGTTTCTTTTTGCTTGTGTGCAAGAGCAACGCTGCTCGGTCACATGCTCTGGACTTCCTGTTGGTTACTGCCTGGCTGGAATTCAGATTCAAATAATTTAATCTGCAGAAATAAAAGTGATCAGATGTACATTTGAATTCTAAAGCTGATTTGATGAAACTTTGGTGCAGATCCAAAGATCAGGGACGGAGCATTTTCAAATTATGTTTAAATTTCTCATGAGCAGATGTCTGGTGTCTTTCTGATTTCCATGGTCGTCATGTTACGGACCAGTGAGAAATGAGCAGTTCCAGTCTGAGCCAGGCTGCAGTGGCCTTGTGTGCCCTCCACCTTCAGCTCTCCTTTAATCCCCAAAGCCTCTGTGTCCCTCTTCCTGTTTCACAGCCTGCTCCTCTCATCTGCTCCACCTGCTTTCTCCCTCTCCCCAGACTCCCCTGGCGTGACGGCGTCTCGACAGTGTCACTCACCGGGGTGCCAGCGCTGGGGCCTCCTTCATCCTCTCGTGCTCCTCTCACGCAGCGTGTCCTTCTGGCCTGGTGTTGACAGAAGCAGCCCCCGTGGGAATAAGATCGAAAACAGAATAGACATTGTTAAAAAAAAACAAAAAACGAGGAGAGTGGTTGAGAAACTATTGGAAATTACAACTACAATCTGCTGAAGCGTCATGATAAGACGCAGTCAGCACCTTTAAGCCTGTGGCCTCACGCACAGGCTCAGTTTTAAAGCTGCTACTACACCGAAGTGATTTGTTCCTGACGCAACTTGATGTCAAATCTGAGCTAAACTATCTCACCTCTCTTTTTATTTCTAGCACCTCAAATAGATATTGAAGGTCACTCAAGGTTTCCTTCACCTTATCAGGCTTAAACAGGCCTCCATTTATCAATGTGTGTGTGTGTGTGCGTGTACTTACCAGGCAGGCCAGCAGCATGCAGCCAATCACGCTCATCATTGTCATACACATGATGATCACGGTCAGGTCAGGCTGCTCAGAAATCACTCAGAGTCACAAGGAGTGTCTGTGCGGGCCTTTAACGTGCTCGAACACACGCAGTCAAGGTCACCCGGTAAATCCCCGCTCGCCTACTTTGCCTGGAGTCAAATCAGCCGTTTCCTCAATCCCCCATCTTTTCTGTCCACCCCCATTCTCTCAATCCCTCTCTTCTGCCTCTATTTTTAACCAGCTTAGCAGCACTGCAGGCATGAGAGCTTTATTCTCTGCCTTCTCCCTCACTCATTACCTGGCTGCCGATTCACAGAGTCTGCTAATCCCATAATGCCGCAACTGCACAGATCACTGCTAGTTTAGAGGAAAGTAACCCGGTGAACCACGAGGACGGTTTCCCTTTTCTATTTTTACGTATAAATCCTCAAAGCGACTGTGAGCACACGTATTGAATCTCGTCTATCTGAACACTCCTTCAATCAATACACCAAGAGTCATCCCAGAGAGACTTCCTACTCCTGCTGCACTCCAGCATCATATCTATCGATCCAGAGGTTTCGAAAGTCGCCACCTCAATGTACACTGCAGCCGGACTAAAATTAGAACGAGCACATGAATGGAGAGATGGCCTCCTTCCATCCCAGAATGAAAGTCACGGCTGGCGTACAGGACGCCGACCTCGGAGGCGTCTCGAACAGAACACCTTCCGTCAGCAGTGAAGCCTTCACACGCTGCGGACTCCTTAGGAAACGTTGTGTGATCAGAATTCAAGCAGGGAGCAGACTGCAGAGTCATGGTGGGCCGCACCTCAGGACGCTGCTGCGCCACATACAGTGCACGTGGACACGGCTAAGCCACCAGACACAAGTGGCTTGTGCATGTGATGTATGGACTCCTTACATTCTGCATCTGCAAGGGCTCCAGCTCTCTATCTTTTTTTTTTTGGTGCAGTCTCACCAGCACTGGAAATGAATCACGCTGATCTAAAAAAGGTCCCCCCCCCTCTTGTGCCTTCAGACCTTCCACGGGCTGTGATTGGAGGAAACGCAGCTTAAGATAGAAAGAGATGAGTCAGGCCAGAGCAGAGGAAGCCGCCAGTGCACTTGGACACTTTAAAGGCCAGAGCCCTCACACGGCCGAGCGAGGCCACTGCAGGGCCAGAGGTCCAGAGGATGGTGTCAGAGACAATGCTCACTCATAACCCAAGCATTCATTTCCAAAAGGCATCCAGTCTTTTCTGCTCCCTGTCAGAGGGAGAGGATTGCTCCACCCTCGGTCCATACTGCCGCCGTGTGGTGAAAGGGTGGAGTTACAGCTCAGTTGGAGAAACCTCCTGTTCATGGGGATTCAAGCGGATCATGATTAAAATGTTTATTGAATCAGCATCCGTCATGGAAACTCTAGAAAAATACAATCAACAGGAATCAACACAGATTGAAGTCAACATTAATTCAAAGACACAAACTTTGCTGTCCTCACAGGGCGATTGAATAAAAAAACAACAAAAACAAAATAAACGAGTTGGCACTAAAACACACACAATAAATGCGCCCAGCTGTTATTGACCTGTTTAGTCCTCAGCCATGATGGAGACAGGATGTGGGTCAACTAGCAGGCTCTGTGTCCACCCCCGCCTCAACTCCATTCACAACTATTTAATCCTGATGAATTTCAACAGATTTTAATGGGCTTAATCCAGATTGATCCTAATCCACGTGAGCACACTTTGGATAAAAAGGTGTTTGTGAAATCACAGCTCCGTGTCGAACCTCTGTTTGTTGATTTAATATGGCTTTAGGGATGGACGGAGGGACGGACAAGGAGAGGCTGGAGGCCCGAACTGGAAAGTCACTCATCGACTGAACTGAGAGGCACTGAATTTACACACAGAGGCCAGAAGCAGAAAACTCAAGAAAAAAAAAAAAAAAGCAAATTAACCACGGACATAAATATAGTTTTGCCCCAGCACTACACTCCCCCTCCTCACGGCACTTTACACCCTGATGCCGTCACGCTCTCTGAGTCCCGCCGCCTGATTAACTGCAGCTAACAGCTTCTCCGCAGGGCGCCGGCTTTACAGCGACTTCCCGCCCCCTGGGCTCGGAACGCAACCAGAGCAGACAGATACAAGCAGACAGAGGTAACGTGTCATCCCCACATACGTTGTGCTTCGTATTGCGTGTGACAGGTCGGCATTTATTATGCAACACAATGGCTGCTCACGCTCAAAATAATCGACACAAAACTACACGGTCTGATTGATTTCCACTCTTAGAAAAACAAGGTCCTTATATCTCTACAGCCGTGTGCTACAGGTGTGCATATAGAGCACTTTGTATCTTGCAGGCTCAAGCTGATCAAATGGTTTAAAAACAAACAAACAAACAAACAAAGAGCATCACACAACTCAACCAGATTCTTTGACATCATCAACCTGGTCAACGATGAATCTTGTGAAAAGGAAAAGGCAAAGCACAGCTCCCCGTCCCTGCAGTGGAGGAAAACGATGACAATGATGGCGTTCACACGCTCTGACTCTCCAGCGATGGAGCTCCGGCTCAATCACACTCACACATGCACACACACATTTACACGGGCGTCACACAAACATGGCCGACGACACAAAGCTGTCCCCGCGGTTGACGCTGGGGCCCAGGTCATCGCCGTGGGGCTCGCTCTGTGTGTGCACGTAGGGGGGCGGGACCTCGCTGTCTCCCGGATCATCCCAGCCAGAGGGGGCAGCAGAGAAGTAATGCTCCCTGTCCTCCTCGTGGTAAGCGTCCAGGTCCTGTGCACAAGGAAAACGTGGAAAACATTATTCCTATTGCTGAGCATTTTTGATTTGCTCTGATCTACAGCACGACGCTGCATCAGAGATGAAAGAGGTAATCTCATTTAACTACTGTGGTTTTAACAAAGAGACAAAACACAGATCATAATCCGCATCATTGCTTTAAATCTCAAGTGTCACCGGGAGCTCCTCGGGCCGGCAGCCGTGTATTTTTAGCAGCGCCGCGATGATGACGCAGTGACACACACATTAACTGAAGTTTTATTAAAATCCAATGGTGGGATCAGCCTGGTTCCAGCCTGAATCACCACCCAGAAGCAGAGCGGTGTGAACACCAGGCTCATCTCAGACGCCGCTGAATGAGGGAGTGAAATGAATTCCTGACAAACGTCTTCATTTAGCCCCAAACTGAGCACAGACGTCCTTTCAACACTCAACGTTTCCCTTAAAAAACATTTAAAATATAATAATATAATAATGATTTAACGCTCTGAGATGATAGTATTGTCCAATGTCTCTGTTCCAGACGTGTCCTTACTGTGACGGGCTCGTTGCTCTGGCTGCTATAGTACTGGCTCTGCGGAGGCCTGTCCTCCACCACCGGGACGTAGCTGGCGTTCTGCTGCTGAAGACAGAACACATCTAGAAACTCTGATCTGACACAACAGGTAGTTGTTGTTTTGTTGTTGGGATTTAGTCGACTCACCCCGTTGGTGGTGGTGCGGCTGCTGGTGGCGGTGTTGTTGGTCTTCTTGGGGGGAGGGGGCTTGTACTTCGGTGGACCTCTGCAACACATACACACACGGCCGCTCGGTGAGTCACAACAGATACACGACACCAAGACGCCACCCACACGCCGATACTCACTCTCCGTGCAGTTTGTTGTTGCGGTGCTTCTTGTACATGGCTATGGCCGTCCCGATGATGGCCAGCAGTAAGATGACTCCGATGATGGCTCCTATGATGCTGCCTGTGGTCTGACCTTTCTCTGGAAGACGAGTGTCTGCAGGAAGAAGAGAAGACAGAACGGTTGCTCTCGTCTTTCTCCACAGGTGTCAGTGAGCAGTGGCTCCAAGGAAGCAGCATTTATTGATTTGGCCGTACTGCAGCCAGCCACCAGGGGGGGACAGAGATGCTCCGGCCTCACTTCTGAGGAGCTGTTGAGTCGGCCATCTTGTTATTACATACTCACTTCACAACAGTGTTTTTCATTCGTACTGTTGATGAGTTAAAACGTGTTTTCTAATCTTCTCAGTTTGTGAGTCATCCTTCAACAGCTCACAGCTACTTTGAGGTCGCTTCAAGGAATCCTCCGCCCCGGGATGGAAACAACTACATGATTAAGGGTTGTCTCATAATGATAAAAGAGGATCAGCAGAATAATGGTGTGTGTGTGTGTGTGTGTGTGAGGAAGTACAGGAAGGATATTGACTGGAGTGTTGAGTCACATGGGCGATTAAGACGAACCAGAGAAATCATGCAGAGGTTCCACTAATGAACCATGACTGAACAGGGACCAACACACACACTGTGTGTTTACTGGAGGTGCAACCCGTCTCATTATCCCTCATATTCCCAGGGGATTATGCTAATGAGTGGGTGGGGGGGGCACAGAGGATCTGACGCTCATTTGATGAGAACAAACCCAGGTCGTAGTAATTGGAAAGGTCATGACTGAATGTTGTTAGTCCCCTAATTACAGTTTTCCTCCAACAATAGACTACTTTGAATATCTCCTAAAATAATTTTCTCACATTCAAAAGTCTTCTAATGATCGCGCCTTTTCCCTCGCTCTCATTACGAGCCAACGCAGCGTCCTCCCCGCTCGGACCCGCCTGCTCTGCCCTTTACTCTACCTCTGCTTTGCCCTGTGCCAATTCACACACAGGCTTTTATCACGTGGCTCTCACAAAAGGGTTCCTGCAACTCACTGAACACACGAACAAAGAAAACACACACGACACAAAGACCAGGACATCAACATGGATAACAACAGCACGCTGTGCACCTCCATCTACAAAGGCACTAAGTTTCAAACTATTTTAAAGATGAAACAAATGTTTTTTCTGGGTGTATTGCAAATAAAGTTCATTATATTACTTTTGGGCACAAATATGTTTTACAATGATGTGGTTTTTTTTTTTCCTCCTTTGTGCTGAACTCCTCCCGTCGGGGGACTCAAACCAACATGTGGTGCCCTCATTGCATCTAAAGTACCTTCATGCGTCTGTAAGGGGACGCCGAGCAAGCACTGCACTTGTTTTCATTTCACGTCACCCACAGAGCGGATGGACTGCTTTTAGTTTGAGATAAAATAATTAAAAATGAGGGCGATGAAATATGGCCACAAATGATGCTGAGATAGTTATGAAAATAATCCCAATTAACATCACATCATCATTTTCGGTCTACTCATTATTTTCTCCCGAGTGAGGGCTGTGGTTTCAAACTCTCGTTATGAGAATAGACTCATTAGTTTTATTGTTCACACGTACTTTATATGTTGCATGAACTGATGACATTGTGTAAATTATTCTAATTTATTTGTTATCGTTTATTTATTTGTGCTCTTTTATTATGCAATAACAGAATGAAAATGCTGTGAAATACGATGATTTGATAGATATATTAGAGACTAGATATTATCTAGTAGAACAATTATGTCACTAATGTACTTCTGTCCAGATAAGCGATGATGTGAAAGTCTCTTTTCTTCATCATCAACAATAATCTGACAATCTGCAAAGTACAAAACTCTAATGACTTTTTCTTTTGTCAGTAAAACCTTGGATTCAATACATCGAGTGGACAGATAATTGAAAGAAGGCAGCAGTGATGAAGAGCAGCTATTATCCAGCAGAGGAAATTCAGACTGAGCTGCAGGAAATTAAAACTAATTATTCATGCAACGGTCGCAGCAGAAGCTTGTAAAACACTTTTTGTTTCAGCTCGAGCAGAAGACACGGGGAGGAGGACCAAATTCAGAATGAACCATGCGGAACAATTAATCAAGTTTTTCCGAGGGCTGTGACGAAGACGAGCGCGGAACATTTTGCTGTGGCGCTTGTCTTCATGGTTCTGCCGGGTTTGTGGTGACTCACCGAGAGCCGGGGGGGTGATCTGCACAGAGCAGGACGGAGCCGCGTTCATAAAGACTGGACGTGATTGACTCGCTGGCTTTATTACAGATCCAACTGTCGACCTTTGGTATGAAACATCCACCACTGTAAAATCCCTCCAGTGTAATACCACACAGTGTCCACGTGGGGGTGCTGTGTCACTTTGAAACCAACCACTGGGCCTCTCATTGTGAACCAGATACCTGCTGTGTGTCTTGTTTGCTGCTTCCTCATTCCACTGCTGTGTCTGTTTATCATCACCCCCCCCCCCCACTCGTGTCATTATCCGACTATCATCCCCCCCCCCCCCACTCGTGTCATTATCCGACCAACGAAAGCCTCAGTCGTCAGGTCTCAGGTAGAAATCTGTTTCTTCCCCTTCGCTAACCTCTGCTGGAGAACAGAGCGGGCTGAGGTGCGGCGCGTGTGTGTGAATGCCTTGACTCCGGATCTCGCCCTCCGTGTCGGCCCTGGACGCCAGCCACGTCTCGCGCTAATGAAATGCCCCCAGACGGACAGAGAAAGGGAGAAGATGTGTTTGAGTCCACGCAGCTCTTGGCCAAGGACACGCGGCAGACGCCACTCACAACAACACAGCATACGCATCCTGTGCTGCATCGCTGCCTCTCAGACTGACACCCTCACTCAAACACAGCGGCCTGCAGCGCGCCCTTTGACCTGCAGTCTTTCCCGTCTCACGCGAACACAAAGACGCGCCGACGTTCGCGTTGAAACACAAACAGAAGCGCACACCACTTCTTTACGTTCCTTTACCTCTCGCAGCTGAAACTCAGTTAAAGGTCGAGCGGATCGATGCGAGGGGCCGTCCAGTCGCAGCCACGTCTACACTTTCCTGTACGTGAGCGCTCCATCGCTCACCCTCGGCCAGCCAGTCAACCGCAGGCCACCGCGCTCCCAGGGGCCACGGGTGAAGAGTGGGGGGGGGGATAAAGCTGGATGGTTGGCTGAAACTGAAATTACCACAGAAGCACTTGACTACGTTTTGGAGGAAAGAAAGAAACGCGAGAGAATCTCTGCAGCTTTGGAATGCATGGCTGAGCGTCTGCAGCCAGTGGCTACAGAGTTTTCCACTTTGTACTTCCTGCTCTTCAATTCTGTTTTAAGTTTTTAGGAGGTGGGGGGGGGGTCATCAATCCTGAAAACCTTTTTTCGCATATGACTCAGTGAGAGGAAAAGCTCAGTGCTCAGGTATGAAGAAGATTCATTAGAGGTGACTGAAGGAGAAAGAGAGACGGAGTTGGGGGGGGTGACATTGAGGGAAGAATCCAAATAAAACAGAAGAGGAAATGCCTTCAGATGAGTACAGAGGGATTTCCCTGCTGATGCCAGCAACTGGTCACACACTGCGAGGATGAAGGAGATCTCACATCCCTTTATTTCCCCCTCAATCCCTTGTTCTCCCTCTTCCTGTGTGTTTACTCCTCTCCCTGAAGGGATTAAGGTTAACATGCTGCCCAATCCTCAGCCCCCCCCCCACAGGAACGGGGCTTTCACTGCATTTATCTCTGCTTCCTAACCCCCCCCCCTCCATCCATCCCTCCTTCGCTGCCCATCATCTTTGCGCTGCACCACTTTGGAATTTGGAATTTGCTTGTCCGGGCCCTGGTGATACAACACACACACAAATGCAAATGCTCTCTCTCTCTCTCTCTGCATCTCTTATCTCTGCTGCCTAATGAGGAGAGATAAGCCTGTTTTCATTCCCTCTCCTGACCTCTCCAGCAGAACTGACCGCCACGCAGGGAGACGTGCAAACGCGCCTTCGCAGGTTTGCCTGAAAATAAGAAACTCTCATTCCTGGAAAGTTCAGACCCACGTGGTCGTCCTCGGTTTAATTAGCGAGCGGGTGAACCGATGGCGGTAGCTGCGTTTCTCCGTCTGTCCAAGGTGAGCTCCGGCCCTGCCGTCACTGCGTGGGAACCTCTGCGCTGCTTGTCATCGTCCTCCCTCGCATCTTTTCCCGAGTTGCTCTCCAGTATGTTTTTCAGCCAAGTGAGAAACGTCTATTTAATTATACCGATCCGCAGTGTTTGATCACCCCACCACCGTTTGGAGGAGCAAACACTTTTTGATTTAGAATTCTCTTTTTTAATATCAGCGCGGGCTGTTCTCTCTTCTCTCTTTGTCGGTGGAAACTTCTGCAAAGCCTCGTCTCTTGAACGCGAAGATGTGACCTGACGAGCCGGTTTTTTTCGGCTGAAACGGGAGCCGTTTGAACTGGGCCAGATCACCGGGCGCCGCGGTACCGCCCCGCATAGAACAACACGAGGCCGCCGCGGTCACAGCGGAGTGACTGGAGATGAGATTAGGACGGAATGAATTGATGGCCTCTGAGAGAGATTAAGATAAAGAACAGTACACGTAATCTCATTGCTCACTAAGAGCAAAGAGAAATCCTAGCCTTTGGTTTCTGAGGTTAACCTGGTGGAGCACACACCCTGCCTGTCTACTGACGCGTTCATTCAGGCACCTGGTAATACAGTAACCCAAGAATCAACAACACAGATAACTGTGTTGGAGGAGGGGGGGGGGGCGTGGGAGAAACCAGAGAGAAAGAGGAAAACGAACGTGATCGACATATAGAGCAAAGTAAAGCTAAAGACAGGGAATACACATTCCCAGCACACACACACACACACACTTTAATTATTCACAATCAATGCAAGTGCCACAGTGTCGAGAGCCGCAGCTACTCTGACATTCGCTTTATGGCAGTTGAAGACCTGCTCCACCCACGGCCACAATCACCGTCGCCATCACTGTCATCACGGCGCTCACCACGCCATTACAATTCATTTCGCCGCTAAACAAAATCACATGTGCTCGTTCCGGCACGAGACCAGCTCAGTGTCTGACAGAGGCCAACGCTGTGTTTGTGTGTGTGTGTGCTAGTCATTTCTAATCTCCTGTGATTCCAGAGTTCAACCTTTGTTCATTTGCTCGTGCGTGAGCCGAGGATTAAACGCACGCCACTGGCAGCGAAACAGTGAAACCTCTCAAGGTACATTTGTCCCCACGGTGCAGGAAAGGTCCTGCTTTTTTTAAATTTCCAGATTAAACTACAAGAAAATGATTCAGCAAGTCAGCGATGTCAGAATCTTCACATAGACAGTCGGGTTCATTTGAAAAGGAAAGCAACGTGGGCGTGAACATTCGATTCTCAGGGCAACTCGTGAGCGTCATTAATAACTTGAATTCTCATGATTTCAGCTCTTTGGCTGCAATTATTATGCAAACGATAATTGAAATGATAATTGAATAGTTTTCATTCTGGTGCCGGATCAGTAAATGGCTTTTCTCTTCATTCAGCCTCGTGTCATTACGGCAGCAGCAGCAGGGGTTTGTGTCGCAGGGTCATCGGCCAGATGTGCTCCCAGACACGAGAGCACGGCTGAAGCTGGAGCTCCACAAAGAAGAAGAGATTCGGGTTTCTGTTTATGCTCGTGTCAGTCAGCTGAAGAGAGCTGGGTGTGGATTCAGGGGTGGGGTCACCAGCTAGTCCCGCCCTTAAACCTCGGTTTGATTCGGGGCCTCTACTGTCTTATTTTCTCACATTACATTTTTACTATTTATTTTCATATTCTGTATCGTTGATGCTGCTGGACATTCTAATCCCGAGGAGATCGATAAAGTTCTCGCTAATCTAAGTGAAAATTATGCGGCTTGTTGAGGGGACTGATAAGCGTGGAGCGCGCCCTCATGGAAGCTCCTCTCTTGGTCGGCAGCAGGGAGAGACAGCGTGGGTTCATCAGAGGCAGCAGCAGCTCAAGTGCTCTATCAGTCGACAGCAAAGCTCCAACCTCGGCCTCTGCCTGCAAACACCCTGCCAGCCTCAATGCAATCACGGGGAACAGGCCCGGGAGTTTGTTTTTCCGCAGCCTTTTTAAAAGTTTGCTTCAGTTTAATTTGTCCCACACTTGCATAAATTGTGTCTGTCGGCTGCTCAATAGCAGGTGATTCAGAAACACCCCAGCTCCTGACTCTTCCTCAAACCTGTCGTAGAGATGTTGAGGTAATGCTAAAGAAACACAATCGCACAAAGCCGAGCAACAGAATATGTCCGGTGAAATAACTCCGTTATTACCACATGCTACAACCATGGACCCACCTCCCACGGGCGCTCCATTATCCTCTCCACCCTGTTTCACCCTGCTCTACCGAGTAAGTGGCAACCTAAGGAACATTGAATCGCGGGGAGCAGGAAGCCTCAGACAGCCTTGAGTATGCTGTTAGAACCTTTCACATGCTGCTGGAGTGTTTATGTCTCCACCGAGTCTTACGAAGCACAGCCTGATAAATATCAGTCCCCCGAATGTGTCAGATTGTTTGCATCATGAATTATTCTCTGAGAAATCAACCGAATATCTCACAATGTTTAAGAAAGTAAAAGAGACGTTCCTGGATCCGCACCAGACTTTAATCAGCTCCTCGCTCGAAAAACATGTCTTGGAAATTGGTTCAGGCTGGTTTTTTTTTTTTAGCGTAGTCCTGTCCTTGATATAAAGAAATGCTGATTAAAAACACGACCTCTTCCACCGAGTGCATTGTTCAAGGCTTCGTGCACGTCACACTGGACCGGCCTCACACCTGCAGGCCACTCCCCCGACACACATGCAGCTGGCGATCACTCTGTACAAATGCTTTTGCAAGATTTGGCTCGATTCGATGTTGTGCAAGTTTCCGTCCCCGAACACACGTCTGGTTCAGTCTGGTGCCAACGCTGAACGTGCTTCAAACTCAGACTACAAATTGACGCGTGGGGCCTGAGAGACACGAGGACAGAGAGACACATGTAGAGAAACTGTCAAGATGTTTTGTTTTTAAAACAGTTAAATGAGCCAAGTGTTTCAACACTGAATCAATTTGCACTATTGTTTCGTTGCACTCGGTCACATGACACACTGAGTCAAGGATGTTTGAACAAACTGAGCCGTGGTAAATGTTCGAGTCTCTGAATTCAAGGTTCAAAGGTACAAAACATCTGAACTTCATGAGGCAGCCATGTCCGACAGGTACTTTTTTACATAAAGGAGCATCTGTGTCGCTCTGTGGTTCTCTCAGAGTCGCTGAGGCGACGCTAAAAAAGATGCTGCTGACCTGGGTTCAGCGCCAACAACGGGGTCATCGCTGCACCTTTATTCCTCAGTGGGTGTACATGAGAGAGTGTGTGTGCATTTTGACATTTTAAAGAGCTGTATGGTGCGTGTGTGTGTGCGTGTGTGTGTGTGTCTCCCTCTCTGGGGAGATGGCGTGTTCCCTGCCACAGTGCATCAAAGCACACTCAGTTGCCTTGGGAGAAGGCAGGAACTCTCTCTCTCTCTCTCCCTCCCCACCATTGCCTCTCCTCCTTCTCCCTCCGACAAGGTTGCCGCTCGCGTCTCGCTGTCTCGCTGTCTCCCTGTCAATATTTACAGTCCACTTTACACTGGCGCTGAGGTGGTCGGCTGCAGCCAGCTGGGGAAGTGGGGTTGCATTAGCCAAATGTAGCTGTCCACTCAGGACATGAATAATCTGTTGTTCTACAAGCACTCAGCCTCTCCTCCCTTCTCTCTCACAGACCTTTGAACACACACACACACACACACACACACACACACACACACACAGTAGAGGAAGGTAGGTGGTGCTGAGCAGCTGGAAACAGGAGGTAGATACTTAACACAAGAGGAACAAGTGCTCAAAAAGCACAGGTCAAACCAGGACTGCATCTATAAGAGCACGAGGAATTTCTAGACCACTTTTAGCTTTTTGAAATATCAAACACATTAAAACTAACTAGGAAACAGCTCTGCCTCTCAATTAAAAAGAGGGTGTGAAAAAGCTATGCCATGTTGCAGTACATGGTGGATAGATCACGCCATTTCCTGCTCTCACAGAAGCGATGCTTAAAATACAAGAGTCAGCTGGGGAACAGGCAAAACACCGTTATTAGCGCTGAGCCAAGCTCTCGGGTTGAACCGGAAGACGTCTGAAGCGTGAACATAATGATGTGTCAGGGATTGATAAAAGAGGCGATGAAGAAATCACATCACGCCGCCAAACTAAACGACTGTTGCGCTGTTGTATATTACATCAGAAACGCGGTTAATAAATCTCTCTAGTTAATAAATCATAATGTTAAATGATCCCCAGCTGTAAAAGGACTGGAGGATTAATACAAAGGCAATTTGTATTATTCACTTTGATGCAGAGAGAAAAAGATCAACAGCTCCATCGCGTCTGTTTGAGGACGAAGTCGAATGGAAATCAAACAAGGTCCGACAACACATCTAAAACCTTCTAATATTATTAGAAGATATATATATATATATTTTCCCTCTCCTGATATGATACCTATAACACAAGTTCAATTATATGATAAACAAATACCTACAGAGAAATGATGCCACATCATTTATTTATTCTCGCAATTCTTACACGCAACCGCAAATAACTTGTTGTTGTTGGCTCTAAAAACAGCACCTGGGAAAATAAAACTGTAGTTTCATTTGGGTGAAGCCATTTTCCTGCAGTACCAAAGTCCCATCAGTATCAGAACCTCCAATTATTTGTTTAGTGGACAAAAACATGTCAACAGTGGAAATAAACAATGAAGTTTACATTTTATGAAGTGATGACCAGAGACTGTGTGTGAGTGTGTGAGTGTGTGAGTGTGTGCCTCCTACTCCTCCTCCTCCTCCATGCTAGGCTAAACTAACCACACCACGTCTCTGCAGCGCCAGCCTTGAAAATCTATTTCATCTCGTCTCGGCAGGAGAGCGAACCTGCTTCATCGCCGCGAGAGCGAAAGTGGAAAAAAATTCAAAGGGCTTTTGAAAAAGCAGCAGGTGTCCTACATTCTCAGTGACACGGAAGAAGACGTGTTTTCATGTAAATCTGAAACTCATCTGTTGATTGTGACGATGTTGGATCACACTCGGGGATTTAAAGACGAGCAAAGCGGCGGCGGTAATGGAAAGAGACTTGGGAAGACAACCCTCGAAGTAAATACTGTAATTTTCGGTAAACGCCGCAATCGGAGAATATCCAGCCACCTATTTTACCTCACAATGCCTCCGGGCTCCTCATCCGTCTCCTCGCCCTGCTTTTTCCGCTCGGCGAGCGTCACCGCGGCCTCGAGGCCAGGCAGGCGTGTTTACCTGCCCTCCTAACCACCGCTAACCTCTGGCTAGGAGGGACTCTCACCTCATTACCCAGCACTCTGCCACACATACCACCTCTTAGATTCCTCCCCTACAGCCAGGATGCCGCTCTGTAACAGCCTCCGTGCGCGGCAATCTATTCACATGCCTGCTGTGCTAAAATGTTAGATATAATGAGAAGGGGAGGGAAAAAAAATACATCTAGGACTTGGCTACGGCTCCTTCGCTCTGTCTTTCCCGCGGAACGAGGAGAGTCGGCGCGCTCGTTTCTCTCAACTCTCGCCCGACTCACATGAGAGACTCTTCATGTCGCCCTCCTACCAAGTTCCTCACACAGACTGTCAGAATATAACAACGCGCGGGGAGGGAGGGGAGGGAGCGAAGAACATATAGGAAAGAACATAGAGAACTGAGTGAATAGAAGATGGGAGCTGGAGGGTGGAGGAGCCGACGTGGAAGACGCGTGGGAGGGGAGGGGATGGCAGGCAGAAGTATTTGTGGCACACGAGTTGAACATGTCCCACGCCTTCAGCTTCATCAAACTAATGATCCTTATGCAGAATCTGTTGCGTTTTTTTTTGTTTTGTTTTTTTTGGGATGATTTCCTTTCAAGTGTTTGCACCTTCCCTGGTGTTGGCCACAATGAAGGCAAACTAAAAGAGCCGCACGCCCGGCCCAGAGAGTGCCGCCGCTGTAATAGGCCCCATTTCTCCCTCAACCTGCCTCTCATCAGCTGCTGATTAATGACACACTGGGACATAATGGCCCCGCGCGCTCTTCGTCCACTGCCCCTGGAGAGGAAGCACCACAATGCCGGGGCGGCGGCGAAGCCCTAAAAACGACGCCGTCGCCGAGCTGAAATTCAAGCACTCATTAAGAAAGACGCTTCCTCCGTTATGCAATGCCACAGGGAGCCGGTGGACAGAGAGAGACGAACACAGGAGGGGATGGGAAGGTGCAGGAGGAGGAGACACACAGGGCTCAGTTAATCTGCACCAGAATAAAGGATGGTTTCATTAGCGCTTAAATGTGCTTGATTGGCTGCCGGGGACGGAGTGCTGGTGATTTATGCATGGGTGAAATAGAATGCAACCTAGACTGTGGCACAAGACACACACACACACACACACACACATCTGTGTCTGCAGATAGATCTGAGGGGAAAAACAAACTGTTGTTGGAAACCAGAGGGTTTGTTCCTCATTTGATTTCTGCTACTGCTGTTCATGTCATAGCCCTCAAAGGTCATCACTGTGCGCCTCGTCAACTATTCATAGCGCGCAAACAGCGGCGAGCGCGAGCAGAAGGCAATCTGATGCATCTCCAAACGCTCACATTTACGGACACGCTCTCACGGTTGGCTCCTGCACGGGGAGGCTATGCAGAAGACATACATGGAACAAGAAGTCGCCATTAAAAAGCCTCACGGCGTCAATAATGAATGAAGCGACTGTACGTCGTCGTCCTCGCACTGGAAGCTCCGACACAACGGCACATTGTTCCAGTTCAGCTGCAGGTTCCTTATTGGAAATGCACTTTCAGCTCCAGTCATTGTGATATTCAGATGTTAACAAGCTCCTTCGCCTGCCCCCCCCCCCCCTCCTCCTCCTGTGTGTTTATCAGCATCTGAGTTTGTGGGCTTCACAGCTGCAGTATTTATGTTGGCTGTTTGAGAGCGTGTGGGGTAATCAATAGTGTTTCAGAGGAGGACACTTACGGGCAGATTGGAGCCTAAACCCAAGCCAGCATGAAAGACAACATGACAGAAACACTTGCTGCTCGAGCTGAGGTGGCTCAGTGTGACATCCACTCTGACTGTTGTCACACACACACACACACACACAGACAGACACGCTTGTGAACCCATACGAATGTCTTCAAACATGCTTAAAAAACATTTACACACTGCTAGATCAAAGAAGGCAAACTAATGAGTTATTGACAGTCGAGCTCTCTCTCTCTCACACACACACACACACACACACACACACACACACACTAACCATACTATTGCAGTGCATCCACTCCAAGCAAAACAGACTCGACCAGCATTATTGTCACAACCGAAGTGCTCAATAATGAGAGTATGCATACGTGTGTGTGTTGGGGCGCGCTCAGCTGACTGTGTGTACACAAGTCATTATTAGAGGTTTAGTGTGTGCTCACCAGTCAGTCAGGCTCCAGTCAGAGGAGTCAGCTTAAGGGCTCATAGCAGCTCCCTGAGGAGACACTAAATACCATCAGCCGTTTAAATCCATCCATGACCATTTTAAATATGCAGCACACACTCACTCCATTTTTAATAAGGGCTCTGAGCAAGACAGAGGGAGAAAAAAGGAGGGAGAAGAGACAGAGGAAGAGAGAGAGAGAGAGAGAGAGAGGGGGGGGGGGGGGGGGGGGGGGGTGGGGGCGGGAGCAGAGTCTGTTGCATTGATTTCTTGGCAGTTTGGCACCAGCCCTGATTCGCCTGGAAAAGCCACAGATGTGTCAGAGGCAGTTAGGCACGCGTACACACCCAACTCGGTCACATGCACGCACGCACACACACACACACACACACACACACACACACACACACACACACACACACACACACACACACACGCGTGAAGAAAACATACAGACACATGCTTGGGTGCAGGCTCATCCAGAGAGAGAGGAGAAACAAACGTGCACTCGAACGATCTGCGAGCGTGTGTGTGGATTATAGCTGCACCTGTGCTAGGGGGGGTTGATGTCTTTCTGGGAAACGAAGCCGGCACTTCTCTGGAGCCCCGAGTCAAAAATAGGAACTATTCCACACACCTAGATGGGCAGTAAAATTCTCCTTAATCCCTGGCTTAACTTAGCTTAAAAACCTGTCCGCTCTGTTCAGCTTTCAAAGCACACCTGACTGTGCACGCGCAGCCCGGCGGAACAGCGGCGGAGAAAAAAGTCGGATGTACATTTTCATCTCTGGGCGGATGAGACATTAGGATCAAAGTCGGGGACTGGGGAGAATCAGCCCATCTCAGCCCCGAGTCCGTGAGCGTCCTCCACGCAGACTACCTGATTAGCCTGGCATTTGTGCCCTATATCCAGCACGGGAAGTGGAGGGAATATTGATGATAAAGCCCGAGGCTGAGTTGTATCTCGGCCCTCTTGCAGATCAAAAAGGGCAGCGGCTAATGGCGGGTTTAGGAGTTTGATTCCCGCCGCTGTCACCTGCGCCACCGCTCGGAACTTCAGAGACGCTCACATCAAATATTTGTCAGACCTTCTGATCCCAACGAGACGCATCTGCAAGCAATTGATTTCTTGTATTATTCATATTGTTTATGAGGACGACCTCATTTCCACGAGTCAGCTGCAAACTGCTCCTGGTTAATATTTAAACAGGTCACCTGCATCTGTTTGGAGATCGTTTAGATTTAGAGATGGCAGCTAAAGAAAAGAGTTAACCCTCTTTAACCTTGTCCTCAGCGTCCACCTAATGAATTCACCAGCAATTAACGACGACATCAACAAACCAGGCGGCAGAAAGTTACATTGGTCATTTATGGAACTGAACTCTATGAGTTTGGTGCAGCTTGATTTTGATTGATTGTGAATAAAAATCTTAATGGAAACAAACTGGTTCTGTCAGAGCAACAGCTTCAAAGCAGAGATGCTTCATTTCCACAGAAGATCAAAAAAGGCAAAAGAATTAGGAGACAGGAACTAGATTGTGTTTTCGCTTTCAAGGAAAGACGAATCGATCGTCAAGAGAGTTGCTTCCATTTTTCTATTCCCCTCAGTCCACGCCTGGTTCCATGACGTCGAGCCGTCTCAGGGGTCTTAGTGAAGCAAATTAAACTCTGATCGGATTCTACAGCCGGACCCTGCTTCCCTCCATCTTCCCTCCATCACTCTGTTGTGAACACGATGTTTTCCTAAACGCTGACGATGGAAATGACACGTGTGCACAACACTGGAGTAAAGCTGGTGTGTGGACGCAGCAGGAGTGATGTCATTCTCCCTGAAAATGGAGCAGCACCTTGCATCACACACACACACACACACACACACGGCTCCAGGTGACAGGTGTGTCACAGCAGCGCGCCGGCAAAACTGGTGATTCCATCTGACAGTCTGAATGAGCGGTTAGCGAGCGAGCCTGTGACTCACTGACCAGCAGCTCAGTCACCGTCACGCCGGCTGCATTGTGTAAATGCGGGGCCCTTCTTGGAGGAAGAAAGAGGGTGAATGAGGGACACGTGTTGGACACAGAGACGTCCCGACACCAGTGGATTAGACTCGGTATGTTTGTTGCCCTCGGTGACACAGACGATACCGGTCCCCAGACCTGTTCATGTGGCTGTCAGCAGAGACACAATAGGACACAGTCACACATTCTTTGACGCACCACAGAGGAATGTTAATCACCACCGAGGCCCATTATCAACCCCCCCCCCCCCCCCCCCCCCCCCCCCCCCCTTTTTCTCTTTTTCCACCCCCCCCCCCCCCACGCCTTCCATTTGTCTTCCTCTACTTTTAAAAACCTGACAAACCCATTGCTCGTTACTCAAAAGTGGCCATTGTTTCGTTGAGCGCGCGTGTAGACGAAGACAGAGACATCAGGCAGAGGAGATAAGAGGAGAGGCAGCGGCGAGGGCTGGCCTGCCTGGCTGCTGACATAAATTGGGGATCATAAAAGGTGTCGTGGCGGAATTAATCTGCAAAGAATGAACAAAGTGAGCCGCTGTGTGTGTGTGTGTGTGTGTTTATAGAGGGGTGTTGAATCCATAATGAAGGCGCAAGAAGAAAACATCACTCTCAAATTAAATCATAAAGCTAGATGAAAAGAGGACACCGATTTTTATTGGCGACAGCATTTACACAATATGGAGCTACTGTATATAACACGTGCACGTGTGTGTGTGCACTGCTCTGCAGCGCCTACAGGGAGTGCCGCATATATCAGGAATTTAATGCATAACGCTGAATGTCAACACTGCTGTATATTTGTGCGGAAAAATGCTAAATGTCACCAAACACCACACTCCCCCCAACCCCCCCTCCTCACTCTCCTCATCCCCACCACTGGATGAAGCTCACATCACCAGAGGACGAGCCGGCAGCCGTCACACCCGAAACCGAAAGGCTTCAACCGTACTGTACACAGTTGTGGCAGGAGCGGCGGAGTAGGCGACAACAGAGAACGGGGGACAAGGAGGGTAATGAAAGTGGAGTTGAGGGAGGGAGGGGGGGGAACTGTTTACCCTACACACACACACACACACACACACACACACACACACACACAGACGCGTTTTACAACAGGGGGAAAAGAAAAGAAGAGAAACTATATCACACGGCCTTAGCGCTTGATTTAGTGCCTCCACAGACGGTTTTATCCACGTCTCTTCCCTTAAGGAGCTTGAGGGGAGGAAGAATCTCTTCTTCTCCTCTGTGTGACAGTATTGTGTACTGAGCATCATTTCCCCTCTTCTGTCATCTCGTAACTGAAGCTATAAGATCTCAGTCTGTATGAGAATATAAAAAAAAAACCACACTGGCTTTGTGATGAAAAAAAACTACATCTTTGGAAATGTTGGGATTTAAAAGTTGTCAGAGTTTGGATGTTTGACTCTGCTGACTGCATCAAGTATTAACGGCTCACACTGATGATGAAATAAAGATTTCTTCTCTCCTGCCTCTCGACTTATCTGGCTGAGAAAATAGTTTTGATTTCATGGGATCAAATTGTGCGATTCGAGACTCAGATACTCCACAGCGTGTACACAGCATTTCAACGACCCTGCACCTACACGTGGCATCAATGAACGTTCTGTGTAATCAGATAAGGAGATTGGTCGGGCCGGGGGCTGGATCCTATTTGGGTTTTTTCCAGCGACTACATCTGCTTTTTGGAGCTTTCTCCAGGATTGTGTGAGCGGGCAGGAAGGATCTGGGGTCGGGTGGACTCTCAACTCGTTCCCTGGGCTGAGCACAAACCGCGTTTCCACCTGGCTGCGATCTGATTACCATCTCCAGATGTGGGCTGGTGCCTGCATCTCTCATTAACGTGTGCATTTCCTGATCCAGATAAGGATGATGAGGATATTGTTACTGGACACATTTAAAAACTAGAGCTCCACAACAGTCCACTGCCATCGCTCACACTCTCAGAAATCAGCTCCTTAAAAAGCTCAAACTGCCTCATCTCTGTGAATTTATTCCTGGATCCACCCCTTGATTTGGACCTGCACCAATATTTAAACGGCTCTTCCCTGACCCATGGCGTATCCACCTTCCCAGTTCCCTGGGTAAATGTCAAGTAGTTTAAGTGTAATCCCGCTCACAACCAAAACACAAATGACATTAACTCCAAGCTGAACAGACCAGTAGGTGTGTGATGGGGAGTCATCCTCCATTACATGAACAGGGCTCTTCATGGGGTCAGGCCCCACTGCTGCATCAAGTGTCATGGACATTTATATGAAGTCGTAAACAAACGCAGTTAAAATCCAAACAATCTGTGGTGGTTGATATTTCCAAAGCTGCAAAAATACAATTTTGTTTTTTTTTTAATCATTGTGTTGAAGCAACCATTTAAGATTTTCTAAGAAGTCTTCATTTGTCCACACCACTCCTTTACACCCATTACAGCGAAATGGAGAACAAAGAGATGCAACAAACACACACACACACACACACACACACACACACACACCCCCACAGGGAATGGAGGGATGGGGTATAAAAAAGGAGAGAGACAGAATAAGTCGCCAGTGATGCAGATACGGCTTAACTTCTCCCTCCAAGGCAGGAGCCCACCAGCTGAGCTCCCCAAATGAAAAACTGCACCCATTAATATGTATGTGGGGAGCTGGCATCGAGCATCTTCAACAACACATGCAGCAGACCCTCGCTGAACGTGTCCGTGCACAAACCCGCTCGGATACCAGGCGGCAGCGCTTTCATAAATAAGCTCCACGTGCCGCTTTCTGAGGCGCTAAGTTTGTGCTTATGACCTTTAAGGTTGAAAGGGTGAATAATGAGGAGCGGGGCGACTCAGCCAGACCCGCCCGGGAGGCTGGATGAGTGAAGGACGGAGATGGAGGGATGGCTGAGAGAAGGAGAGAAAGTAAGAGAGAAGAAATACGAGGGCGCTGCCATCTCTTTTCTCCTCCCTCCGGCTCCCCCAGCTGTTGTTCTCCCTCTCCCTCTCTCTCTCTCTTTCAATAACTTTTCATTGTCACTCATCCCTCCAATAACCTCTAACCACTTGTGCCACCCCTCCTCCCCTCCACTCCCCCGCCTGCTCTCTCCCTCTCTTTCTTTCTCCATCCACACAAATGACTCAGTGAAACAGGTCAAGTGTGACAAAACTCCCCCTGCAGCTCAACCTGCCTAATACGAGGCCCGGCTCATTGCACCAAGACAAGTAAGACGCTGCTTCCCTGGGGGGGGGCGGTGCCAACCGATAACATGTCCAAACATCTGCATGCAACCATTCGGACACGTGTCATTCAGCTACAGCCACATTTGTACAACGTGTTGGAGAAATCCCAACAAGCAGGTTTAACGCCAGTTTTTCACGTTCCGTGTCACAGATGCATCTCAGGTGTCCTGATGACATCACGGCCGGTCTGAGCTGGAGCCGATCAAACCTGTGATTACTGCAGGATCGATCAGTCAGACAGTGATCACATATTAGTGGGTGTTTTTAAAGAGTACCACCGCGTTTGTTTCCCAGCAAAAGAGGAAATCGTCACATCTTCGTGCCGTTAATGGAACTGAAAGAATTCGGTCACTGACTGAAAAATAACCTGCAACTGTGGAGATATAATTCCCTCCCGGACGACTAGGGAGGATTTAAAATGTCTCTCTGTCTCGTGCGGTATCGTACTGAATAAAAAAAAAACAAAAACAGATAAACCCCTCTGGACATTTCTGAAGACATTTCACAGGATGAATCACAAACAATCTGCATTAATCGAAGAGAGAAAACACTTATTAACTGCAATGCTGTTGGGTAAACACTCGAGCCTGGAAACTGAGCAGCAGCCACGTTTAACCTCTTTGTGCTCCATGCTAATGCAAACCCCGAAGCGCTGGTGTCCAAGTGGCAATAAGAGCAGGACAGCAGAGTAAAGGGCCTTTAAATAGAATGAACGACCGGGGAAAAACCAAAGTCGATGCACACACTTGACCTTTCACACAGAAACACGCCGTGGCAAAGCAGGTGCTCCGCGCCGCCATATGCAGAGGGCCGGGATAGAGAAATCCAACAGCCCCATATATCAGGACGCTGGGGGCCTGTGGAGGATAAACGACCTGCGAGCAGTACCTGGACAGTGAGTGTAATACACAGATAAATAACCGGGTACTGGGAGCGACGCGATGACACACAGACTCCCCGAGAGAAAATGCAAACCGCCGCACTCGCACGCGGTGATAAACCGACCGGAAACGCCGGGACGGGAGCAAAGCACGCGCTTGTTTGGGGGAGTCGTGTTTGTCGGAAGCTCCCGGGAACGACGGTCGTTTGGGAGGGTAATGACTTAGGAAACTGAAATGTACTGGAACATAAATTAATCAGATCCTCGGCGCTGCGTGCGTGCGCACCGCATGCGCTTTGTACTGTCTGCTTTTGCATTTCACACCCTATTGTAAGCGCCCAACAAAGTTCCAGCTATTACACACAGAGGGGTGCGTGATTCTCCTCTAATGCCCCCCCCCCCGGGTCCTGGTGGAGGCGAGGCGGTCAGACCAGAGCGCCAAGGGCGGCATGAACCAGTTATTACTGTCAAGGTGGCAAAGATCACATTGGTGTCTGTGAGAGCAATAATCGACTCCTGTTGATAAACACTTCACGTAGAGGGCCTGCCACGCTAAAAGCCACATTTGAATAACGTTTAATTTCCTCCTCTATGATAAGACCTTTGTCCGCTCAGGACCATTTTATTCCATCACCGCCCTGAACTGACAGTCCAAGGGACGTGGGATGTTGCAGCCTGGCTGTGCTCTGCATGGCAATGCTGACACTCGCCCGTAGAGTCCAAACAGACACGCAGCAGACCCAGAGCATGTGTTGCAGTGTGGTCCTGGATCTCCAGCCCCCCTAAAGAGCACCAAGGGCTTCGGTTTTGTTAAAAAAAACCCAGAAGCAGCCATATTTAAAAGGACACGGAACGGCCCTGGCTGTCAGTCACGTGGACTAATCTCTATTCTCCTCTGTGGGTCCAGAGCAGAACAGAGTGACACACACAGAACCACAGACGTCCTTTAACAGGTTTACAATGGCCCAGCTCTGAGTCCACAGCAGACGATGAGGAGATAGCAGCGGCAGCAGGAGTGATTACAGTGAAAAGAGATGTCTCGATAAGATGACACACATCAGAAGATGAATGGGGATGCAGTCTGTGGATATAAGGGAGGCGCTGACACACACACACAGTCTCATGAAGCCCTGACAGTTCTCTCTGCACTAGAGGCTGTTACTTCACGTCAAACAAAGAAAGCAGAGAGGACTTGAACTCTGCAGGGGAACCGGCCAGGGCAGATAAAAATCACAGTGGACGATGGAGCCGGGTCCACTGCACCGCTGTGTGTGTACCGACACACTCGCACGATGCCTGAGCTCAGAGCTGCAGGGGGACGCCAGGCTGCAAGTGTTGAATATGCAGATTATGTTAAATAAACTATACAGTCACTACAGGGCTCTGCATAAACAATCCCATATCATCATGTGTCTTATTAGAAGATAAAAAGGCCATGATAAGATACTGCAATACGTGATGCATGTGAAATAATGAATGGCTAGTAATACTAGAATAATATATCTTGCATCAGTCTGTGTAAATGACTCACATGGTAATTAACCACAGCTTATCGTCATCGATATCATGACACACGTGCACGGCATCAGTTTAACGAAGCGATGAGAGCCGGGGTCACAGAGTCATTCGGTTCTCACGCAACATCCAAACCCCTCACGGAGGAGGCAACACGCTCAGGAGTACAAATATTAGTTATTCAACAGCAAACAGCAACTTTTCTTTTCCTGGTAAAACGCCCACACACGAATGAGAGCGCACATTTGCATGCGTATTCCATACTGTCAGGCAGGCAAACATCTGCACAGCGGTTACGTGCACAAATGAACATGAACACAATCATCCAGCATTTACACGACTTGGCAGCCCCCAGAAGACAGCCCCTCACACCGAGTGTTTGCACAGCCATTTTTGTTTTCTTTATCTTCATATTCATCTCTCGCTCTGTATGTTTGGATCTGAGCGTGTGCAGGCGTGCGTGTGCCAGTGCGTGCATGTACTTTGTAAGAGCTGCCTGTTGAGACGGTGAATTAAACAGCAAGTGCATTTGATCTGCAATGCACTCCAGGGCAAATATACACAAAATGAGACAGACACACACACACACACACACATACACACTCTCTCACACAGACACACGCACACACACACACGCACACAGCATCAAAATCATTTCCGTCACAGAATCTATTCTTAGGAGCAGCAACAAACCATTCTTTCCCTGATATAAATCTCTTTTATTCATACCCACACACACACACACACACACACACACCACACAGACACGCACACTTAGCTCAAAGCTACACTCCCTGGTGGTCATACTGCATTCACATAATGTTCTTTGTTTTTCATTTTCCTGAAGAGGATTTGTTCCAGGTAAGTCGGCGCACGAAGACCTTTTGGAGCTTATTTCACTGACGCGCACGCTAACCATCTTCCATCTGGTCCCGGCTGGTGTTTGTGCAGATGCGTGGAGGTCAGCGGCGCTCTTCCCGTCTCTGTGTCAGGGACAGACGGACGGACAGACGCGTGCACGCTCACACAACGTGTGATCTGGGAGAAGCTAAATCAACACAGCTGCAACAACTCAACGCTCATCATCCTCCTGCCGTCGCTCAGCCGTCTCCACTCCATCTTTAATCAGGCTTCTCCTCCCCTCCTCTGTTCTTTATTTTCGCCCTTTTGCTCTCTCCATCCTCCCAAACTCCTCCTCTCATCTTTTCCCTGTTTATTCAATCTTGCATTAGTCACTGTTAAATTTATACACCAGCTCGCTCTCGGTGGCTGCTGCCAAAACACAGGGCCTCAGATCTCAGCCCGGCACAGCGCTCCACGGACGCCCTTCTGTGCCCTCCCTCCACAGCACCACCATCATTCTATCGCTCTCTCACTGCCCTTCTCTGCCCTCCCAGCAGTTGGCCGATGCGCTACCTCGGGGAGGGACGTGCCTCATCCGTCCGACCACGTGCCGCAACCGCCCTGTTACCTCCGAGCCGCTGTCAGCACAGGACAGGAAGAGTGAACGCCCCGTGGCCTCCAGGGGAAACAGGAGCATCCACTTCAGTCTGTCTGCCTGCATGTGCATTTATCAGTGTGTGTGTGTGCAGAAACACAGCAACACACTGAATGACCAGAAGCCTGCAGATCGGATGTTGTAGTTTACCGCAAAGGGAAGAGTGATGATAGGATTTCCAATTTCCTGCGATTGCTTACAAGTGGAACTTCCCCTGCTTTGCTCAGCGGGACAACAGCATCCTCTTAGTTGCTACAACCACGTTTCACGTAGTTTTAAATCTCCCCTCTGCGTCTGCAGAGTAAACAACGGCTGAGTGACGGCTCTGTCCAGCGTTCACTGAAAACAAGGCAGATTGGGGCAGATAGCATCGGCCCAATCCTCTCCGCTTAAACAAAAACGCCGACCGCGCCACGAGAAGCCCCCCCCCTCCCTAACCCACAAGGGAATCTGTCACAGTCGGGCTCAGACAGTGTGAAATTAAGTTGAAAATATACTGATTTAAATTTTGTTTACGTGAAACAAGGAGCTGTGCGCGAGACAGACAGCGAAAGTAAGAACAGGTTGAGGTTACAGTTCTACAGAGTTTTAGTTCCTCGCTCTGAAAAGCCTTGAAAACCTCGAAAGACTATTTATGAACCAAAGTAATTATTATCACTATTATCGTCTTTGCATCCACACGCAGAAAGACATGGTGACAACAGACAGCGTGAGCTCGTCTTTGAGTCCAGTGAACGTTTAAAATGACCTCTGACCTTCGGGTTAAGATCCTCTTCCTCTCTCCTTGTATGTTTTTTTTTTTCCCTTCAAGGTGTTCACAAGAAGCCTCCGGCACTTCCCTGCTCGGCATCAGGATTGTCACTGAGAGGATAATTACACGCTGACACGAGCCGTCAGCCCAAAGCAGCACTTTGCCAAAGAGAAGCTGAACGAGGCACTGGCTGCAGACACTTGGTCTTATGGTACAGTGCGAGGAGAAAAAGCATCTGGCGATCTGAGAAAAACTCCTCCAGACATCAGCAGACACTTGTTATCTCCCCTTGTGATGCCCTGTCAGATTTACGCTGCAGCCATCTTCATCGTCTCAGCCTCCTCACGAGCTTTTTCTCCTCCAGTCTGTTCCTCAGCAAATGGACATGAGCTGAGATTGAGGTCAGGCCGACTGACTTGGCGAGTACATTCCATTGTTTCGCCATAAAAACTCCTTAATTGCCTCGTCTCCGTGCCGCGGGTCACGGAGTCTGTTAACACATACAAATATTCCAGTAACTGTAGCTGGAGGTTTGATCAATTCACCACAGGCAGAGAGAGAGAGAGCGAGAGAGAGAGAGAGAAGCCAGACGCTGTAGAGCCAATAAAAAAAAATATGCGGGAAGCTTCTTTCATAATTGGGGTCAGAGGCAGACACTTGCTTTAATCCCGGCAAACGCCCAGGTCACCGCATCCATCACTCAGACATCCATGCAACAGGCCTGGCCATGCATCACTCACTCTGGGATTTATTAGTCAGGCCTGGCGCTGCAGGGTGAGAGGTTAAATGAGGAGCAGTGCGTTAGCAGTTATCAGCATAGAGACGAGAGTGGGTCTCACACACACACACACACAGTGGTAATGCTAATTTAAGTAGTAGTTTAATGGAGAGCTATACAAAACACACACACATCTTCACACTTGCAAACATTCTAGAGATCTAAACTGTATGAAACCCAGTGAAGCACTCAGCGGGTGTCTAAACACTGCACAGCCACACAACACACACACAACACACACACAGGGCCAGGACCAGCGAGCCGTCTTGCCCAGGGGCGCTGCACCATGTCTCCTCACTGTAAGCTAATGTTCAACACAGTGGTGGTGCTCGGCGTAGCTGCTGTCACTTTGGCTTCAGATCCGCGTTATTTGCTCCTCGCTCGTCACGGGGACGCCCACTTCTGAGGCGCGCACCTTTTCCCTGGGACGCACGCAGGCAGAAACGCAAGTGAGGCACAAGCTTTCGCTCCCATCTGCAGCTTAAAAGCATTTTGTGCTGCGCCGGGGTCTTTTACATTCAGCTAGAAAACCAAAGGAGTCAGTGTGTGTCTGTGTGTAAGTGCTCTCTATCTCACCAGCCTCACATCCAAAGCAATTAGAGAGGCCAGATGGTGGGCTGGACTCACAGTAAAGGGCTGTGCATTGACAGAAGAAGCTCGCTACGAAAATGAACTGTGACAAAGAGACACACACACACACACACGACGGCCTCGTCGAGGACGCGCTGCCATAACTGCCATAAACCGACTGTCACAGTTACGAGTTAACAACGCAACTTGATTTCTGTCTTTCGCTGGGGACACAGAGGACGTTATTGTGAGTGAACCAAACATGGCAGGTGCACACACACACACACGTTGACCTGACACATGCACTCATGTGCCACACAACATTCATAGATAACCCTGCACACACACAGATCAGCCCTAACCGTGGCCTTTTGTTAAAATTTGACCAAACCAGTTTGGTTTTGACACAGTTCAAACAATGCAGCCTTTCACAGGCTCCATTCAGCCCGTTTCAGCTTGGCCTGCACATTCCCCGACTGAAAACACAAACTGCCGCCCTGCAGGAAAACCACTGAAGCTACAGCGCAGCATTCCTCCGCTGTGCTCTGCCCTCGCTGCACTTTCCCTGAGCGAAGGAAACCATTTTACACGCGCTCTTCGTTATCAGCACGTTCAACAATCTACAGCCAACTACTGCTTCACACACCTGTTACCAAGGCAGCGGGCTGACTCCAGCCAACCGGGATGCATATACAAATCAGTGATACTGGGAGGAGGCGGAGCTACACGACAACAGAAACTGACAAAATGGCCTCTCCTATTTATGAGCTCGGGTTCCCATAAGCCCGTTATCTCACTTGTGCTGGCACAGATTTATCAAACCTGAAATAAAGCAAACAACCCGATCAGGAAATGAGGCAGAAGAAAACACAACAAAACAAAAAAAACAAGTGGCAGGTTTCTGTGTCTGGATTGAGAACGATGGGTGACAAGGAACAGAGCGGCCACTTCATCCCCCAATCAATGAATCTATAAATCTAATCAGCGAGAATCGATGACCGGCGCTTCGGTTCAATCCGGCCCCTCAATCACCCGCGATAAGCGTAAGTGTTAAAGAGGCAGAGAGGAGCGGAGACAGACACCACACGCTGCAACGCCGGAACAGTTCAAAAATCAAGGAGTCTTTAATAGCAACCAAATACGAAAAAATAGAGAAAGACTTGACACAAAATAGTGACAACACCTGTAATTCGGTCAGAAAGAAAATCAATTTAAAATAATACAAAAAAAAGAAAACACCTTTTACACAGAGCAGTCAATAATAAAAAGCACATTTTGGGGTAAGACTGTTTTCGACGTGTGTATAGTTCATCTGTATAGAAGAAGCACAATTGCCGGGTTTGGCAGCAATCACAGCGCAGCAGTCATGAATAAAGCACTCAGAAAACATAAATTATAAAGCACTGCAAAATAACAGAAAGGAGGAGAAACTGTAATAGGAGAAAATAAATTCTTCATGCTTGCCGTCACTGAGAAACACACATACGTGACACCATAAATTAGTAATTTTCCTCTGCTACATATTTATATATTTATACTATGTACACAGGAAGGTTTCTCTTTTTTTTTCTTTTATGGGAGATGTTAAGGCTTCGATTAGTCATCAGATGTGTGGAGCCGAAGAAATAACAGTATTTGACTTCGTGGTAACAAAATATTATTCATAATAATAATAATAGTAATAATATTAATTGGTTGCTTCACAATTTATTCTTGTGCTAGAACCAAGACCTGTGTCGTGGAATTCTCTAAAAGCATTTTGTCTGATTAGTTTCACTTGGGTAGAGGTAAGAGAGTGTGTGTGTGTGTGTGTGTGTGTGTGTGTGTGTGTGTGTGTGTGTGTGTAGGTGGTCACAGTGCCGCAGGTGGCAGTGAGAAAAATTGAAAAAAAGACTTTGGAGCTGAGAAAGAAGTTGTGTAAATCTAAAGTGAATCCTGCAGGGGGAGGTGGAGGAGGTGGAGGAGGAGGAGGAGCAGGAGGTCAGCACAGCGGCTTTTTTTTTTTTTGGTGTTTTTTTTTTTCTTTTCATGGAAGCTTATATCTCATGTGTGGAACAAAAGTAGGAAGGACAACCTGTTTCCTCAAAAGTGTGTTCCTCTGACAGGAGGTGAGAGGTGTGCGTCCCTGAATGAACGCAGCCGCCTTTGTTCTACTCGGTCAGTGTTTTAGAAACAGGCTGGGACTGTTTGCGGGAACGAAGAGCAGCGGAGCGGGGAGCGCTTCGTGCTGCGATTCTTTCCACTCTAGCAGGACCCAGTATACGTCCTGACGGAGCCACTGAGCAAGAAGGGAGAAAACTTTTGTGTGTGTGTGTGTGTGGGCTTGTGTCAGGAGATGGCAGAGTTGTCAGGTATGAGGTGTCTTCTGCACAGTTTGGCTGTGGGAGTGAGCATAATGAGAGTGACTGAGGGGTTTTTCTGTGTGGGCGAATGTTTCTCTGCATTCTGCTGACGTGTATGTACAGTATGTATGTATGTGTGTGTGTGTGTGTGTGTGTGTACGAAATGCATAACAACATCTCCAGTTTGCCAGGCTATTCAGGTTACAGCCCCAACGGTAGACAGGGAGATGCCCCTAAGCCCCGGAGCATCAGGACCACACACACACACACACACACACACACACACACACACACACACACAGCAGACAAACAGGCCATCGCTACCGTGGTTACCGTCTACCTGATGTGTATTTTTGCATTGTGCAGGGCATCTGTCAAGGAGAGGGAGACGCCAACTGTGCAGAAAACAAAAACAACCTGTGCTTGTGTGGCGACGCAGGAAACCCTATCTAGCACAAAACAAATGTATAAGCAGATTATATAATTTGGGGGTTCAGGTAAACTATGCTCAGTCAGTTGGGCGCGTTGAAAACAAGCCAACTGCTGAGGTGCTCATTAAAAGTTACATTCTGATGCCCTCGCAGACGCGTGGCCTCACGGGTTCTTCATCGCCACTTCCACCGCGCGGGCGACGCCGGCTCCACTGATCTGATATTTACATTTTCATAAATATCCACATTTTCACAAGAAAAATAAAAATGCTGACATATATAGTACACGGATACCTGACACCAAAATGTACATACAGCAGTTTGTCCCTTGTCACGATTATTGTTTTTTTTCTTCAGCCCAAGTTTTACCCTCATTACTCTCTTTGTAGTGGCGACACACACAAGTGCAAAAATAAGTAACGCATCTTCATTTCGAGCGGCTGCGACGGATCACGTGTGCTGGGTAAATGTTCTGTGCCTCAGTTTGACAGGAGCTGCGTTTGTGTAGAAACTAAGGCCATGAGACAATAATCCTGTTGAACACGCCGGCTTACAATATGCCAGACGGCGCTGAAACGCTCAACGGCATCTCTACTTTTGCCGTCTGCCTCCTAGTCTCCCTCCACCTCTCTAAAGGTTAACAGCCGTCACGACGGCAAACGAGGACTGTCCAACTCGATTCGCATCTGTAGTTCAAGGGTAGAAAAAGCCACGATAAGAAAGGCGGCCGAGTGCAGTCATCCTCGCCCTTGGCAATGGGTCACCCTGCGTTTGACCTCACGACCTGCAGCGCACGGCGACCCGGCTCTGCGCCAGGCCCTCGCAGAGGTCAATACAGTCATCTCGACCACGCCCCCTCCCCCCCCACCGATTCCCAAAGGGGTCAAAGGGGAGTTGATTAGAGGTCCGGGGAAAGCGTGATTAGAGCTCCTCTCCAGGATTGTCCATCACAGTCACCCAGTGGCAGCTACAGTGACGCACGCACGTGCACACGCTGAGCCTGAAAGACAGCGGTGCACGGCAGCTGCAGAAAGATGTTTCTTAGAGTGGGCCTCGGGTGGCTCGTTACCAGGATAAATTAACAGTCAGGGGACAATCAGCCCTGGAGCTGCATCATAAAGGGCTCTTTCACCGCCGCTTGCCTGTGAGTCAATATGACTCCCGACGCTTTAGCGCGGAAGCAACCTTTTATGTTTCCCGATCAATTCACTACATTTAACAACATCCACTAATGGAAAGAAATATTACATGATCCCATTGAAAATCTATGGCCGCTCAGGAGGTGGGGTCCGGTTATAACCCGCCGGTCCCTCCTGGCGCGGGGTCGAGGTGGCGGGAGCCGGCGCGGTGCAGGGAACGCGGCCGCTCCAGGTGGATTAGTCAGTCCTGGCATGTCAGGGCAGGCATGGCCGGAATAGAGGAAGTGGGCCGTTTGACACATCAGGAGCAGTAAAATACTCCCCAGGTCTCCGTGGCCCTGACCTCAACGCTGCCCTGGATAAATCAGAAACTCCCCTCATAAACACTGGGAGAGAGGGAGGGATGGAGGGAGGATAGAGAGAGATAGAGGTGGGAGGAGGGTGCAATCGCCACGTCATAAACGATAAGTGGTGGCAATCTGTTGGTCCCGGCTAAGCGAGCGACTTCACGGCTCATTACCAATCAAGCCCCTCCTGTCAGGAGCGCTGCGAAGAGACGGGGACGAGGAGGAGGAGAGAGGAAGAGACGTGCCCCTCTCCGTCCCTTGACCCTGTCACATTGGCTGCATCTCACTCTCTCATCTTTTCCCTTCGGGCTCAGCACTAAAAAGTTTGCATTTGAATACCTCGGCTAAAGATCACGGTTCCAACTCTGCAAACTCACTCTGTTCAAAGCCGCAGCTCCTGCATCTGACTGGAGTCAGATAAACTGTGGGAACTGTGTGAAGTGTCGGCCGTGATGGATTGTTGTTTGCCGTTGTTTATATAGATTTATTTATTTATTTATTTTTTGTTGTTGAGAGGAAGGTGGAGAGAGAGCGGAAAGAAGAACTCGCCGGCAGACGTGAGACAACACAATGTTCTCTTCTCTAGAAATCACTGGATGGTTACTGTCTATGCCTTCAGATGTTTTTCCCACAAACCCATTGCGAGGTGCTAACTACTAATCAGCTGTCAGAGCACAAGGCATTACCAAAACAAAAGCTTTCCCACAGGAAGAGAGCGAAGAGCAAGCCCATCTACGGTTTGGGTGGAGATAAGAGTGAATATGCATGTGCGATGCTTCCTCTATAGCAGAGCTCGTCTCATGATTCCATTATTTTCCTCCTCCACTACATAGTTCTCTCCTTTAGTCTGTCAAGAGTCTGTCAGCGTCCCAGAGAGAGCTGGTGGGACACAGGTTGCTTCTTCGGTTTGATTTTCGCCTCTCGGGGACCTGACATCAACAACTCTCTCTCTCTCTCTCTCTCTCTCCTGTTCGTTCAGTTCATTCTGGGGCTGCGCTGTGATTAATAATAGGATACATCTTAAATCAATTTTTTCAAAAAATGAAAGTGGTATCGATCGGGCAGGACTCCTGAAACCACAAGATCTTCGGGAGGGATCCGTTTTCTCCTCTTTCCGTCTCCTCCTCCTCCTGCGCCTCCTCTATACGTAAACTGCAGTCCGCGAGATGACGGAGCCGTCCCGCTGGGACTCCATGTCGTCATCCATGTAATCTCCAATCATATCGTCCTGGTCGCTGTGTGGGCGGAGCTGAAGGATGGGGGCCCCTCCGGTGAAGTGGTCATACCGCTCCTCCTCCTCCAGCTCGTCAAACTTCCTCCTCTCGGCGTCATCCAGCTCGTTGCTCAGCAGGATGTCCTGGGCGGTGGGGGTCGTGGCGACGACCTCCGGCCGACTCCCCATGGTGAGAGGCTGGTGGTGGTTGTTTTTCTCTCCGAGGGCCGGGTGGGAGGAGCTATCGTTGTAAACATAGATGGGCCCGTTGTTGTTACCGCCCCCGACTCCGCCGCTCCCCGCCCCTCCGCTCGTGCCGTTCTTGCTGGCCTTCTTGCCTCCGCCAAATATGCGCGTCTTCAGGTCACTGCCGCCATTGGCACGGTAGCCCTGCTGCTGCCGGCGGCTACGGGTGACGAGCACGGCAATGAGAGCGGCCACCAAAAGGAGGGCCAGCAGGGAGCCAATCACAGCTCCCGCCACCACGCCGGCATTGGATGGGTTCACTGAGGGCTCTGTAGGCGGGGAGGGAGAGAAGGGAAGAAAGGGAATATGGTTGAGAGAGGGGCAGGAAAAAAAAGAGAACAGCGTGAAACACAGAGCGAGGGCGAGGAGAATAATAGAGAGAGCATAAAAAGGAGACAAGGGAAACAAGGAGAAGGGGAAGAGGAGGAAAAGGAGAGAAGGCAGGGGTTGGATGATGTCAGTGGTGCTGGTCTGAGCTGTACTCAGTCAAGTGTGTAAAAGTACTGAGGTGTCAGTACAGTTTTGTGTGTGTGTGTGTGTGCGCGCGCATGTTTGCCGAGCCTCCTTCTAAACTGACATTTCCTCTTCCCTCAGAGCTGCTCCTGTCCCCATTCCCACAGCCACGCCACAGCCACGTCTCCGCCACGTCGCCCCCTCGTGTCGTCCTTGAACAGTGAGGGTCTGTCAAAGGGATCAGCCACAAATCACAAGGTGGGGGCCAGGGCCCGGGGGGGGGGGGGGGGGAGGGTGGGGGGGGGGGGGGGGGGGGGGGTAGTTGCAGGATGTGCACACACACACACACAATTTCTGAAGGAGCGGTAAATGTCGTGCACAAGGCAGAACAGGTGGAGGCCATGCAGGGGAGGGCGGTAATGATGGATGGAGGAAGCCAGGGTGGAAATTGGATGAAGAACGTGAGGAGGAGGAGGAGGAGGAGGAGATGGTAGCGGGTTGAGTGAGTGACAAAGTGACACAGCGGAATGACAACTCCTCCTGGAAGCCACGAACAAAGAGCAGGGGGACGGATTGGCACCCCTCAACCGCGGGCGCTGCACGAGAGCGCGTCAGTCCGACACGTGTGACCGGTTTTTTTTTCTTAAACTCCTGCGCGCACATTAAAAGAAGCCATTTAAGTTTGCTTTAAATCAGACAAAGGCTTTGTTACTGTGCAAATTGGCTCAGACGAGAGTGAAAACAATGAGCGCCGCGCCACCCGACACACTCCGTTCCTGCTCGTGTCTGCGGCTTGGAAGGAAAAAAATAAAAACTCCAGGGAGAAGTCGTCGTGTCTAAATCAGGGTTGTGAAGACATCCCATATGACTTGTCAGGCATATAGAGCTTTCTCTGAACTCGCACTTCCCACTCCCTTGACGTGTTGCTGCAGTGATATTAGAGCAGCATTTCAAAGCAGGTGTTTGCCCACGAAAAGATACGAGATGCTTGTGTAGACAAGGTTGTTTGAAACTTCTCTCAATTCACGGTGGCAATATCAGGCCTCAGTTTCAGGACAAAATTTAAACATTTCTTTCATTTTTTCCTACCCAGAAAGTACAGTTTTCCAACTAAATACTTCACTGTATTAGTCAAAGTGAGCGCAGTGCAGCGTTTAGCCCGCGGTGACGCAACAGCAGGAGTGACCTGCAGGAACCTGCTGGAATCATTCCACAGAACCCTGGAGCTGCTGTTCACCTGTTCGCTCAGAGGTCGCTGGAGCTCGATCGCACGACGCACAACTGGAAAAATCAGCTGCTGTTGCCTCACTGTCGCTGTTAGTCAAAGTTCATTAATATCATATTATGGACTCAAGCCCAGATCAAAGCTGACACTGCATTTCTTTGTAAAGATACACACGCCAAGAGTGAATAATAATAATAATAATATGTTTACTTTCCAGCAAGATAGAACTTTGCATTAAAATGATCACATCAAAACTGCGGCCCTAACCTGACCTGTGTGACCTGTGTGGTGGCAGCCACGCTGAGAATCTAAAGGCAACACTGTCAGTTAATGGCAGCCTTCAGCTGCTGAGCCAAGCCCTGGCAAAATGCAGCGTTTGCTGCTTTGCAAAGGTCCTGCAGGGGCAGGGGTTCAGGGCTCTAAGTGCTTTCTGGGACTCGGAGAACTCCCAGCAGACGGACCCTGTGACCGTTTCACCCGTGTGGTCATCGTGTACAACACAGCAGCCGGGGAGCGCGGCGCTGAGCCGAGGTCGACTCCACCCAGGCTGCTTGAATTCAGATGTGACGCACTCTGAATAAATATGCACACCAAGGAAATAATTAGAGGCAGATTAGGGGGCACTTTAGGAAGGCTTAGACTTTATTCTATCAGCTGTTTCTGTAATAATGTGTCTTTATCGCAAATGACTTGAAGCAGAGAGGAAATTGTTAAAGATATAATATTCCCACTTGAGGAGGGTTCACCTTGCTAATGTCTGGGTCTGTGTGAACACGTATAGTTTTGCTTTTTAAGTCATAGGATTGTTTATTATTTTCATGTTTGGGGATTCAGGATTCCCCAGAAAAAAATAAAGTCAAGTCAAGTGTTGACTGAGGAAGATTTCTGGAAAAACATAGTCATTAAAGTTTATTCAGAGCGCTCTTCCTCACTTCAGGCTTTAACTACACAAAGGAAATTAAAGAAGCTGCAGTGGTGAGCAAATAAGTTTTTTAATTTTTTTTTGAAACCATGGTGGAAAGTGATCAAGGACCCTCAGCTAAGCTGAACATCCAGCTTTGCTTTCCACTCGCTGCACTCTGAGGAGCCGCAGCCGAGGATTAACCAGTCGGCGCGGCTCTGGAAATCCCTGCCTAAATTTAAAAGTGGCGAATCAGCCCGGTTTTATTGTCATTCCCATTTGGAATCCAGCAGAAGCCAGCCCCTCTTGTTAAGTGCACAGAGAGCTGACAGAAATACTCTTGTAACACTGATTCTTGTCAAGAGAGGAAATGGCAGTCTGCTGCTGTCTCCACCTGTGCTCCGCTCTCCTCTCATCCACCACCCCTTCCTCCATCTTTGCCGCCACTTCACCGGCTGTCTGCCGCACACTCTGACGTTTCCAAATCCATTTTCCTTGCCATTTGTACTTCTGTCATATGTTACGTCTCCTCCTCCTCCTGCTCCTCTCTGCTTCACTTTCAACATAGGCCTGGGGAAAAAATTAATAATTTGATGTGGGTACATTTCCTTCTTTTAATTTGTCCCGCCAGCCTCCCCCAGCACACGGTCCCTCTTCCCCGAGCAGCGCTAATCACCGCTGTTCGCACACATGAGAGCGAGAGCCGGCCCTCAGTGTCCACTTGTACCAGGAACACAAGAAATGCATTATCACCTCGGGCAGCACGGAGCTCTGGCACACGCGGCAACAATCTCTCTGCAAACTTCAGAGACGGATGCTGCGCCGCCATTGTCATCGCATCAAAGGGAATTACAGCGAAATTGAAATGCAAATTCCCCCTAAATTCCACCCAATTATTTTTAATGCCTCGTTCCAGTCTGGTCCTGAGTGTCTCGGAGTCGGTGCTGGTAAATCCGTTTGTGAATGATAATTCATGTTTTATTCTCCCCTTCTGGAGACAACACTTAAAGATTCAAGAGCGAGATGTAAAGGAGGCACCCCTGGCTCCCAGCACGGGGCCCGCTACAAACCCAGACACATCCTTAACAAAGCACCCGTGGAATTTATTTCAGTGGGTGAAGAAAGGACACCCCGTCAACACATGAGCCGGCAGAATGGGCTGCAATATGCACGCTGTGTGGATAACTGGGGGGAAAGAAAAACAAACAAACACACACACACACACACAGAGACCATACTGTGGGAGCCATAGAAGAAAAAGCATGTTCCTTATGAAGTCACGTCCTCCATAACCGTAAGCTCCAAATGACCGCAAGTAATGGGGGAGATGGGGCAGAAGTAACACGTACTGCAGCCTCCCAAAAAACACATGCATGTCTCACACACACACACACACACTCTAGCATCACCATGGTCATCAGCCGTCTGACGCTGGGTTAGGCTGCACCTAGAGCGTAGCTTAGCTCCATTCTGTGTCAGCATGTTAAGTTGTTGAACATGTGTGTGTGTGTGTGTGTGTGTGTGCGTGTGTGTGTGCTAATGAGGGGTGGGCAGGGGGCCCAGTTGCAGGCTGGAGGGAGACTTGGCTCCATCAGACCTGTTCTCTGGCTGCTTTCGCATGGCCGGAGACGCACACTGACTGACAGATGCAGACACACACACACACACACACACACACACACGCCCAAAACCTAGTGGAGGGAAGGGCCAGAGCCCCCTGCCCTGTAACTGCCTCCTTGGACGAGTCTTAAAATGAGAGAGGATGCACTGAAATGAGACAAAAATCTATTTTCCGTTGAGCTGGACATGCTGGGGCCTCAATTGGGGGCGTTTTAATGTTTTCAAGGTTCAGCTGAGATACCCTGAGAAGACGGAGGAAATCTGGGTGGGCCACACAAGAGCCCTACCAACAGGAGCCTGGAATGGAGGGAAGGACGGCGGGATGGAGACGAGTAAGCTGTGATTAAGGAAGAGCCACTGGTATTTAAGAGTTAAGCTTAGAGAGAGCGAGAGAGAGGGAGAGAGAGAGAACGCTGGGGGCAGGAGTCTCTACTCTGAGCAGGGAGATCAGCAGCAGACATGCAGAGGCTGAAAGACAACCTGGGAGAGATAAGGAGGATGAGGAGAGAGCATATGCTAAGAGGGCGATGCAACGGAAAGAGCAAACTGCGGCGAAAAGAGATAGAGAGGGAGAGATAAATCGAAGCAAAGGGAGGAGGGGGGGGGGGGGCGGGGGGGGGGGGGGGGGGGCAGGTTAGGATACGTGTGTGACTAAGCAGCTGGATCGAAGATGAGAGGAGGAGAGGCAAGGAGAGGAGAGGACATCCATCTCCCTCCCTCTGCCTCCAGGTGCACGGGACAAAACTGAGGGCAGAGGACACTGGAAAACACACACACGTCTACACACTGTGTGTGTCATGCAGCTGTGGGGTAGATGGGAGCGGGGGACCTGCTATGTAGCAGGTGCTGGCCATTTCACGCCTGTCGGCCCTTCTTAGCCCTGTTTGTCTACACGCATTCGCATTAGCTTCCATCTGGAGTCATTCCACATCTTTCTCTCGCCCCGTTCCGACTATTACACTCTCTTTGGATCCTGATGAACCCTTTCTGACTCACTCTCTCTCTTTGCAAACTCTCCGTCTTCAACGAGCCCCCCCCCGTCTGTGCAACACTCGCCGGTTGCCTCGCTCACCTCTTAACTATCATCTCATCCTCTTCCTCCTCCGCCGGTGAGTAAGAGAGGAGTGGGAAGGAGGTAAGAGAACAAGACCAGATGGAGGAGGCAGATGACAAGAACAAGGAAGCAGTGGGAAGTTGAACACAGGAAGGACGACCAGGAGAAGATGAGGGAGGGTAATAAAAAAAACAAAAAAAGGAGAAAGTGGGATGAAGAATGGGAAAGGAGAGAGAATGTAAGGACAGAGCGAGAGAGGAAGGGATGGTGGGGTGAGCGGAGAAGCAGCCAGAAGCTGAAGCAGCAATGGGTGACTGATCCGCTCTGAGAGGCTTGGAGACAGACGGACACACGCTATGCTGAGAGATAGTGGAGGCCAGTAGTGGAAGAGATAGGATGCAACTGCACAAGACACCCATGGGAGTTTTTATATGCCGTCAGCATCCGCTCCTCTCTCCCTCTATCCCTCTATCCCTCACTCGCGGCTTTGCTCCCTCCCTTCTCTCGAGCGCCAGGACATGCCGGAACCAACTGATCCTGGTTGCACGTTCGCCGGCTTTTTGTCTAAAAGCAGCAGCCTCCCTCCATCCCCGTCCCTCTGCAACCTGGATCGTCCCTGCTTGGTGCTTGTAATGCGCAGCAGGGGACGGTGGCGTCCTTTGTGCTGAAGGAGCCGGAGCCACGCTACCGTGCAGCAGCGCACAGCGGCCCCAGAGGAGCGGTGACGCACGCTGTGGCACCGCGAGGAGCCATGGGACTTGAAAAGAGATGGGGGATGAGGAGGGGAAAAAAAAAAAACAGGGAAAATAGGAGGGACCGAGCAAGAGGACAAGAGAAAAAATAGGATGAAAATCAGGGCAAGGAGGAGCTGAGTGGCTCTTAAAATGCAGCCACCAGAGATATGTACTTTCCCCCACGGTGGGCGGGGCTAGCCTCAAAAGTCAGCAGGAAACAACTTTTCTGAAATAATGTGGCAGGAAAGTGGAAGGGGAATGTATTTTGTATGAAACGCAGGAGTGACAGGGACGGTCTATTTTTGCAGAGCTCCACCTCAGATACCCTCTCCCACTGGTCACCTGCAAACACCTGGCACTCATCTGGATCGAATCATCCTCCTGCTAAACACGTTTTAAACAAGCTCGACAGAAACGCGACATCCAGATGAACCCTGAAGGTTGGCAAGACAACAAGAAGACTCTGATATCGAACATGAACTGAAAAAAACAAGTGGAAATGAGTCGATCATCACCAACGCTGAACGTACCTACACGTACAGTAAATGCTAACACGGATGGAAACCCGTTCAAGACGAGCGGCAGCCACAGAGAAACCCACGGCAGCACTTCCATCCACTTAATGTTTGAGTCAGTGGCTGATTGCAGCCTTATCTTCCAGACATTGACTCTAATGAACGCGGCTCGTTTGCCTTGCTTTAGTCTCTGCTGTCATTAGCGATGGCCGAGGATAGCGCTGAGACGCGGCTCACTCGCTCTTTTTGATCATGACTTGGGTTGTCTCTAAAACCGCTCGTTTTAGAGACAAAGGACAAAAGCAAAAATGAGCGAGAGGGATCTTTTCTCACAACGTGAACTGTGACTGAAAACACGGCTTGGAAAAAAAAAACAGAGGCTCCACAGACCTTGGGTGCCGCCGAGCACACACACACTTTGATAATACACTGTTAGTGAGTGCATGGGAGACACACTGGGACACAAAGACTCAGAGAGAAGTTGAAGGGAGAACACCAAAATGGCAGCGGTGCACACGAGTACACACTTCCTGTCATTGACACACACACACACACACACACACACCATGTGGACAGAGCAGCTGGACCCTCTAACCCTACACTAAACAGTCCCAACACCCAAAGCAGTAGTGTGTGTGTGTGTGTGTGTGTGTGTGTGTGTGTGTGTGTGAGAGAGAGATCATGTGACATGTGAGGTGGAACAAGGTGCACCCCAGGGGACAGACATGAGAGCAGAGCTAACCAGGAAATGTGTAGCATGTGTGATGGAAGTGCAGTTGGTTCCAGTTCATCAGCACAGAGGATATATGAGTATTCACATTCCACCCAGGGGACAGTTTAGATGATGAACAGGACCCAAGCGAGCCGCAAGCGTCTTTTTCATTTCACTTCTGAAACGTCCCCCGGCCTCACAGAGACATTTACTGAGCATAATCTATACAGTTTACAATCCCGCCGGACGACCGCGACTTGGTTGTTGTTTGTTTTCACCTCAACTCACTAGAGAGGTGCGACCACACCTGGACTACGTGTTCAGCCAATACTGAGAACCGATCTGATTCCAGTGCATTTAAAATCAAATCGTGTCCGAATAACGCGATTTAAGAGCTGTGGGCATCTTGTGTCCGGACTCAGCCTCATTTTAACAATAGAGGATCTTTGTGTTGCGCGTGGTTAGCATCGCTGATTTAACTCTGGGACTTTCCACTGTGGAATATTTCCAAAATCCTGACGCTGAAGCTGGAACAACAACATTACCAGGAACCACTTCTTCACGTTCCGGTTCATCACTGAAGGAGTGAATACCTGGAAAAGACGGCTGCAGCAACACCAGTATCCTTTAGAGATGTGGTGCTGGATCTGGAAATAGATTCGCATACTTGCTGGTGCCCAACCCAGCATTTTTGGCAGTGGCTGCGGCCGAGGCTGGAACTGGTATCAGAACATCTCTGCGAGAAGTCCAGTCACTAATCATTTCTGTGATTGCTACTTCCAATATGAGTTTATTTAGAGATGTCTATGTGACCTGCATCGCAGCTGTTTCGGCGCTTTCCGCTGCCCCCTGAACTCACCTCTGACGATGGCCGTGATCTGATCCCTGCTGGTCCCGATGCGGTTCCTGACCTCGCAGACAAAAGTGGTGTTGACGGCCTCGTCCACCTTGAGCACCTTGAGCTCGTTGCCGTGGACCTGCACGGTGTCTGGCATCTGCCCCGACATGCTGCAGCCGCAGGAGCGCGTGTGCCATGCGGAGGGAAGAAAAGGGAGAAAATAAACTGAGAACTGGGCTGTGGTCAGTTGGGCTTCCAGCAGAACGAGGGCACTTGGACGGACGGGACGTTTACAGAAATGCGATGTGGTGTGCTCTGTCATCAAATTCAGTTCGCTCCGTCCTCAGAAGCCAATCCATTATCGCTCAGTGACGGAGAACACGGTGGGGACAGGAGGAAAATAACAACCACTGGACCCAGGCCAAAATCAAATCTAGCATAAACTGTGCTGCTGTGTTGTTTTAATTCCTGTTTCATCTTAAAATAAAAACTATATGTGGTTGGGGTTTTTTAATGGTCTAGCCTGAAAAGCACAGAGCTTCTGAAGTCCGATCGACTGAGGGTTCCTACAGCTTAAGGCAAGTTCAATTACAGACTTTTTAACGCCATTTGAAATTCAATTTGACTTGACTCCCATCGGGCCGGGTTTGAAGCAATTCTTGCAAAAAATAAACCGTGCCTCGAACACATTGCCTGCGACCACTTTCAGCCGTGAAGTTAAATCTTAGTCGGACATTGAACTGAAACTCTCCCATGTTGTCCTAAGCTACATAAACGACGAGTCCTGGCTGCTGTTTTGTCGGTTCTGCTCGTGATTGCACGATATTACTCAGTGAGTTATTTTTAATGCAGTAAATGGTACCATTTATTTTGAGATTACATCATAAAAATCTACTTAATATCCTAAAATTCTACTTATCACATTTTTTAAGACCCTTGACAGATTTAAGACATTTTAATGACCTTATTTTTAGATTCATGAATTCAGTGGCTATTAAGGATCCGCAGGAACCCTGAAGATGCCGTTCAGGATTTACCTTTAGTACGCACAGGTCTGCCTTTAACTTTACTGTGATAAAAAGCTCAAACGCCAACGTGCAACTGGAGATTATTATTTTCAGTAGAACACAAATATTCCTGCTTGGAAGGGATAAGAAATAAATTCTCTACTTAATGATGTGGTGAATAGCTTTCATTGTTATTCAGACACTTTGTAACCTTGCTTAGATGAATGAAGCTAACATTATTACAATATTATTTTTCTGTTATATTAATAGCTGATGATACTGAAAGGGGGGGGCGGGGGGGGGGGCGAGGGACTTGTATTGTATTGCTCATTATGCGAGGGTTAAATCTAAAGTCACAGAGTCCATTATGAGAAATTATACGGCTATCTCCATAATCAGAGCACAGGGTAGAAGTGGCACTAATAAAAGCGCTGATTACAGCTCCGTGGGCACGTTGGACCTGAGTATGAAGGGCAGGGAAGAAGAAGAAGAGGAAGAAGAGGAAGAAAGGCCCAGAGAACGTAGTAAAATGAGACAGAGCTACAGGGGACAATATACGCTGACACTCACGTCTTCCACTGGACAGAGATGGGAACAGGGTTGCCATTGGCCTGGCAGGTCAGCACCACATTGGTACGGCCCACGTACCAGTTATTGTCGTAACCCACGATCGACACCTGGGGGGGGTCTGAGGGACGGAGGGAGGGAAAAACAGCAAGGTTTGAAGTAATGTTGACCGGCGAGGGCATCAATGAGCTGGGCCGCGCGTGTGGCGTCTTACATTGAACCGCGAGCTTCAACAGGAAGCTCTCGGCTTTAACCTGCGTCCTGTGCGACACCACGCAGCTGATGTCCTTCCCGTTGTCCTTCGGCGTGGGAACCATGATGTACTCGCTGGTCACCGTCACCGTGTTGTCCTTGCCTGGCTTTGACACCATCGTCCCGTTGCCGTTGGCCGTGGTCACCCAGGAGATCTTGGCGGCGGGACGGCCGTCGACGGACTCGCAGCGCGCCACCACCACCGGCTTAGTGCCCGCTTCCACCGTGACGATGGAGGCCGAGTTCTGAGGCTTAGCTGATGGACGGAGGGTGGATGGAGAGACAGAAGGGACACAGAGTGGCAGAGAGAAGATTAAGGGATGTAGAGATAGATAAAATGGAACTAAGACAGCTGAGGGAAAAGATAATGTGCACCATTATTGATAAACAATTTGAGTCACCAGTCTGGCAAAAGCAAATCCAAAACCTCAATCTCCAAACATCCTGTCATCATCCCCCCCCACCCTCCATCTTCTCTCTCCCCAGCACAGCACACATGCCCAGGCCCCAAATCTTCTTCCACCTTTCCTTCCATTTACTTTAATCTACTCCCTCTCTTGGCCCAGCGTCCATCTCCATACACAAATTCGACACACCGCTACACCATTCCTGTCAGGCCGCCATCCCCTCCGCTCCGTCTCACTCCTCGCACCTCCTGCGCTGCCCCGTGCGCGACTCGTGCGGCTTCAGAGGAGAGCGGGAAGGACAGGAGCTGACAGCAGGCATGACAAGCAGCCAGATCAATACAGAGCCTGGGGGGAGGCAGGGAGCCACGACGCGTTGGAGGGAGAAGAGAGCGGAGCAGAGGCACTGGTGCCGGGCCAAGGTTAGAGCAACGGTTCCATTGCATTAACAAGAACACAATTGATCTGACAATACCACTTAAAACAGCAATTAAGCCGAGCTGGACATGCTTTTAACCTGCTAACTACCTTTGGGGGAGGGCGAGAGAGAGAGAGAGAGAGAGAGAGAGAGAGAGAGAGGCAGGCCTACAGTCCATACTGCATGAAGATGATGGAAGTGACCTACCCAGCATGACCAGGTAGGTGATGCCCTGCTCGTTGCCAATCGGGTAGGTGGCGTATTCGCAGATGTACCTCCCCTCATCCGTCATCCTCACGTCGGTGATCTGGATGGAGGGGCTGGTCAGCATTGGGGCGGGGGGCGAGAAGCTGACCCTGCCCTTCATCGGCGAGTCGGGGTAGCTGGGATCGAATTTGGGGTGAAACACGGCGATGTTGATCCTCTCGCCCTCCTTGGGCTCGTAGATCCACGTCACCTGTGGAGCAGCGGCAGGGTCAGCGACGGAGAAACCCGCGGGTCCGTTGTTTGCCGCGGGATTGATAAACGGATAAATGGAAAGAGATTTGAGACATGCATTTTGCAGTGAACTCCGCGGGGCAGTGTAAACAGCATCGCAATCAAAGTGGAGCAGGTATGAATATGGATGGGAGAGTTTCAGAGGGAGGGATGCTCTCTAACTCCCTCTCTCTCTCTCTCTCAGCTGCCCTGCGTGGATCTGAGTGGAGTTGTGCTCTTCCCACTTCATTGAGATGCAACTAAGAAGTGTTTCCATTACCATATTTAATCCCCTGAAGCAAAATGAAGCTTATATTGTTTGTTTGGAGAAATAAAACATTAAGCCTAAATGTGATAAAAACCTATTACTAGGGTTAGAGTTATTACGGCGGGCTATGATTTGTGAGATTAAAGTTTAACGTGCAAGATAAACAAAGCACATGGATGTGCGCTATCGCGGTATTTCTGTTTTGATTGGGGTTTCACACACCTGCAGAATCCGAGCGATGCATAATGGACGAATACGTTTGGTTTTTTTAAGGTTTGTTTTGTCAGATACCGAATTCTGTGCTTTCCGGCTGATGTCTTTTCACTTCAGTTGTGAAATGGAATCCAGAGCAATTTCAGCAAATTATTTGCCGTCAAGTCGGTGCAGAAACTAACGGTTTATTGGAATTTCATTCCACAGGCACAGATTAAAAAAAAAAGAAAACTGCATCACGGCTGTTTGGATCTCACCATTGTGAGCTGAATCCCGGTGTCATCGGTGAAGGCGCAGCGTAGGTTCACCGTCTGGCCGGGATACGACAACACCTCCGCCTCAACCTTCACTCGCTGACCCGCCGCTCCTGGAGGGACGGAAGAAAAAAAAAAAGAGTCATTAATGTCTCTGGTTTCTTTCATTTACAAACTGAGAGAAGGGAGAAGTGAGAGCAGAGCTGAGAAAGTGCGCTGGTACAAAGCGCGCTGATGATAAATGAGGACAGTGTGGAAGTGTCTGGTACAACAGAGGACAGCATTAGTGAACCCAGGCAAGTAGGCCAGGAGTCTGGTATCTCTCCGTGTGCGTGTGTGTGGACGGAGAGGCAGATAGAAAAAAACTGAAAGAAAGAAAGAAAGAAAGGGATTTGTGCTGGGTAAAAAAACAGAGGGAAGCCAGTTCTTTTTCACACACAGGTCATAAATCATCAGGATTGGTTATGCTTTTCTATAGCCTGCCATTTGCTGTGCCAACACATTCCTGTGTAACCGCTGAGAGTCGAAATAAATACGCTCCTCTTGGTGAGTTGTGTCAGTGGGTGTGTGTGAGAAACATTAAGCGGGAGAGGGAGATTTAAAATGACGTGTGTGTGTGTGTGTGTGTGTGTGTGTGCGTGTGCGTGTAATCCAGTCTGTGTGAAAATGTAATTACTTGTATGAGTAAGCGTGCATTAGTGTATGGCAGCAGGATGGCCCTGGTTTGAGTGGATTACCTGTATAACTTCAAATATCTGTGTGTGTGTGTGTGTGTGTGTGTGGGTGTGTGGATGTTTCACAATATGTTTACCAGTAGGCTTCACACACACATGCCAGCACCAATGAAACCATTTCCCCTAAAGACAAACAATTACTGGAGGAACTAGTTCCACCAGTTTGTGCTGAGCCAAAGCTGTTTGTGTTGAAACTAATATGATCCGCAGGGCTGATGGAACACACACAAACACACACACGAAACCCATAGGCTCGGAGATAAGAGGAAAGGGCAGCGCTGTCTTTTGACGAGCAATAAACACCACACCTTCTGTTCTCTCGGGAGATCTGAGATATCAATACGGAGGAAGAGAAGGAATGAGCGAGAGACACGAGTGGCCGAGTGGAGGAAAAAACAAGCCTTTCCTAGAATAACACCAGTTCTCCCAGGACCAGCCCAATTTACAACCACGAAACAACCCCCTTGCAGCCGCAGAGGAACCTCTGGGAACAGCTCACTCACTTTCCCTCTTGGACGCTCAATAAAATGAGCATATCTGTGCAAATAAACAAATGACTCACACGCTCTCACACATTCATTAACTCGTGAACACTTCGCTGGCGAGCTCCTGCAGGTGTTGCTTTCGTTTGTGCGTTAGCGGTCGCGGACGAGGCCGCGGTGCAGGTCAGGGAATGTCCCGCTGGAAGATATTCCTCAGAAAATAATCAGGGCTGTTATTTGGGAGCGTGTTAATGCTGCAGATGCAAATCAAAATCCGGGTGTAGTGGATGTGAGAGGACTGTGACAGAGCTTCAGCGTCTGAAGAAATTACCTTTGGGAATGGGAGCCGAATTTAAGTGGGGAGGGGGGGGTAGCGGAGATAAAGGATTACTAAAACCCTTGATTACTTCTCTCGAATCAGGTTTTGTGGAAGGAGTCAGCCTGACACGTCAAGTCACAAAGCAGCACAGAATTTACTGCATGCACTGTGCATATTCACACACACACACACACACGCACATCTGTTGTGTCCGTGCACGATGCGGGGTCGAGGCGAGCCGGGCCCGGTTGGCTGTCATTCTGAGGCAAAAGAGCAGAGCAACGCAGGTCAAATCCTGCCAGAGCTCAGATGAGAGACAGGCTGTCCCTGCGAGAGTCCACGCAGCCCCGGGGAAACATTACACACAAGACACACAAAGACGCGCATGCCCCCATCCTCCATCCCTCCATCCTCTGTCCCCGGACTCAGAGACTCTGTTATCACAACGGCAACGTCTGTGTGTGTGTGTGCACTGACATGATGGCATTGTTGCATTTGAAACAGCAATTGTCAGTATAAATATTGAGCGAACATCGTTCGGAAGCGAGCAAGACGCAGTTGGAGAGAGTCGGGAACTGAGGGAATTGGAGATGGAAGACGGTTCAAGGGTAAAAGTGAGAAGAAAGGAGGCGCGGTGGAGGGAGGGAGGGAGAGAAAGAGAGGGTTGGAGGGGACGAGTGTGAGAACAGAAGCCTCGTGTCGCCGCTGCTCCACTTTACAGTAGCGCCGCTGCCTGCAGGTGACACACAGGAAACGCCAGCGCACCAAAGACAGACGCGAGCACACATAAGTGCCCGCTTTAATATCCTCAAGTAGTCAAATGTCAGCGTCCCCAGTCACGTCACCTATCATCATGTCTTTAATACCCACAAGAAGTGCCCGCACGTGCACGCGCATGCACTGCGACAGCCCGCTCTGATCCCCCGCCTGGTCACGCTGCCATTTCCATATTTCCCACCATTCGTCTGCGAAGAGGGAAAAACGAATCAGGAAGGAAGGAATGAAGGAGAGGAAGTGTGCTGGGGAGGAAGGAAGGATGAAAGGAGGAGAGAGACGGGAGACAGCCTGGGAATGCCAAAGTGATGGGAGGATGAGTCGGGGTGGGGGTTGAAGTGCGAGGAAAAGTGGGGATGAAAGGGTGTGAAGAGAACGCAGTGCCAGGAATAGAGAATGAAAGAGGAAGCGAAAGAGAGAAAGTGGTGAGAGGAGACGAGGGGGAGGATGTTGGTGAGCCATAAACAATGTTAACAGAAGACAGCTGAGGGACAAAAGAGAGGAGGAGAGGGGAAATAAAAGTGAGAGAGAAAGTAGGTGGGGAAAAAAAAAGGCGTGATGGCAGAAACTAAAAATGGAGGTGTGCGAGGGGGGTGGGGGGGGTGGCACAGGTAGAGAGAGAGAGAAACAGAGCGAGAAGGGGTGGGTGAGGGGAGGGGCGCAGGGGAGTCTCCACACCTGACCTTGTGAGAAACAGCCTGGCTGTGAATCGAGCGAGAGACAGAAACGCTCAGTGAAACTGTGAATGGGGGAGGGAGGGAGGGAGGGAGGAGGGGGGCGTTAAAAAAAAAAAAAAAAAAAAAAAAAAAAAAAAAACTCTCAAAATCCTAATTTTCCTCTTCAGCCCATTTGAGCCAGCCGTGGCTTATAAAACGAACATACGCTTATCAGCCCTATCTGCGCTGCCTGCCTGGCCGACTCCGACGCCTAATGGCGTTCATGTCCTCTGCCTGATCCCCGCTATGGTGTGAGAACAGCGCGTCAGGGGGACACGGAGTGCAGGCCATCACCTAAAATATCGAATGGCCTTCAGAGCTCACTGACTCCGCCATTTCATCAGGCTAGAGGCGATGCACTGTCAGGTGGGCTAGAATGAAGCCTCCTGATTCCCCATGTTCCTGGAGATTGCTTCCCCGCACTGCATTGTGTGTGTGTGTGTGTGTGTGTGTGTGTGTGTGAGAGAGACAGGCGAGATGAGATAGGGAGGAAAATATGTGGGTGTGTTTTTGCTTTGGCCTTTCCCATACATGGCTGTCTCAATCAGCATTCTGCACTTTCATTATTCTTCCAAGTCTGTGCGAATTTCACCATTTCCATTACGGCCTTGTTGTTGTTGTTGTTGTTGTGTGCCCACCCTCTCCACTCCCGCAGAATAATAGCTTAGATACAGGCAGCAGGGAGACAGGGACGGAGCACCGAGGCTCCGTCCTGACGGAATCTGTCTCTGCCTTCCTTAAACATTAGCCTTTTTCCCCCATGGTGTGGGAATCACAATGAGTCCCACTCCACGTTTTAAACTCGATGATTTGACATGCTGAAAGGAACATTTAAAAACCACCACAAACATAAAAGTACCTCCAATCCTCTTTGGCTCCAACTCGTAAGAATAAATTCCGTTTTAGAGGCACGATCCCTCCTTAGCGTGCAGGTGCTCTCACAGCCTCAGGCTGGAATATACCACCAACGCCTGCGTCATCAACATGCTCACACTGATCCGCCGATAGAACACAAGAACCCAAGAGCTGAAATGAGAGATGTTCTGATTAAAATGGGCTTCACAAGCGTGTAAACGGATCGACGTTTTTAAACGTGTATAGGTTTCAGCAGATGTGCTTCACTGCCTGCGGACTGTAGCAAAGAATACGTGACCTCAGCTTAAGTATCATCCACCATTAAAATGCCTTAAAAGTCCTGGAATCAGAGTACGATCCATCCGATGATCGATCATCATTTTCACAGCGTGGTTTCTGACATTAGAACGCACGGGCCAATTCAATGCCACAGTGTGTGTGTGTGTGTGTGCGTGTGTGCACGAGCCTGTGCTAAATTGACAGACAATGAGTGCGATTGTGCTGACTTTCACGTTTAAAGCGTGTTTGAGGGCATTTACTTCGAGGCTGCTCACCTGGGGCTTGTCACTCATTCGTGTCTTTACACAAAGCTGCAATTTTTTCAACAGTGAAGAAGGACAATTTCTCCGCTGTGCAGTTAATGTGGTTATGAACACTACAATTGAGGCTGGAGTAAGGTTTTCACCGTCATAATAGTTTTTAAATCCATTGTCCTCATTCACAGAGCCCGTGTAAAAGGAAAAAAAAATGTGAGCATGCAATCTTTTATAACGTGATAATCCCTCCTGGAGAGCAACAGCTTTTTCCTTCACACTAAATCTTTAACACTGTCCCCTTTATCACTGCAGACACTGTAATGTTGCAGCTTTTTGTGACTGATTTTCACAGGCCTGCGCCCAGCGAGTCCGTCCCCGAGGGGTCAGAGCGTCTCGTCCTGCGCCATTCAGAAGCGTCTGAGGGACGACCTGAACTGTGGCGTGACGGCGGCCGGGTGCTCCATCACTGCCGCCATTCACAGCGTGAGGGGAACACGCGAGTCCGCTGCAAATCGACCCAACTGTTGAAGAGTTTTCAGGTGATGTGCCAAACTCCTGGAAGTTTACTTCTGAAAAATGTGGAGGTTGTTGCGGGTGGTTGACTCTCCCTGCTTAGGCCTCTTGTAAGCTTCTCACGTAAATGTCCCAGAGGTGACACACAAAACTTTTACTCAGATTAAATGCACTTGTCTAAGAGTAACTAACAAAGTCTAATGTTGATTCATGGTTGGAGAAGTTGGTTAAAATTCATATTTCACGGTTTATTAAGGTGCTAATGCATTTAAAATAATAATTAAAAACAAAAACAAAACTGGATTTGAATGTTGATTTGGACGCTGACTACCTGGAGAATGGTCAAAGCTCAGAAGCATTCACCTTTATTTTCAACCACTGACACACAACCATCAGACCTACGAGCAACTTAGATTTAACCAGTTAACCAATGAATGCATGTCTGGCTCGGCCTGGGACTCGAACCCAGGGCGTTCTTATTGCGAGGTACCGTGCTGCCCCCTTGATCGCATCTGATTGATAACAGCGACACTGAGAGCTGTTATCAGCCGGAGTCAGAGCAGCAGCGACCTGAACCTGCTGCTGTTACCAGACACTGTTTCAGCACCACTTCCTGTGACCTTCACACACACACACACACACACACACACACACACTGAACGGGCATACGCTGCGCATGCATACACACATTCAGATGCGGATACTTTGGTATGCAGGGAGCGGAGTGGGAATGCAGCTTCGCTTTGACAGGCGCGGCAGTTTGACAAGCCAAGAATAAAACTAGGAAATGAAGACTTGAGATGTGTTGTCTTCACGTTGACCTTTCTGCCGGACTCTCCGTATGGGCTAATCGATAGCACCAGCTAGATTTAGAAATGGCCACTGTGCATTATGGACTTCTCCAATGACATTCTATTATAATCCGTTCATGCAGGCCATCTTCACTCGCCACGGAGCCAGGTCTGCACACTTGAAAGACTTCAAAGCTCCTGCATAAGATGTTCATCTAAGGATCCACACAGATGTTTAATTTAGGGGGAGAAACGCTAACAAAGGTTGGTGTTACAGAGAGGTTGCGTGCAGGAGATGGCAGGTAAAAAAAAAAAAAAAAAAGCACCTCCTGTGATGCAACAGGAGCAGAGGAGGGGGAAAAAAAGGTGGCAGAAGAAGGGGGTGCTACATTTCACTTTGTTCACAGCGACATGATGAAATATATGATAACCGACTCTGAAGACAAGTGTGGAAAGAGAAGGGGATCGACGCACAGGCAGGAGGCAGAAATGCATGAAATGTAACAGAAGGGGAGCGGAGGAGAAAAAGGAGCGTGGAAGGAGGGACACAGGGAGACATGAACAGGCTTCAAAGTGGCGAGGAGAAACGAACAGCTGGAGGATAAATCTGCGCGGGGAGGTGTGTGTGTGTGTGTGTTTTCCAAATTTGTGCGTGTACACACGAGCATGTATACTGATGCATATTCTTATTTCATTGCCTGTTTATAACAAACACGCCCGAGGACTCCTGCAAATATCATTTGCAAAAATAAGCATTTGCCAATTCAATTAACTTCCTCTCCTTAATGAAAGAAGGCCCAGCAGGGATGTTTTTGGAAAACCTGTAGTATACAAACACATCATACTTTCCAAGACGTGCCACAGCCTCCCTCCCGCATCCAGACCCGGGTCGTGACCTCAGTGCCGCCATGAGAGCGAGACCATACACTATGTATGAGCTCCGGAGCAGCAGGATACTGGCAAAGTGGAAAAATTCACTATGGGCTCGCAGAGCCATTAAACTGCAGCGGCACCGACGCGAAATTATCGTCACAATGTCTCTGCATGGACCGCTCTCACGCGCTCTCACTTCGGTACATACGGCACATGTCAGCTCCTACTAGTCTGCTGGTCAGGCATCATGCTTGTCTGAATTGAGCTGCAATGAATGGAAGTGACACACACACACAGGTTACTGTTGTGTTACTGCAGCGGGTCGCACCTCGCAACAGGACGAGGGTTACAACACACACAACACGCTCAATCATTTAGCATCTATTACACTGGGGCAAAACCATGCATGGGAAATAAAACTGACTGGCAAAAATGGTGTGTGTGTGTGTGTGTGTGTGTGCGCGAGGCCACGATAAGACAAAACACTTCCCCGTGCGTACTGCTGCACAACCACGTTTAGACAGGCCGTCACAGAAACACACAGGCTCGCACACTGGGTAGAGAGGTGCTCTTCTCCAGCCGGTGAATAATTCATTCCCGGGTAAGAACGAGTGTGCTCTCCTCCTCCTCCTCCTCCACCTCCTCCTCTCGTCACTTCATTATTGATAGACACCAATATCTACACCACCTGACCCAGGAGAGGGGGAAGAAAGAGAGCGAATGAGGGGAAAGATGGTGAAAGGCAACACGGCTCTAAAGATTGACGTGAAGCGAGACGTGTGTGAAGCAGAGGCGGCGTGCAGGGCAGAGAACACGGCGAGGAAATGGCCGGGGCCATAAGGAACAAGTGCAATTTTATGGTACTGCATGTTTTAATCTGGTGCCGGGCCCGTTAGGGTCAGTAACGTCTCGCTTGTAAGAGGCAGTTTACTGTGGCCGGAGAGGACACGGCTCTCCTGAGCCAAAACAAATAACTGCTGCTTCCATACCGCCTTGCTCCTGCTATCGCTCCAACCCACTGAATAAGTGACTGAATAACTTACTGGCTGGATGGCTGACAGACACCCAGCTCCCCTGCGGCTCCCGGCTCGGGCACCGCACATCATCCTACCTCCACTGCTCTTCGCCTTCTCTCGGCATCGCTCCCTTTCTCTTCATTTCCCCCCTCTGTGACATAGCCCTGTCCTGTCTTTTCATTTTGGAATAAATCCCTTTCATCCCCCGAGCTCATTCTGCTATTCCTTGACTCTTTTTTTTTTTTTTGACTGCTAGTTCTTTTTCTGTCTGACTTCTTCATTCCAGCCCAGTGTGCCATCACTCCTCATGGTAATTGTGCCGGGCATGTTATTTTAGCCCTGCATGAAATATTAGATTCTCCATTGTGGTGGCCATGGTGACAGGACACAGTCTGGGCACAAGCTTAAAATATAAATCTGCGGGTGGAAAGAAACACTTTTCAGACAGGTCAGGGGTCAGCGGCTATGAAACATTTTGGTGTGAAGCGCTGCCCATCACCAATGTTGAGGACTTGTACCTCTTTAACGGGTCTACTGCAAGCGTGGCCAAGGGAATCCGCTCACACATTCTGGCACCATCTTATCTGAGAAGTGGCTTAAAGCAGTGGGTCCCAAACCTTTTTGGGTTCCTGGACCCCCCGCATATTTTGGATCGACCCTGAGGACTTTTCCTTATTAAATATAATTAATTAACACTTTCAAAACAGATATAATTAGAGGAAAAAAATCATGTTACCCTCTGTAGTTTAAGTAGATAAACAGTCTCAGTCACGTTTGAATAAAATATTTAATTTCTATAAATGTCATATGATCTCTTTTTTAGAAAGGTTTTCACGGACCCCTTGTGATTCCATCATGGACCACTATGGGTCCACGGACCCCCAGTTGAGAAACACTGATTGAAACGATGACGCCAAATCAGAAGCGCACAGCTGGAGAGAGCCACCAGGTAGCATCTGTAACCGTCCGGGGGAGTCCTCCCGGGGGTCTGTCCGTGTCTTCGTCCGTCATTTTTACATTTGTCTCTCAGTGTGTCAGTTGTCAACATAATGTGATTATGCGTTCTATTTTCTCCTCCCCAGCAACACTTGGATGTGAGAGTCTGCCGAGGTGTCAGAGAGGATATTTCAGGCTGGGTGTGATCCTTCCCCTGAATTAAGAACAGAGCCGCCTGTTAAAGTGAGAGGAATTCCATGACAGCCCCCCCCCCCCGTCCCCAAACCCAAACACTGCTGCTTTTCCAGCGCAGTTTTTCCTCGCCATCGTTCACCTTTGCGTCACCTTGGGGAGGGCCCCGCTTCCCCGAGCTGCTCGCCCACGCTGTCACTCAGCTCGCTGCCGACGAGCCCATTGGTTGACAACGCTGTCGCCGCGCCGCTCATTCACAGTTGAGGGGGGTGACAGACCAATCCAATTTAAAGCCGACATTAAGGGATTAAAACGTAGCGCTCTGATATGAGGGCGGCGGCTATTAGCGCGGCGAGTCTGTCAGGAGGATCGCACGGCATGTTGCCGGAGCAATGCCGGACATATGGAAGACAGAAGGTCGAGCAAACAAACAAGGAGGCGTGCACCATTATTATGATAAACTGATGACTGCGTCTGTCACAACACAAATAAACAACGGGCTGCGTGGGATTACTGATGGGAAGGAGCACAGGGGAAGATTAGAGCGGTACGGAGGACATTCCAAAGCCCAACACCTACAAGGAAAACAAAACGCTGGGTGCGCCTATTCCTTCAAAAGCGTTTCTAACAAAGCAGGATTATGACTCCTGCCACCAAGGCCTGGCAGCTCAAATGTCAGAGATATGAAGAGTCGATTAGTCCACATGCCTCTTGAAAATATAATTAGGACATGCGACAGCTTCAGCAGCTTGGCATTAAGACAAACGAGCATTGCGATGAGGTGGAAGACGGCAACAATCAGCCAACACCAGGCAAGTAGGCTGGGAAAAAAATTATAGGGGTGGAGGACAATAGATAACTGAAGTAATTAAAACAGCCCGTAACAATGCTTTGTGTACGGGAACAGCTGCAGTGTTTGCGTTGGAGTTTGCCTCCCGCGCACCGGCCGGGAGCCGAGGGGCCAGAGGTGAACGGCGCATTGTCTTCCCGTCTCAATGGGAGGCAGGTACGGTGAAACACGAGCATTCCATCACGTGGCCCGAGGGAAAGGTGGGACGGGATGAAATGGAGCCAGAAAGGAAAGAGAAGTGAGGACTGGTTTCTTACGGGAGCAACAAAAACTGTCCACTCCAAACACCTGCTAACATCTGGCTTCGCTCGCTGCTTGCACCCACTCATTTTGGCATGAAACAAATACCAGAGAGCTCCTCCAGCAAAGGCCATTATGAAACCACATTTAAATTCAACTGGATCCCATTTTTTAGGATCCGCACACACTCTCCTCTCAACACTCCTGATTATTTTCATCATGAAACCCTGAATTTTCCCTGCGATAATCAAGGAAAATGACGTATGCCGTCATAGCAAGTCTTCCTGGATCAAATGCAGCGTGAGTTTTGAAAATCAGAACCTCTTGAGGGGAGGGAGTAAACAACAGGTTCTAACAATAAATTACTGTCAGGGATGTTTTACCGCGTCCCTCTGTTCCATTTCGGCCCTTTGTACAGAATGTTAATATCTACTTTCATTATTCTGTGAAGGACAGTCACTATGACAACTTGCCTTGGGAACATGGTGTATTGTTAGGATCCTGATGGACAGACGGATGACTGAACAACTAATAAGATGCTGAGACGTGCTGCTCAAGGAGGCAGAGCTACAGGACGAGCCACGTAACCTGATGTTTCCTCCTCAAGTCAATCTGTTAAGTTAAAATGAAAGTAAATACAAAACCTGAGCGGCTGCCTTTCATCGCCACAGTCGAAGTAAAGCAATAAACAAAGAGGTCTCTGAGGACGTCTGGAGACATATACGGCACAACGCAAAACTTTAATTATCTCTAAAAAAGGCGACAACACACACAAAGTAAACTACAGAATATTTTTTTTTTAAATCAGACATTATGAGCAACAAAATAAATAAAATAAAAAGCATATAGCCAGAAGAGATGAGAGACGGGGGGGATTTTTTAAAGCAGGTAACGCCCCACGACAGCAGCAAAAGAAATGCTCCTGCCTGAAAAGACGCTATTTTTCTCACAGTTTGCCGGCCACACAGGAATGAGACTCCCTGCGATTCCTTCCAATTAACAACATTCTCCAGCATCGCCACAGTGCTGCAGTTATAAGAGGCTATATTCCAATAGACTTAAAAAAAAAGTGTGAACTCCGCAGTACAGGCTTTTTTTTTTCCTGTCCTTCAGCGTTAAGCCACGAAATCTACAGATAAAACCAGAAAGTCTAAAAATCCATAATGTGACACTCAACACTGAAGCGTTACTGTGACCACGTTATGAGAAACCCTGGGCTGAAATGTCATTTTATTTCATTATCTAACCGTGTATAACAATCATCCACTGTTTTATGATTAGAATTATTTGTCTATGTATCTATGTGTGTGTGTTTTTGTGTGTTTCGTTCCTTGAGGCTGTTGCCCCAGTTTAAATAAATAACCAACAGGTTAATCAATAATGAAAATGGTGAGGTGTGACTGTGTGGACTTCAACAGTGCTGAAACACACTGAGACAAAGAACAATCATGGCTCTGCTCTGTGTCCTGAAGGCGAGACAACAAAGCGGTATTGATTAAAACCAAATTACATCTCGGCATCCTCAGATGTCAGAACGTCTACCGGTGCCGTTCAAAAGGGATCCGCTGCCGTTTGTCACTCAGGGAAAAAGACACAGAATGCATCTGCAGCAGGGTTACTAAATGAGAACATTTTAAATTGAGAACAATCCATGGGCCAATTGTTAGTCGGCTCCCGGACGTGCGGACCATTTGTTTTTTTGACAAGCGCTGAAGTGGAGATATTGTTCTGGAGTTAGCAGAGGCGGTACCAGTCCGTGGCTCAGAATAGCTTACTGAGTTTATCCAGCCAGCCAGAGAAAATGAACAAGATTCAAACTACATGCAGAGGACTCACAAACAACAACAAAGAGAATCGAATATCCGGACACGCAGATGATGATGATGATGATGAACGCAAACCCTGAAGAATAACCAGGCATCAGCTTCTGGGGGTCCGTATTGTTGATAAACCGTTTGCTGCTCTAAACACCTTTTATGGGCCTGAACAGCCGATTGCTGTGGATGGAGTTTGCCATCGATAGCGCTCTGAATCCTGGTTTTAGCCCGTAATGGCTCGGCAGCCACAATGATGCTGCCATTGATCTCAGAAGATTGAAGGCACTTCCTACAGACCACGAGGACACACACACACGAGATGCTGGAGCCCTGTCAGGTCGTCATTACACTGGGTTGGAGCCGTCTTTGTTTACCATCCACCCCCCCCCCTTAAGACAGAGTGACAGATAGAGAATTGGGAGGGAGGGATAGATAGATGGGGTATGAAGAGACAAGAGATGGCCCTGCCATGCTCCGCTGACCAGCTTCAAGGGCAGACGGGCCCTTCAATATCTGCCTCTGTGTAATTAGACAGTGCTCTGTCACGCACCAAAGAATTGCTCCTATTTGTGTCATTTTAAACGCAGCATGAAAATCCCCTACTGTGCTTTGCTATTGAGACCCAATGCAAAAAAAAGGGGGAGCAAAGGGGGATTTGTACAAATTTAATTACATTCATAATTCGTCCATCTTTGGCTGTAATCACTCGGGGTTACGTTAAGTAAATCCACTCCTCAGCCAGCCGCCCACGTCCAGTGTTGCCTTCAGGAGCAAGTGCAACATCTGGTTATTCAAGGGAATTTCAATGACAGGCTTCGCCTCTCCGACTGAAAGTAAACATAGTTCTTGGTATGCAGTGGTGAAATATTAACAGCTGTACTCGTTCTACTGAGGAGCCGGATGCTTTGGTTTGGAGCGCCGCGGCTCACGTGTGTTTGTGTGGCTGTCTGCTTGTGTACGATACTGCGTCTCGGAGGCCACCTGCAGTGCCTCCGAAAGGCAGGGAAGAATCTGCCACTGCGAACATCCGTGTGTTTCTGTTTTTCTGAGAAGCACGTATGTGTGTGTGTGTGTGTGTGTGTGGTGAAAAATTGCAGCACAGTCAGGCAGCGTTTGTGACGAAGAGGGAGAGGAGCGAAGGAGATCAAACACAAGGCAGCTAATCACAGACGCCGGCTAATTAGCGCAGTCCTCAAAGGGGAACCAGGGATGAGCGATGAATCCCCCTCGTGCGTTTCCCAGCGCCGCTGAGCCGTATGCCACCGTGAGCACCGGCTGGCCACAGAGAGGCTAAAGTGCAAAGAGTCACCACTGCTCCGGCCTTGTTAGAATCTTATCAGCAGAGGGCTCTGGGGCAAAGTGGCGCTCGATATCCCTTATCAGCGTTTTACTCATGTACCCAGGACGCAAACAAACACCGTCGCTGTCACAACACACACACACAGCACAAAGTTTTATCTCAACATCCTTAAATTAGACTGCGCATAACGTTTCCCATTAAGGGATTTCTGGTGTGATTAAGTCCCAGGCGCGGTGATATTCCAGCCTTCAGAGCGCTCGGCGCTCAGGTTGACGTTCCCCGTGCGCGGGCCCTGACTGCTGATTAGCAGGCGGATCTGCCACACTGATCCCAGATTTCCACAAGATCAGAGGCCGAGCTGTGAGCGCAGCGGCGGCAACCAATTACACATGTGACACACGCGCACGCGCTCTTATGCACGAGCGCTGCCACACAGACACAAGGGCGCTGTCCGGAAACGCATTTCTCCAGGCCGAAGTCATCAAAGTGACGCCAACTCGCCCACCACCACCACCACCACCACCAGCCCGGACTGCTCCCCCTCCTCTGCCCCAATCAGGGACGAGAGGGCACCTGTCAGAGGAAGCTCCGTTCACCGGCAGAGACGCAGCGAAAGGGCAAATGGACGCAGAGAGCGAGCCAGTAATGCCTGCACCAGGACAAGCGTGGGCGTGTGATGGGAGCTAACGCGAGTAAAACCCACGGAATCATTCTTCAAGTGTCCCAGTCACGTTTCGTCTTTGTAGATATCATTCATGCTCTGGGCCTGCACGGCTTTGAACAACACGGCCGCGCGCCTGTGAGGATAAACAACAACAACAACACACACTTGCACTGACGAACGCACAGTCGTTCCCGTTTGTGCCGTGTTGCCAGATTTATGGAGGCACAACACCCTCCGTCTGCCCTCTGAAAAGGTGCCATCAACGGCTGGAATTTCTGACTCACAATTACAGCGCGGCGCTCACGTTGCAGGCAAACACACAACACCAACGCCAGACTTATTGTCATGACAAAAAATTAATGTGTTCGGGAACGTCGACATCTGCACGAGGGAGGTGTGGAAAGCGTGAGGCTGGTGGGGGAAGACAAGAGATCTGAGACTCAAGCTAAACTCGCCAACTCCCAACGAAGTGTGGCAAGACAACAAAAAGACACGTCGATAAATGAGAACACAAGAAACATCGGGAGCCGAGGCCGACAGAGATATGAGAGGGTGGCGGCGGCGGGTGGGGCGAGCCGCGCAGCAACAGCTGCTGAGCATCACATCTGCTCCGAGTGGAGTCATCAGCAAACAGACAGACTGGAACCAACCCACTGAGGCAGGCCCCGGGGAGAACGAGGGATGGACAGAGTTAGAGAGGAAGAGTGGGAAGGAGAGGGGAGGGGAGGGGGGGTGAGATTAGATGAGAAGGATACAATTAAAGAGATGGACGGAGGAGAAAACAAAGTGCGCCTGGAACCTGTTACTGGAGGTGATGGAGCAGGGGCGGGGCTCTGCAGTGGACAGGAAATCTTAAAAATTCTAAATTTGAGTTTCTTCTCTTTCTCTCTCTCTCTCTCTCTCTCTCTCTCTCTCCCATTCACCCGCCCCTCCTCTCACCCGTTTCCCTGACATCCTTCCTCCATCTCTCTCCCATCTTTCTCTTCAGCGAGACTGACAGAACAAGAGAAGCCTGTGAGAGTGAAGATGAAAGGCCTGTGAGGGAGGTGTGTGTGCGCATGTGTTCAAGGGGTGTGTGAGATGAATGAATGACCCCTCTTATTCCTCATCCCCCACTGGGCCCGTCTTCCTCTGGCACAATAGCAAAAAAAAATAAAAAATACACTCAACACAACGGGGGCAACATGGAGGTCACGCGTGTTTGGCGTGTGTGCTTCACATGTTCGTTTTTTACCTCGCTCCGTGTTCTCACGGTAGGAAACGCGGCGCATCAAACGTTGCCGTAACAACCCCCGCCTCCGCGGGAATATCACGTGACGCCCAGCCCCGCCTCCAGCAGCGCGCACCTTCAGGATGCGGAGAGGCGCCCGAGGAGAGGCAGGGGCCCTGAGAAGTGCACATTGTTCATTCATGATAGTGGCCCCTGGCAGCGAGGGCAGCCCCGTAGCGGAGTAAGCGATGTCATTTGGCAGCAAATGAAGGGGAAGGAGCAAAGCAGTTTATGCTAGCGTCTATCCGAGGTCTCGCAGCGAGCTCCAGCGTTAGTTAGCCCGGCGCGGGACAAAGCTCAGCTTGTGTTCTCGACTCTGCGTGGCGGAATAAACATAGCTGCAGCTTCACAGTTGCCTTTAGCTCGCCGTGTCCTTCCCTCTTATCTCCCCCCCCCCCCCCCCCCCCCCCCCCCCCCCCCCCCCCCCCNNCCCCCCGGTCCCCCCCCCTTCTCCCCCCCCCCCCCCCCCTCCCACCACCACCACCACCGCCCCTGCTGCCTGGAAGAACAATCTACAGACGCAGCATGGCCCCTTCCAAAATATTTACTCACTCCGTACTGGCTGCACACAAAGGCCATTCTCTCAGTCCCTCTGATGTCCGGCATTCAAACAAACTATGCACCCACATGCACATGCTGACTTGCACCTGCTCTGGGCCGCTCCTCTCTCCCTCCCACTCTTGATGCCTTGCATGCCCCCCTCCACACACACACACACACAGAGTTGGGATTTTTCTTTGCCTTTCTTGAACTTTCCATCTGCTTCGTGCCTGTCACTGTTCTCGAAAGTTGGTGGAGAAAAACAAGTTGAGCAGCAGCAGCAGCAGTCGCCCCACCTTGCCTGGGGCGGGGAGTTTGTATCTGCTGCTCACACCCCTCTGAAGCAGGAGCCCCGACGCCATCTCAACACCTTTTCCTGTGCAGCTTGTGCCCTTCGTTCCCCTCATGCCTCCCTGTTTCCCCCGTATCTCGATCTGTCACCTTACCGTCTCCCCTCGGCCCTCGTTAATCTCTTCCCTCGCTGCATCCCTGCGCTCGCCAGTTTTCCAAGCAGCTTTTCTAACTCATCCAACGTTCCCCATTTGTAGCAAGCGAACCCAAACATAAGTTCATTAACCACCGAGTCCTGACACGGGTTGCCTTCCCCAGGTTCCTCGTTCATTAGCATATGTTTGAAAAGCCAAGTCTAAATGAAACGATCAGAGATGATGAACGACGAGCAGAGTGCCAGAATTAGTCCCATTGTGTGGCAGCGTTTCACGCTTGTTTTTAACGTGCTGCACTTATGATTTCTTCACTGAAAATAGATGCAAATGAATGGAGAGTCGGAGAAAGCTCGGCCGCCCAGAGTAATGACACATCCCAAGGGTGCCGACTGTTTTCGGATGATTGTTCAAGAACTCCTATGAGGCTGTGCATGCTAATAAGTAATAATGTTCCATCAAAAGAGAAACGCTGTGGTGCTACAGTGTCTTTGACGACTTTCCAGCCTCCCCATCTCCTCGTCTGATGGAGGATGTGGTTCCATGGGCTGCACCTGTTTCTCATTACTGCCACTGATGGTTCGGTAACAGGCCTCCCTCCTCCCGCCATCACGCGCTCACTCTTTTCTCCCTTTAGCTACTGCCAACATACATTTACCTCTGAAAGCACGGCTTGCGTTTTGCCTCGTCCTCGTGCCAATTCACATGATCCCTGCAGATCGTCCCAGAGTGTCTCTCTGGCCACGACAGACTCAACGCAAGTGGGGTAAGACTAATGATTTTGTGCTACGCCGACCGGCGCCTCGATTTGTCAGGAAGTCCTCTCGGCAGTCATTCGCTTTACCCAGACACGTCCCCCATCAACGGGAGGTTAAATAACTCTGGTGGCAGTTCTCTCTCTCTGTGCATACGATGAACAATCATTTTAACAACCCCCAAGTTGACACTGTCTATATCGAACGATTCCAACTGTTGCCATCACATATAGCTAGAACTCGGAAAAATGGCAAATCATCAAAAAAGAGGAAGGTAGAAGACGTCCTCTGACAAATGCAGCTTATTACGGTAAGTGCAGCCTCCTGCACGACAGGAGCTGTTACTTCTTCCTGCGATTACGGAAACACCAAACTGAGAAGGAATGCGTGGTGCCACTGCTTCTGCTCAGGATTACAAAAAGCATCTTGTGCAAACTGGCTCAAATAGAGACGTGAGAAACGCATACGTGTTAGACATAACTTGCATTTTTCATTATTCATCTTCTCAGCCGGAGAGCTGCTGCACTAGCTCAGTTCTCTATCATCTGAAGCTGCAGGCTCGCTGTGCTGACCTGCGCCAGGCATCATGATGTATGGCGGAGCAGGCAGCTGCACTGCTGGAATCCAACTCCTCTCTTCACGATAAATATTCACTCATATACCACATTAGTACAAGCTCGCAACTGTATTTTATGGCTGTCATGCACAACAGATTCCAAGTGACAGGTACCCAAATTAAAGAGAGAGAGAGAGAGGGGGGGGGGGGTGCAGTGAATTCCACTTGTGGGCTCCACACAACTGCAGACTCCACAGCTCTAAATAATTCTGCAACTGTACATTTCACCAACAGAGCACCGGGTGAGCGACCTCTCATGTTTCATGAGTCGGGAAATAAATTAGAGTTTAGGCCATTCTTGGGAATCACCATTAAAGACAAGAGTAATCCTGTTTATTTAGAGATGAGAAGTGTGACACTAAAACCATTTAGCCTGATATGGAACACCTCATCGGACTGGAATATGTAGTATGATATAATGGCCACTATCTGATTCATTAAAGGCCCATTAACCCGCGGGTCAGCGGTAAATGGCCGAGTAAAAACTCAAGTGTATTCATTATACTTGGAAAAAGGAATGCAGTACCGATGGAGATGATATGTGTCTTATAGCCCAGCGCTCGCCTCGATGGCTGGTCAGATAACTTGCTGAGTGCGATGGCTTCGGGGGCATCGAGCGGCGAGGAGCATTACGAGATCATGGACTGGCTGTGCATGTTAATTCTTGCAGTGCAGCTGAGCTCAGTTCGTCACATGTTGACACGGCTTCATTATGTCATCTACGAGGGACGGGCCTTTTCAAGGGCATGTGTCGGCAGGGTCGCCAACAATGGATTCCTCTTCTAAAAGGTCAATACGTCTTTGCAGATTGTTTTACTTTTAGCTTGTTAGGGCCTTTCAAGGTGCATTATGGGAATGATTAGATCCATGGACAGCTAAGGGACACTGAATACAATGAGTACTCCTTGGTGTGCGTCTTAATGTTCTGTGGGGGTGGGGGGGGTTCTTACAATAACGAAATAGCCAATTCTTTAAGTAGTATCCTAACTGACAGGCACGTCCATCAAACGCCTGGATCCCCTCACCCATGGCCTCTCGCCATCCATCAATCTATCCCGCCAGCGCCGCCGCCATCTTCCTCTCTCTATGTAAATAAACACTGGAGAGAACAGAGGATGAGCAAAGGGCAGAGGGAAGAGGGAGAGAAAATCAAAGTAGGCCACTCAGACCTGAGCCAAGCGGGCCAAGGCTAGTTCAAAGAGGCAAAAGGAGAGTGACCGGGGGGGTGCTGCAAACATACAATGGGCTGATGTGATGAGGGGAGAGACAGGAGAGACAGAGTCATCTGGAAGGAATGAGGAGGAGAGATAAATTGGACGAGAGGGAGGGAACTGACTGGCACGGGGACGACAGCCAAAAATGAGCGGACACACGAGACGGAGTCATGTAAAAGAATGCAGGGGAAGAGGGATGGAGAAGAAAAACATCTATCCAGGACATCAATAATCTATGGCAGATAGAGCAATTCTGTGTCGAAACCAGACGACAAAATGGAGAGGGAGAGACGGCGGAGGAAAAGGAGCGAAAGAGGGATAAACAAAGGGAAAGTTGAAAGGTGCAGCCTGGGGGACTTCTATTTTAAACCAGAAGAATTGAGAGCACTTGTGTTAGAGGAACCACATCCCTTTCCTCACCCCCCCCCCCCCCCCCCCCCAGAGGAACCACATCCCTTTCCTCACCCCCCCCCCCCCCATCTTCCTAAGGCTGTGTCTATTTAAATGTGTGTTTAAACGACGAGTGTTACTGCTCTAATCAAGGCTGGCATCACAGCACATTCCCTCTCTCCTTCTCCCTGTCTACCTTCTCCCCCCGGCATGCTGCCTTCTTCTGTCGCTCAGGCCCCGCACACACACACACACGCGACACACACTCATGCATGCACCCTGCATGACTGTGCCGTGCCAGAGATAAATTCATGAATCACTGGTGCACAAATCAGCCGCCAGCTTGTTGCGAGAAGAGGAAAGTTGGGAGAGAGAGAGGAAAAGGACAGAAGTAAGCGGTTAAAGTGTTTCCTTTAAAGAGTTTTTTTTTCTTACAGGGAGGATTCAGGAGATGGCTCCTAGCAAGCCGAGGGAGTGAGCACGCACCCAGCGAAGCCTCGGTGACAAGTGCTCGTCAGCAGAGAAGATCCTCCGTCTCGCTCTCTCCTCTTTCATTCCCTCTGCCGCCTCCTGGCTCTTCCTAAAGAGGCCAAGCTAGAAAGCCAAAACAGCAAATAGGCGGGAAAACTACAAGTGTCTGATACCCACTCACAGCTCAAGCAGGCGCATTGCATAGGAGACAGCGAATATTTCTTGGATTGTGTGCACCCAGACACCCTTTGAAAAGGCCAGCGGTACCAGGAAAGCCTGTTAAAAAGGCTCCGGAGCGGCCCATCCACACAACAACAAAGCCTCTCCAGCAGTTTCCATTTCAGGAGAAACGACCCAATCATCTCTTGTTACCATGTTCCCTTCAGGGCTCTCTCTCAAAGACAGGTCTGTCCATTGATACAGGTGTGGTGCAGAGGGAGGGGGGGGGGACAATAGACGTCCTTTTTCAGTGGTCTCCCTCGGCTCACCTGGGGGGACAATAGACGTCCTTTTTCAGTGGTCTCCCTCGGCTCACCTGGATTAAGGGGAAGAGTCATGGGGGAGGACGGGGGGAGCGGGGTCGTTCGGCTCGGGCTGAGAACAATGGTGTCTCTGTGTTCTGTAACACCAAGTGCATCATTCTGTGCAGCAGCAGCAGCCATCTGACAGCCTGGACTAAAACAACAGCTCCAGCCCGCCGCTGCTGTTATGCCAAACTCCTCTGGTGAAAACCAGTTAAAAATGTATCGCGGCAAAGTTTACCCAGACTCCTAAAATAACACCGAGGAGCTTTGTAGAAACGTCAGCTGTTATTTTCACCATCAGTCAATCATATAGTCAAAAGGCTGATTGATTTCTGTCAGTGAAGAGATTCGAACAATAATCACTGAGTTTAAGTTTATTCTAAAAAAGGGAAATATGACTGTTAGATGCTGAGAACAGCTTCAACCTGCTCCACAGAGACTTCACTGTAGGCGACGTACGGGAGCTAGTTTCAGAGTTCACAGAAAGAACTCAGAAGTTAAAATGAAAGAACATTTTTTATGTTGTTAAGACACATATTTATTTGGAGTCAATACCAGAGGGTAAAAAAAAAAGTCGAATGACTAATTGAGATTTGAGGATTGATTATTGTAGATAACTATGAATAAAACCAAAAGAGCTTCAATGACGGGAGGTAACGTTGAAGTAAAATGTAAACATGAACGCACAACTTTCCTCCACCGTGTATCCTGAATTCACGTCAAGTTCCACAAAGGTGGTTCCTCGTCACAGCATCGGGTTGCACACTGGGAATCAACTCTCCCAGCGTAATCCCATTTCATCTCCAGTGTGAGATGCTTGTTCGATGAGTCAGGCCGTGTTACTGGCCTCGTCGCTGCCTGCGGGGCCGACGACTGTGTGACAGCGTCGAGCAGCAGGGGAGTGGACGGCGCCGCTCGACAGGTTCGCTCTGCTGAAATGAAAGAAAATCCTGCATCTGTTTCCACTCCCCTCAGCTCGCTCGCTCACTTGACTTTGTGCTGTCACTTCTCCTTTTCCTGTCCTCTGTACAGTCATCAAGTGATTCAAGCATCAAATCGGCGCACGTACGGCAACATATGTGCCGTGTGTGTGTTTGGCGCTTTGCGTGCGCGAGTAGGTGGAAGTGATGTGTGCGTCTGGGCCAGGGAGACTTGGGTGAGATAATTGTGGTGGTGGGAGGGGGGTAAAACACTGTGTGAAAGTGTCACAGCGACTTAACCTTCAAAAAAAATCCCCACCAGGATGGAGTGGGAGGTGTTCTTGGCGGCCATTAGGAGAGAAAGAGGTTGAGGAGGACGAGTGAGAGGAAGAGAGACAGAGAGAGTGATTGATGTGTGGAAGAAAAAAAACAAACAGAAGACCTCCTTGGGGGCGGCAGGAAGATAGAAACGACTGCAATACAAATGTCCGGGGGGAGGGGGGGGGGGGCTGCTGAAGGTATGAGGCACAGCGCAGAGTGAGAGACGAGGGGGAGAAAGTGGAAAAGGCAGTTTGGAAAAGCTTTAAGAAAAACTCAGGGAGTGACACGGATAGAAGAGACAGGGGAATAGGATGGTGGGCCGGGAGGAAGAAGAGGAGAAGAGAGGGAGCGGGATTAAGGGGAAAGAGAGAGTAAGAGGATAGAGGGAAGCGACAGACATTCCAATTACAGGAGCAAGAAAATAAAAAAAATGTGTGACTAAGATGTGTGACAGAAGGAGAACAAAGAACAGGACGAGAGGAGCAAGAGAGATAAAGCGAGACAGCAGTTTATGGAACAGATGGATCAATTATGGGGACCAAATTACAGGGAAGAGGAAGCTGGAGCTGGAGGAACACAAGCGATCAAGATGGAGAAGTGGAAGTCAAGGCTTGGTCGACAGCGATGGCTCCAACCAAGGATAACCTGGTTCAACACACCAGGAGATGTTTCATTCACCTAACAAACCATTCTGGTTTACCACAGATCTGACTGGTCGGCAGGTCAGTCGTGGACACCTGCTCTGGAGCAGGTTCTTGCTTCATCGTGGTCATTTACCACAGGAAGAGGTAAACCTTCCTGCTTTGTAGCCTGCGACCCTGCTCTCCCTGAGGAGCCACAGCAAACAAACGCAGGCCCGCCCCCGTTGACAAAACACGGCGGCGTGAACAATAAACCTGCTGCCTCTCTGTGACCTGAATGTACCTTTTAGTTGCTGCCATTTCAAGGCTCGTGGGACTAATGACGGCTGCGCTGCTTGTTTATCAGCGTAGCACGGCAGCGCCTTTTCAAAACAAGGCAAACAATACACACGCTGCTGATAGCGGCTGAGACGTAGGCTTCCCGGGTCCTTACACAGCCTGTCTTGTAAAACACGAGAACACACTCTGCGTGCCTTCCTGAAAAATCAAGCTGTTGCGCATTATCTCAGCGATGACGTGCTCATCTCCCGTTTCCCTGATATCTGTCCAAGAATACTACATTTTCTTTTTATTACGGCATGTAGTTTCCCCCCTGCACCTCAGATAAATCTGCCGGGGGCCGGGAGGAGAGCTGGTCGAATTCATAGCCGTCGGTGAGCAGGAGCTTTTTGACGAGCATGACTCTGCAGTCCTGACGAGACCCCGTCACGCCAAAATTCAATTTCCTGCCGCGGCTACGGCCCGTCCGCTGCCCGCTGATACGTGTGAATCCAACATGACCTTGATGCGATGGAGATGCAGCACATCTGTGTCGCCGTGAATCAAAAGGTGAGGAAACAGCTGTAACGTCGACGTGCAGAATTTGAAAAAAAAAAAAAAAAAGAAAATGCGTGAAACAGGACTAACACCGAGGGCTGCGGCAGCGGCGTCGGAGGCGAAAAGCGGCTCGACATTTCACAAAACGGGTGGCAGAGAGGACACAGGCGAGGATTAGCAGAGGAGGAGGGGACAGAGCGATGTTTCATGGCGCTGTCATGCCGACGGAGCGAGCCCTAAATGTTTTCAATATCACATAAGGGCACTGCATCATCCACCATTCAATATCGGATCAATAACGCAAACCACCTTCCACCTCGCAAACTACATTTAGACACATTAAGGTGACTGCTAATGAACAGCCGTGTGTGTGTGTGTGTGTGTGTGTGTGTGTGCGCTTGGCTGAGGAGGACACAGTCAAGGGCCTGAGTGCTTAGCAGCACTGAGATCTGCTGAGTGCACTATAGGGAGGATTTCAGGAATAAAAGATAGCGACAAAGACAGAGGGATGACGGAGAGAGGCTACAGGTCGCACAACCATAATAAAAAGAGAAAGGTGAGTGTAAGCACTTCTTTTACTGTCCACAATGGAAGGCTGTTAAATATGTGTCTCATGCTTTAGGAGCGGGCGAAGAAGAGGAGGAGGGAGGTGCGACTAAATTACAAATGAGCTGATAATTCTTGGCCTCCTTGGTTCACTCCCTCACGAAAAAAAAAAAAACAAAAACCCAAACTCCTCCAAAAAAAAAACCAAACTCCTCCATCCGCTGTGCCGAGATGCTGCAGCATGGAATTTGAAAATGTCGACATCCTCAGCCTGCGCTCGCCCCTCTCTGCTCCTGCTCGCTGATTTGACTGAGGCGGGGGTCGCAGAGACGCCCCTTCGTCCAAGTCTAGTTAATTAAGGGGATTTGATTTTAAGGAGTTTGGCTGCCTTTCAACGGACCTACAATGGGAATTACTGCTCATTCTCCGCGTTGGCTGAGCCGGAATGGGTCTGACCCGCAGCTCCTTAAAACCAAGCTGGGGTTTGTTAGACAGAGGGAAAACCAGATTTGGCAAAAGGTATCTATCCTAATGGTGTGGAAACGTGTGCGACTGAAAAGTTAAGTTAACAACAGAAACAAGATAAGCTGCTGGCGGACAGTACCGTCCCGAAACTGGCGCTCACAGAACAGCTAACTCATATCAGCGTATGAGCTAATGCATAGATGTGATGTGGCCCCGATAAGAGTTCAAGCCCACACCTCTGCCAAGAATATCATCGAGCCCAGCGCACTGGTGTTTTTGGAAACCCCTCCACCGCCCTGTTCACTTTAATTACGCTTGGCATTCCTTCCAAGAGGAGGATTCGGCTCATTTTCCTTCCCATCAGATGGGACCGACTCCAGCAGTCTGGAAACCCCTGGAGCTTGACACAAACATCCCCGTGGGGGCTCTCAGCGTGACCCCGACACTGGCCACCATCAACCCAGCATGTGTGTGTGTGAGCGGAGGGAGGAGGGGGAGACTTCTGACATGGAGATGGTTTTATCACAGGGCTAAAAGCATATAACCTAGGAAGCAACCCAGTAAATATGCCCAACCCCCCCCATCACGAGCCAGTTATTGGGTCGAGCTGTGACTGACTAATGCAAAAAAATGCCAAATGTCAAAGATCCAGATCCGTACCAAAATGACACGGCCTCCTTATCTGACCGCCTCTGCATCTTTGCACCATGTGGTTATCTGTCAGCTTGTTTATCATCTGGCTCCGACACCAACACACAGAACTAAAGATTCCCAGGGGGAAGTAACTGCACCAAGCTTTAGTTCTGTTATTACAGGAAAGCCCGCTTAAAGAGCAGGGGCTGATGTCTGTGGGAGATAACAGGGTCGTGCACGAGGACGGCGCACTGAAAAAACAGCAAAGCACTCATGCACTGTCATCCAGAGACGTGGCGGCTCCTCCCCATTATTGGAATGCCATCTGACTTAATGGCACAGCCTCAGGTCGCTTCCCTTATTCATCACCAGCTGTGTGTGTGTGTGAGTGTGTGTGCGTGTG